>CM070628.1:10007839-10494597 GCA_036346255.1 Ampelocalamus luodianensis
GAGATGGTTAAGATCAGTCATTGTTACGCAAGAGGTCAAAAGTTGAATTCACACGATGATAGGCTAGAAAAAAAAAGTAGTACTACTACATACGTATATAAGTGACTATGCGAATGACGCCATAAATAACTTAAGCACAAAAAAATAGTCTCAATTGAAAGTTTTACAAAAGCATTGATGGATCAAGTTTGAAAATTAGAGGCTAAGCATGGTAGTCTACTGGCATTGATGGATCAAGTTTGAAAATTGGAGGCTGCAAGATTGCACATTGATGGGATCAGTGGACGAGAAGGAAGGCTATCCTTAGCCCGAGTATGCTTTGGTGGACGGAACGCAAGATTCATTGAGAACAACTTGCCAGGACTTCAACTGTCAAGTGTCGACCATCTCACGCAGGCGCAGCCACAATTAGCCCAGTTTCTCTTGCAGGAGGAGCACTAATTTTTTTTCCAGCGAAATCCCTGATATATTACGTGTTCGCGAAAAGGGCAACAAGGAAGTCAAAAACAAAAAACAAAAAATTGGTCATCCACCCTGTAGTTGTCAATGGGTTTGCCTTGTACGGACGCGTTAAACTTGCCAAACAAGGCTTGAAAAGTCGTGTCGTAATGCTCGTCAAAGCTCAACGTTTTCAACTCTAGGAACTTGTTCACGCCTTTGTCCCTTTAGCAACACGACCACTTGGTCCACATGGATAATTACACCGCACGAGGGAAAATTACATAAACATTTTTAATTTAAGAATCTAGTGTACCCCCCTAAAAATGCATATATACAGTTTTAATTTACCAATAACAGTCTTTTGTGATTGAAATCCCAAGTTCCCAACCATTACCTCTATTTCTAGATTTAGATTCACGTCTGTAGAACTTTGTATTCATGCGGCCGAACATCTTGCCGGCGTATTAGCAAAAATAGCATTTGTCACGCGGAATTTGCAAAAATAGCGCTCCACCGCATGGTCACCGCGCGGGACGTCGTCCCGAGCCGACACGTGTCCACTATCGCACGATTGCCATGTGGTGGAGTCCCTGCCGCACAACCACTTTTCAGTGGAGTGGCTGCCGCATGGCCACCGTGCTGAGCACTATAGCGAATTTTTTCAAAAATCCATTTAAGTATACTTTTTGTTCCAATTTTAAAATATAGAAAATGAGCACCAAAAATCATACAATATTTTTGAGCCTCCCGACACAGTGTACTTACTTGTGTCATTTTTTCATAATTTTATCCATTCTGGATTTTTCTCGAAAATTTATTTAATTATACTGTTTGTAGGAATTTTTTAAATATATAAAATGAGGTCCAAATATTATGAATTTTTTTAAGGCTCCTTACACAGTGGAATTAATTGTATAATTTTTTTCAAAATTTTATATGTTCCGAAAATATCTCAAAAATGAAGGGTTTAAGTCTCAAAAATTAGGATTTTAGGTTTCGAAAATTAATTTTTTGCGAACGGTTATCAAGTGTTTTAGGGTTTTGTGAATCAGGGTCCAAGTGCAATAAGAGCTACGCGTTGTTGGCATACAAGTAAAAGTAAATGTCTGATGCAGTAAATCAGATGATGGTTTTGGTGGTCGTTGGCAGTAGGCTTATTATCACAAAAAATGTAAGACGTGAGAAGGCACGTCTGACAGTAACAAAATACATCTACTTCAAATAGCACGTTAGTGATGAGAAATTATGAAAGTAGCATCTGTTTATTTAGTGTACCAAGTAAGTAGGCTTGTACCAAGGAACTAAACAAATGGTTCACTAAGAGCTTGTACCAAGTAACTAGGCTTGGAATACGAAGGGCCTAGTGAACTATTTTATTTAGTTCCTCGGTACAAGCCTAGTTCACCCATTCACTAAGAGCTTGCATGGTGAACTGTTTACCTGTAAAATAAAGCAACACACTGCAGTAAAACACTAGGTGGTGGCCTAAACTCTTAATGAGTGTCTCTTACCTAGAGTAGTCATGTGGTACTAAACTCCCACAGGTGACTTAGAATGTGGGAAGTTTAGTACCACATGACTACTTTATGTAAGAGACACTTATTAAAGATTTAGGCCACCGTCGGGTGTTTTACTGTAGTGTGTTGCTTTATTTATGGTGAACAGTTCACCACGCAAACCCTTAGTGAACTGGTGAACTAGGCTTGTACTAAGGAACTAAACAAATAGTTCACTAGGCCCTTCGCATCCCAAGCCTAGTTACTTGATACAAGCCCTTAGTAAACTATTTGTTTAGTTCCTTGGTACAAACCTACTTACTTAGTACACTAAATAAACGGGTGCTACTTCCATAATTTCTCATCGCAAACGTGCTATTTGAAGTAGATATATTTTGTTAGTATCAGACGTGATGTCTCATGTCTTACATTTTTTATGATAATAAGCCTATTGTCAACGACCACCAAAACCATCATCTGATTTACTGCATCAAACATCTACTTTTACTTGTATGCCAACAATGCGTAGCCCTTGTTGCACTTGGACCCTGATTCACAAAACCCTAAAACACTTGATAACCGTTCGTAAAAATTCAATTTTCGAAACCTAAAACCCTAATTTTTTAGACCTAAATCCTTAAGTTTTGAGATATTTTCAGAACATATAAAATTCTAAAAAAAATTATACAATCAAGTCCACTGTTTAAGGAGCCTTAAAAAAATCATAATGTTTGGACCTCATTTTCTATATTAAAAAAATTTCTACAAACAATATAATTAAATAAATTTTTGAGAACAAATGCAGAATGGATAAAATTATGGAAAAATGACACAAGCAAGTACACTATGTCGGGAGGCTCTATAAAAAAATTATAATTTTTGGAGCCTATTTTCTATATTTAAAAATTACTACAAAAAGTATACTTAAATGGATTTTGGGAAAATTCGCTATAGTGCTCCGCACGGTGGGCGTGCGTTTTTTTGGCGCTATAGTGCTCACCGCATGGTGGCCGTGCAGCAGCCACTCCACCGCATGGCAGTCGTGTGGTAGCCTCCCGCGCGGTGACCGTGCGGTGGAGCGCTATTTTTGCAAATTCCGCACGACGAGTGCTATTTTTACTAATACGCCAGCAAATTCGGCCAATTTAGCCAAAAACTCCTAAAGTTTGACCACTCTTATAGGCAAAAAATATGTAGATTAGTGCAAATAATGCAATCAAATTTGTCATGAGAAATATTCATACTCTTCAATCTTCATTGCATTGTAGTTTCTTAGGACAGAGAGATTACATGACAATTTTACATATACAACACAAATACAACATTTTCCTAATCCTTTGGATCTTTTTTTTTTTTGCTTGAAAATCTTCTGACCTAGTATTATACAAACACAATTTGATGTATGACTATGCACATAATTAAGCCCCCCGGGAATCAAACATGAGAAAATACTCGAGGAAAAGGCAAGAACAGAGAAGCTTCCCGAGTAGGGAGATCCAAACGGGATCCACGAAGTCACGTTTCCATATTAAAAAAGGGAACCAATAATCCAGCAGCCGTCCGTCAAAGGTCGTGTGTGTTGCCTGCTGGTTTCGATCGTTGGACCAGGACGCCGACGCCGCCACCGTCGCACAACAGCAGCCGTTTAGCGTACGGCTGTCGTCGCCAACTTTCCAACGCGCGCACCACTCCAACGTGCACGTCCAAAACATCGGGCTTGGCCCGACCACCACACCGTGCATATTGTAGTGGTACTACTCGTGTACTCTCTTTGTTCCTTTTTCGAGGAAATAATTTTCGCGTTCGTTTTTCAATCGGTATCAGTTGGTGGTCTGTATCAGCGTGCCTAGCTTGGCGAAGGCTTTTGAATATGGACTAGAGCAGAGAGAGAGAGAGAGAGCCACTATGAGAGGGACAAATAAGCTACTGCTTAATTACATTTGATGAGGAGAGACTAAATAGCATTAACAACAACACATTCTTCAAAATATACAGTCACAATACAAATTTGTCAAAAGCATGAGGAGCCAGGCCCCTCTAGCCCTCCGCCCGTGTTGCATGCGAGACAAAATTGGACTAATAAGTGATAGCACAATTAGCAACTAAGAGTATGTATAATAGTGTGACGTTGTCTGTAAGACTTGCTATGTAAGTCATGAGATGATATGGATGAGAGAGAGAGTGAGCATAAAGAATTGTGTCATCTTTTATGCAGTAGTCGACTGTAACACAAGAAACAAGACACATTAATTATACATGAAAGAGTTGTCTATAGAGACATGTATATAAAAAGATAATTTATTGTAGGAGCTGTCTTTAGTGCTGTCTATAAACGATATGGAGATATACTATAGACAGTAGTTGTTTATACCATTATACATACCCTAATGCAGCTCGTTGGGCATGCATACCAAGGGGCATGGTGTCACGCAAATGCTAAGCAAGAAACCAAATGCTAACCAAGAAAACACCTTTGTTTTTTTTTTTCGAACACGTAAAAAGCTTGCGTGTCAATGCATTAAGAGGGGAAAATACAGCACCTTTATGGAGGACATGTATAGCATGCTAACAATAACGACGTGGAGCGTTATCTGCACGGTCACACTTCCATCGGTGTCATGCATGTTTCCTTCTCCATACCATCTCTTCTCCCGCTCGCAGCTCGCTACCCCAAAACAACTAATTAACTCGTGTCTCGACCTCGTCGCCATTGCCTATTGTCCACTGGCAAACCTACGGCCAGCTGCTACCTCACCACTGGATACAAATGGAGCGGACAATTCTCTCCGACTGACCGACCGAAGGTTTATAGAGCAAATACAGAATGAAGAAATGGGTATCCGATACTATCTGTGTCTAACTCCGACTCCGAGAAAAAAAAATACAGAATATGATACAGGATGAGCGATATCCTTCTGTACGTGTCCGTATATCAGGTGGTACGGAGAAAGCCAGTTGTGACTTTACTTAGGAACAAGATAACAAATAGGTGAGTTACTGTATCTGAGTAGACAGAGGATACTGGGTATTTTTCCTTCGACATCTCAGCGACTGGTCTCTCTCATGTTCGCTCTGATTGCACTCATACTGTCCAATGTCATGTGTAGTGGTGCAAAAGAAGCTGATAATTTTTGTCCAACCGATTGACCAAAGGCTCGCAGAGCGAATATAAGATAGAGAAATAGGTATCTTATACTATCCGTATCTGACTCTAACTCCGAAAAAAATACAAAATATGATACATGATGAGCAATATCCGTCCGTATCCGCTCCAATTGCACCCCTACTCACCACCCTGTCGGCATCACCTCTCAACACCCCCACCCCCACTCCCATCCCACCCCACACAGGGCTTGCTTCAGTACACCTCTTTGAGAAAAATTTACAAATCTTAATACAAATCACTTAATATTAGGTGATGGAAAATCTATACCAATATATATATATATATAAAATCATATTGAAGATTAGATATAGATATAGACTTGAATATTACGAAGGAGCAAATCTTCAATTTGATTTTTTTTTAGGTTATGCTTATTTGTGGCCACTTAATATTAACTACTTTAGTTTGCTTTAACATTCCTACACCTTTAGTTTAACAATTATCCCTTCTAATATGTGTTAACCACCGGGTGTTCAAAAAAAAAATGTATTAACCACTAGCTTAGAAACCATGTATTTCACCGCTTCTCTCTCTCTCTAAAAAAATGCGATGCTCATAAAAATACAAAACTACTTGATATACATGGTTTTGCAACGAGTTTTGCTATGTAGCAGAGTTTGTCTTAGGTGTGGGGCTGACCTCGTTTGGGCAAATAGTACTAGTAGTAATAAACACCAAGTTAGACCTATCTTCTTTCTCACTCCATCTCTAACGGGACACGTGAGCCGGCACCAAAGGTGGGTCTCACAATCAACGTAGTACGAGAGAAGGGTGAGGAACGGATGCGTATAAGCACCTGCTCGCGTAGATCGAGAGAGAAGAACATAGGTTCCTACATCGATGAACGGAGCCTTTCGTGATCCCCACTATCGAGCAAAGGGAGAGGAGGGAAGAGTTGCACCCGCGTCGTAGAAAGAACACATTTTTTTTCGTCGTAGAAAGAACACATTTTTTTTTTTTTTTGCTTCTGGCGTCGACTCGATAAAGAAGCTCCCAATCACGACACTCCCAAATCCCAATCAATAAGATAAACCATCGAGTGGTCGTGACCTCAGTGTTCGCCATGCCGACCTTCATGGTGTCCGTCTCGAGTGGGGCGGTCGGATGAGATCCCCACGACGTTGTCTAAACTACCGACCTCTCCTTCAGACTATTCATTTCACGCATGGCAATTATTGAAGGTATGCCCGGACTCTCTGCAAATATATCACTTCTTTGTATGACGCTCGACTTGTTTTGTCCATATCGTTTTTGATACACCGTTGTCGATGATCGGAATACATGGTTCCCTATCGAACTTACTTAGGAAATAATGTGAGAAAGCTATAAAAAAAGATATTGTATTGCTATGAAAACACCAAGTGTTTGTATGAGAATACAGAGGATGTTATAGAATGATCGTAATAATCTTGACTAATGAGTAAATATAATCATGAACTTATGATTATATATGTTACAGAGACTATGGGCTACCTCCTTTATAATATTTGAAGAGATGGCGGTTAATGTCGCTGAAGGCGCCTCTAATCTTCATGCACGTTCGCTAGGAGAATCTTGAATCATCGCGTCCATTGGTTAATTGTCGTAAGTTGTCAAATACGTTAAGAGCCGTATTCCCGCCAGTCACGTGGATAACTGTTGGTGTCTCCCGATCAGCAAGCTGGTCGAAGATTGTCCAAAACCGTATAGCTGGTCAGATAGTGTCCATAGCTAGTCGTCTCATGACTCAAACTGGACGTCGACTAGTTTGGCCGTAGCAAAGGAGAATTAGACTTCCTTTATATATTGGTCGTAGGTTCATAACCGTAAATAAAGTGGGACTCCTTTGACAGGAAGTTTGATTTTGACCAAAAAAGATTGACCAGGTCAAGAATCCTCATTAGCCATCTCTGTCGTCGATCAACCTTTCCCTTCAGCCTAGCCATGTCCGTAGCCCAGATCAGTTGCTCCTAGGTAGGATGGCTGGTGAAGTAGCTAACCACGTCGTAACCATATAGCTTTGCATTCTAGGTTTGCATCACCTCTCCCTTGGTGCAATATTCAGAAAGGTATTAGGCGGGATGCTGTGTCACTATCTAACATGCGGCCATCACATGTGAGCATGGCCTACGCAAAAGAAGTGGTTTGTTGTAAGTGCATATGCAACTAGCACGGCGTAGCGTGCACTCGTGGATGATCCTCTCACGATTCATCCTACAACGTCATTTCTCCCTGCAAAGTATCTCGAAACAAAGCACCCTTATGCCTATCTTGAATGTTCGGTGCATCTCACTTTTCTTGCTCTTCTCCTCCATGTACTTGGTAATCACAGTGGAATACAATACTTATCATTTGCTATGGAGAGCAATGTGTTGTTGTTTCGGTAAACAAAATACTTTATGGTACTACGTAGAATTGCCTCCACAATACTAATCAAAGAAAGGCACCTTACGTCGTGCATGACCCAATTGTACACCTCAGCTAGATTCGTTGTCATGACACCATACCGAGCACCATTCTTGTCATGTAGCAACAACCACTTCACCTTAAGTTCGTGCTCAATCCAGCCCGAGAAGCATTTCACTTGCCCCTGTCTTCCTCGTCACACCAGGACCATTTGTAGGTAACTCGGGCAATGCGTCGGGGAGATTGTCAACGCTTGTAGCGGGTTTTTTTTTCGCTACCTCCCTTCTATGCGTCATCGTTTGCTCATCCAGAGTGTTTCAGAGTGCATCAATCTTTCTCTACTGATTCTGGTTGCACAATCGCTTGAAATGGTTCATCAAGTCCTTGTTGTGAAACTGCTTTGTAAAAGTTTGCACCTAAGTACCTCATGCATCATTTTTCTTTGCAGATTCACCCATGGAAGTTGTTTGTTTTCCCTTTGTTGTAGCTGAGTTATTGCACTCAACAGGTCCGCATGCCGATCATATATAATGCATACGTTAGGACGGCCCTATACAACAGAATTCTTCACGTTCATCAGAAGCCACAACCAATTGTCCGTGTTCTCACTTTGAACGAATGCAAATGCCACAGGAAGAACTTGATTGTTCTCATCCATCGCAATTTGCAGTAAGTATCTGTCCCTTGTACTTCCTAGTTAGGAATGTGCCATCTGCGCACAAGATCAGATGATAATACTGGAATGCATTGATGCATGCACCAAAGGCGAATAATGCTCATTTCAGTTCCCTCTTCTCGGCCTACCGCAAAATGTGTGTCATCTTGAAGGTCGACATGAGTACCGGGATTCCTGTCCTGTATGACTCAGAGTTGGCCAGACAGGTTGTGGTAGGGGTCCTCGAACATACTAAACCTTTATTCCAATGCTTTCTGTTTTGCTCTTCACGCCTTAACATAGCTGATTGTATACTGGAACCCTGACTCTATTACCTGAATGATGGATCGTGGCTTGAAATCCAGATTATCCACGATCTCGCCGTACATGATGTTTATGATGAAGCCTAATAACAGGTTCTTATGGGATTGCATTGATTCAAAGACGACACATGTGTGAGGGATTACTATAAAGCATTTCCAATAGGTGTCCTACTTAGGCTGGAATGCGTGCACTCGCCAAGGGCATCCTGCTATGCCGCACTTAACGTCATAGCATATTGGATTAGACTTCGCTACTATGAATTTACGCCGTAGCGACAAGATCTAGAATTTGACAGCCTCTTGCATAGTCTCCTTGTATTTGTACATGACTCCTTGCCTGACCTCGTTCTGATGGTACTCCCATGATACACAGAATTATTCGTCCATGATGAGATTGTCAAATGGGTATGTATTTCACTCGAATGGAACCATCTACTGTTCTCCACCATCTTCATCATCGGATCCTTTATCTTTCGACACACACATAGATTTTTCATATCTTACATTGTATTTCACATTAACTTTATCCGCGCACAATGGCAGCCCAAGATGTGTTGCAACTTCTTCTAATGGATCGTCGACCCGGATATGTACGATAGGACGTTCATCGAGTATAAGTACATATTCAATTACATGAAGCGACCCGAGACCTTCGAACACTAAAAATCGTACATACCTGACTCTATTGAAAAGACACCGAAGGAGCCTAGAAAAGCAGAGTGGTGGTGGAGGACCCCGAACATGAAGCTGAGTACGATCGAACCGAGTGTGCGACGGATAAGGAGAAGACTCCTACTAGTGAGACTGGCGGACGTCCTAGCGCTCCCCGTCGGCCGGGCGCACTCCGGATCGAAAAGGTAAACTATGTTCAATTTGAATCTTGATTATTGATTTGGCCTTACGTTCTCCTAAAATTATTCAATCGTCCAGCTCGTCTCGTAGAACATGGTTGAATTCGAGACCAGTCGCCGCTGCGATCATTCAGGAGACAAGGGAAAGTGATCGATAGGCTGCAAGGACTAATTAACTTCGTTCCAATCCACCATTTTTCGATTAAAAAAAGGCACATATGTATTGTAGGTGTTTTTTGGTTTGTTGATTCGTGCATGCTGTCATTCATAATGCACGTAGCCAAACCCTACATGCCATGTAATTCACAAGTACATTATGAAGTTTTTCAAATTTTATTCCTAAATATTTCGTCTATTTTAAATTCCGTACTCTTTTTCGAAAGGAATCGGTTCTGCAAATAATCGGGACAACAACACACGTTGCAACCCTAAACCAGATATTTATGTCATTTCGTTCCGAAGGGGGCTATTTTTGTTATTGCACCGCCGAACTCGCATTCCAAATTGCGTTGCCGATGTCGTATTCTCTACTTCATATTTCGTTATCTTTTCCAAATTCGCATTCCAAACTACATGAACACTTAAAGATATTACCAAAAAGTTTAGTGAAATTCATTAAAATTTTAAGCTGGATTATGTGCAAATTTCCATCTCTTATCACTATTTAAATTGGTGATAGGACCTATCGCGAATTTAAATGGCAAATTAAGCCTCTCTCGCCATTTCGAATGGTGACAGAACTTTTGCCATAGCGATAGGGCTACTGTGGCCATTTGAAATGACGATACGTCCATTTCGTCATTTGAAGTAGCTAATTTTTGTAAATTTTTTTTGACTATTTTATTTTTAGAATTTTTATTAAAATAATATTATTTTTAAAAAATATTAGTTGAATCAACACCACCTCACTCTAGCCCCAAGTTGAACCATCACAATTAATTCGACCAACTACTACTCTACTCTAGATTTCATAATCGTAGAACTCACATTAATCACCTCTTTATCCCAAAATTTCACCCCTCCCCATCAACCATCATCATCACACCCCTTGCCCAACTTTTCCTCAATACATTTTTTTTTTTGCTTTCCCCTCTGACCCTCGCCCTTCACCTTCTCCTATAAAAACCACCCTTCCCATTACACCCACACCGCTCATAACCCTGCGCAGTGCGCACACAAACGTCAGAACAACCAGCTCCTCTCGATTTACGGTTCTACCCTTCCCGTGCGAGTGAAACCATGAAGCTGGATGTCACCCCAAGCAGAGGGCCCTGGAGGCGGAGCAGAGGGAAGAGGCCATGGAGATGAGCAGCCTGGAGCTGTGGAAGCATGAGAAGCCCCCCAAGATTTGCCCCCTGACTCTGCCGCCGTTGCCGCTGCCGCTGCCGGCGGCCTGCGACGAGGCGGCGCTTGTGCCGCCGCTCAACTTCGCCATGGTCGACGACGGCATCTTCCGCTCCGGTTTCCCGGGGACCGCCAACTTCCGGTTCTTGAAGTCGCTTAACCTCCGCTCCATCGTGTGAGGATTTCTTTACTCTGTTGCGTCTGAATTTATTGCGGTATTCTTGCGTGTTCGTGTGGTTCTGACGTCCTTGGGCTCAGTTACCTGTGCCCAGAGCCGTACCCGGAGACGAACACGGAGTTCCTTGAGAAGAACGGGATCAGGCTCCACCAGTTCGGAATCGAGGGGCGCAAGGTAACCAAAGATGAACGATTTGGCCTGGTTTTTACGAAATTCTCCGTTACTTTGCTGTTGTTAATGGCAATTCTTGGAGAAGTAGAATCACAGTGGATGGATAAAAACGATTGGTTTCGGTAACATACATACATGACTTGCTTGCCAAGAACTGACGCTGTTGATCATGTCGCGTCATGCATTCTAGATTAGTAGTACTTCCACTGGGATGATTTGGGGAGAATTCAATGCATTCCTAGGTGAAAATTTCAAATTTCACGTGAATCGGCAGTGGTCCCTTTCAGCATTGTTTTGATTAATCAAGCCAGCTGTGCTGCTGATTTTAAACAATTCTTTCCCAATATTCCCAATGTTTTTTATTTGTGTGTTCCTGTAACTACAAGGCTATCTTTGAGTATGCATCATCCCTTTTGGCAGATAACATCTCCGATACTGGAGACTGGAGTTGCCTTTTCATTTCTTTATGTTAATTCATTATTTTCTTTTCTTTGTTCTGTTTCTTTGTTTGAGTGACCTTTTTCACTATTTCTGCAAATAGGTAAATCATGGAATTACTTTGATACAGGAATTTTGTTGTTCAAACTTCAGTGTGAACAGCTCAGTTCCCTAGTCATGTCCTTTGTATAGCAGGTCATTAGTCCTGTTCATGCCCTATACTCTTTTAGAAGTTTGTTGGTTTTTGTAGGCAACTTTAATGGTCGGAAAATGACCAGCAATTCTTGCCAATGATATGATTATTTTGGTTATGTTAAAGATGTATTAGCCTGTGAGAGTTTTGTGAATTAAAATTCATGGCAAAGTTGTCTCAGTAAAATAGTTGGCTGATGTAGCACCATGAGTTGTTCTGTATTGGGCATCCTAATCCACAATGGACCCACTAAGCTGCCAAAATTAACTGCACATATCTGATGTGTAGTGGTGGCAGCCAAGGTCCATGCATTAAGTTCTGAATTGTACTGAATTAGCTGCAAGATGAGTTGCACAAAATGTACGAAAAGCTTAAGCACTGAAGATAGCAAAAGCACAACAAAAATGGGTTGTACTTTTCCCCTATGCAGATGGTGCCTAAGAATAGAATACTTGAACGTATGGTACAATGATAGCACAACGTGCATCCACACATTTCGCTGTCCAGTGTCTTGTTTGCTTGTTGACGAGAGTAGCACTAACCGCCTGGATCTGCCACAGTTTTTCAAGAACCGTAAATTTGTACTCGATATAAAAATCAAAAGATGAAATTGAGCATGGGCGATAAAAGTTGAGAATGATTTCTCATGCTTGATTTGAACCATTAATTTGTCGGTTGAATCACCTAATGTGTGCAATTGTCGATCAGCAATAGATCTGAGCATTGAGAAATCTTTTGTTTTCATTTTCTTGTTGCCCACATCTCAGCTATGAAGAAAATGGATTCTACTTTCTTGGTGCCTTGCATATTGTCCTCACATGTCTGGCTTCCATATTTTCCATAATTTCCGACTAAAGTAGCTGCGAGTCTTGTGTCCATGTACCTCACAAGTGTTTTGCATCTGATCTCAGTATCATGTAAATAATCTCAGTATCATGTAAATATCTGCACACAATCTACATGTAAGCATAGGTGGGATTGCTCGTTCATGTGTTTTTGTTGGTTGTCCTGAATAACAAATGTCATGGTATTTTACATGTATATTCACCTTGTAGCGACCATGTGGTTTGGTCCTAGATCAGCTCGGTCCAACACACCTTCATTCAAAACATGCTTGTGCAGTGTGCCACATGCATAAAAGTTCAATGCATTGTTGATATGCAAATTATATAATTTTGTCAACTTTTTTGTGTGAGAAATTTCAAAGGGTAACATATCTTAGCTGAAAATGTTTTGTAAGGCTTTAGTTGTGGAGGTTCTTGAGGTGTCATTTTTTGCTAAGTTTATTAATGCACAACTGTGCTATATCCTTGTCAACAATGTTTCTAGCAGCTGCTATCTGATTGTTTTTTTTTTCAAGTGGCCACAATCAGTTTTTGAATAATTACTATGGAGAGTTCTCCTTACTGGCCAAATATGTGTTCCATTATGCTTTAGATATTCTGAACTCAAGACTTAGTATGATATTGATAGATTTTCTTTGGAAACCAGCCAAGATCAATCATCTTGTAGTGTTTGGAATTTTTTCATTCCTCTTGCTTTTAAATTGATGCAATGAACTACAAAAAAAAACAAATTTCTGATTTTCTCTCTATTTTACTGTTAGAACTTCGAAGTCATACATGATCTGATGCAAAATTGAGTAGATTGTTGTTTATATGAACCAATGTGCTTGCTTGTTCCTGCTGATAAACTATGACCTGCTGGTGTATTTATTGTTCATAGCTGTCCATAATCCATGGTTTGATCAGTGCTGACACTGTGTGACCATTTTTGCAAAGGTCATTAGTACAGAGTTAGTACTCCTAATTGGAAGAAGAATATTTGATGCATGCGCACCCGGATGGTTGACCTTATTCCAAATCCTACTTTAGTATTGTGGAGAAAACTATCACAGCTCATAGACTTAGCAAAGTTTTTTTTTCTCCATTAATATAGGGCCAGTTGCTTAAAACCATTTAATCAGCAAACTGGGGCACCGATAAATAGCTCACCATCAGACAGTTTTCTAGGAACTTGTCGTCTTGTATTTATTCAACTTTTGTTGAACTTGGTGGCTGGTGCATGTTTATCCAGCCATATGACCCAATCTTATTGCTATCACAGCATATTTTCTACCAATGTGCTTTAGTAAATCTCCACTTTTCTTCCATGGCATACTTGTGGCACATGGAGAGGAAAACCAACTGCATTTGGCTCTTACAGGAAAGATACTTTTTAGTTTTTACACACGATATTAACATGCGATTAAAATTGATCATATAACTTTACATCGTATGATTTGTTACAACTGTTACAACTTATGTGTGTATGTAATGAATCTTTCGTTTCACCCAAAGCTGGTAGCTCCACAGCTGATGCATGGTCTGATAACGCCTGAACTACTGTTGCCACAGGAACCATTCGTCAACATCCCTGATGACAAAATCCGAGAGGCGCTCAAAGTTGTCCTAGGTACTGCATCTTTATATGGACTCTGCACATCTCACACATTGCAGTTACAGCATTTCAAATCACTCTTTTGTTTTTCTTTAATCCAGACGTAAGAAACCAACCACTGCTTATTCACTGCAAGAGAGGCAAGGTAAGCTTACCGTTTTGCACTTTGCAGTTGGTATCTCCCAAGACAATAGCTTTGTGCTCCTAAACTGACTGCTGGATGCCTGGATGTTTGCATATCTGCAGCACCGAACTGGCTGCGTCGTTGGGTGCTTGAGGAAGTTGCAGAAATGGTGCTTATCTTTAGTGTTTGACGAGTACCAGCGCTTTGCTGCAGCGAAAGCGAGAAGCACCGATCAGAGATTCATGGAGCTGTTTGACATTTCAAGCTTGAAGCACCTGGCAACTTCACATTGTTAACCAAGGCGATCCTCCCAAATCTAGTATACCTCTCCCAACCTATCTTCCAGCAGCTACCGAACCAATTCAGCAGTGAATAATTTTGGAACCCGTAGAATGAATCCATGAGATAGTGAATGAGACATTTGCAAAAAAAATTGTACCTGAGAGCTCTAGTTTCTCCTGCTTAGCTCCCTGCAGATCCTAAGAACCAGAAAGTTGTGGGTAGGATTGCAAGAGTATTTTTTTTGTTTCTCTTGCGAAGAATTCACCATTGTTTTCGGGTACTGAAGCTGTACTCTAGCAGCATTGCTCGGCGGGAACGAACTTTTCTCCAAATGCAAAATTGATCATGTACAATTATTGCATGGATGTGATCATGTACATTATTGCATAATTGGGCCGGAATTGGCATAAGAAAATCATGAAGATGTGTGATCACATGAATGGCAGACGATACCATCTGATGTTGGATAACTATTAGCAAACTGACTTGTAGAAATTGGGGAACATATGGAATGTTGTAACTTAGCAAACGATACCATCAGATGTTAGATAAGAGTGCTTTTGTTGTGAAAAAAGACCCTGTTTGGATGTAGCAAATCAGGAATCCGCGAGTCAAACCGGTTGAATCCAGCCCGAGTCCATTTTAATTTGGACGGGCCAAAGCCCAACTAAACCAAGGCCTATCCTATGGATAGCTCTGACAGGTGGCCAGGAACACTACTAACTCGACGTAAATAGAGTTGGCCACAAGACATTAGTCTCCCTGTGTCCCCGCACATGACACATGGCCTGTTTGGTTTGTTATTAATGTGAGCCTAACCAAATTTTGGTAAAGGCAATGAAAATTGATTATCGTTTAGCATGTTATTAATATTTAGTAATGTCACTAAAAATTTGGTAATAGTAATAAAATCCAATATCACACGCAAGCAATCCGTGGGTGATAAAATCGTTCATAAAATTCTAGTAATGGCAAAATTTGGCCTGGTCGCAATCCAAATAATGTTCATTAGGGCAAACAATTTGGTTATGCCAATTTTCCTCACCCTCGCAATCCAAATTTTGGCTTTGTCCAAGTTTTGGCTATGCCAATTTTGGCTTGGTTCATTAGGGTGATGAACCAAACAGCCCAAAAAAATTCCAACCACAAACAGCCTCATGTGAAAAAGTGCCCCTCTTGTTCTTATGTGTGAACAAACTAGCCCACCTTTCAATGACGCATGGGCCCATGTCCCACGACCCCACCTGTCATCGGATCTAGGCCCACCTCCCTGGCCTCCACACACTTCACCAATTCCCTACGGTTAGGGGTGAAAATGGATCGAATACGAATCGAGTAGTGGTGAAACTATATTCGTATTCATATTTTTTAAACAAATACAAATTCGAATATGAATCGAATGTCATAACGAATACGAATTCGAATCGAATATATACTCAATTCGGTCGGATCCAGATATCCTTGTAACTTATGTAATGTGAAGATATTAGTGATGTTTTATCGTTGTATAGTCACACATAATCATTCTAATCTATTTATTCCACCTAAAGGAACATGAATTTACATTGAATCTAAAAAACTTGTCCAACTAATTAGGTATACTACAATAAAATACTTATATTCCTTCAATGAATACAAATACGAATACGAATAATTCGGATAACAACAATTCAGATGGGAAAATTCTATACCATATTCGTATCCACATTTTTTGTGCAAATTCGAATATGAATATGAATGTGCAAATTCGAATATGAATACGGTAGTCGACAGTTTCTCTTCTCAGTTCACACACTTCCACAGTGCAAAGCTGAGAGCTCGAGCTCCCCGCTCCATTGCCCCCGAAGGCCGAAGCCCAAACCCTAAACCCCTTGAGCTCAAATGTCGAGGCTGGTGGCCGCCGCTGCCATGGTGCTGATGTTGATTCTCACGGCAGCGCGAGGCATGATGGCAAAGACGACGATCGAGCTGTGCGTAGGCGCGGATGCGTGCCTGGCGTTGCTCGGCTACACGCTCTACATGGACATGAAGGTCTCTCAGGTGGCCGCGCTCTTTGGAGCCAATCCGGCCGCACTGCTCGTGACAAACACGCTCGACTTCGCCTCCCCCGGCGCAGCCAACCGCATCCTCCCCACGGGGTTCACCCTCCGCGTGCCCATCTGCTACACCTACGTCGACGGTGTTTGCAAGTCTGTCTCTGTCCGCTACGCGACGTACCCCGCACACACGGTTGCCTCTGTTGTCAACGTCGTCTTCGTGGGGCTTGCCTCCACCAACCAAATCCGCAACGCTAATGGGATCGCCTTCGAGGACCCCAACATGCCGCTCGACCTCGGACAGACGCTTATCATCCCACTCCCCTACGTCTGCTTCAACTCCACCGACAACAACCTCCTAGCGGTGTACATGTAACATCCCAAATTTGGAGTTCATTTGAAGCATTTTAAAAATAAAAATAACCATTTGATTTTTCTTGATTAAGTCAAAGCTTAATTTGAATTATCAGAAATCAAAACATTGTAATGTTATTATTTTAATCTTCAATTAAGTTCAAAGCTATTTTATTTGGGTTCCTTGAGTTCTAGAGTATGTTATGGAATTTTCTTGGAATTTTTGGAGTTATTTGCTATTTCTTTGAGCTCGGTTCTATTTAATTCAAATTTTGAAATTCAGAAATATTTCTTTTCCATATTTTCCTTTGGGCTGATTTCTTTTCTCTTTGGTCCATCTCTTTTCCTTTGCTCCTGGCCCATTTTTCTTCTCCAACCCAAGCCGCGCACCAGCCCACCGCCTTCCTTCCTCCTTCTCTCTCTACCGAGCGAGACCCGCTTGTCAGCCACCACCTCCTTCTTCCTCCGTTGCCAGTTCGTGTCTGAGCCAGACACGTCTTGCCACCATGTTCCACTCCAACCCTCCCATCCTGGCCCTATTTAAGTGTGCCTTCCTCATCCTTTTGTTCGCCCTGAGCTCATCTAACGTTTGACCTAGCCGCCAGCCTCGGCCTCGTCTTCATCTCGCCGGAATCCGCCGAAGAAGCCGTGTGTTGCCGAAGTCTTCCTCATCAGATTGCATCGCCGTCGAAGCTCCTTCGCCTGTGCCATCACCACCGTTGAGTTCACCTGCGTTCTTCGAGGTGCTTGCCTTCTCTTTGCACGAGCGTCCCGAGCGACTGCCACCCTTTTCTTCTCCAAGTCCGGCCGCCTCCTTCGTACTCAATCTCTCTCTCTCTCTCCGGTGAGTCCCTTGCCCTCATGTGCACGTCACGTCACGTTCCAAGTCTATCTCTTCCAATTCCCTCCCTCCTTGTCCTCTCTCCATTGACGAGATGCCCCACCGTCGCTCGTCTTCTTCGTAGTTGGTCAACTCCGTCGCGCTGTCGCTCTAGTCATTCCGTCTGTGCTGAGCCACTTTTCGTGTTCCTTGCACTGTCGTCAAGCCGACGCTCACCTCCATTTACCCAGGACGCCGCTGAACCACCAAAGCCGCCGCACACCCGAGCATCTTGCCGCCATTGTTGCCGCCGCCACCTCGTTGCCGCTCTTGCCGTGCCACTGCCACCTAAAGGATCGCCTTGCTCTCGGGGTTCCATTTTTGTCTTCACCAACCACTACCTCACCGCCATTGAACTGGACCATATCGTACAACCACTTATGCAGTATGGGATGGACCTGGTTAACTAATTAGCAATACCTTAATTTTGGCTCTGTCTTGGAAGCATGAGTTGCGGGATAGACGTATACTCACAATGGCGCATTAGGGGGGCCCTATCTGGTTGGAAGACATTTAGTGTTAAAATTTTAGTGGGCAGAACTGGGTTAAGAAGGAGCTTTGTAAAGGTCTTGTGATGATCACTTAGTTGCACACCTTCGGAAGTGTGGTCAGACACTTTGAGTTGATTTATCTCTTGTGGGTAAAACTATACAACCTCTGTAGAGTTAAAACTGTTTAAACAACTGTGTCCCGGATTATGGACAACGCTCGGGGATTTTACATAAGAGGTAGAGTTTTTTTTAATGAAATGTGTGAGAGTGTGAATGCGAAGTTCACTTGGTGAATAGGATGTTCGCTTGGTGAATGGGGAATTCACTTGGTGGTTTGTGTAAAAGGTGAATGGGGAGTTCACTTGGTGAATATAATGTTCGCTCGGTGGATGAGATGTTCACTTGGTGGTTTGGTTGGGAAGTGAACGGGAAGTTCACTAGTTGTTTCAATGTAATTGTCTATTTATTTATTATTCTTTTCAATTATGCATTTCAAATTATTTATTGTATTTACTGTCAATACCACTTTATGCAAAAGAACCATACAACTATTCCTTTGTTTAAGCCTTGCATGAATATTGATAGCATACTGTTCCCTACGACTTGTTGAATACTTTATGTACTAACGGCTTTAAACTTTGCTGCTCAGTTGAAGAGTATTAAGCTGCTTAAGAGTTCTATGAAGAGGAATCCTTTGAAGGCTTTGCAAATTAGGATGTGTTCTCCACTCGATTGCCTGTGGGGCATGTTGATTTGCATTTCCAAGTTTTATGTTCCGCTACAAGAGTTTATTTGTTTCTTTAGCTCTGCGTGGCAAGTTAAGTAAACGTTGACCATAAGATCTAGTTATTATTACTATTCGTTATTTTGAGATCTTTTTAGTTAAATCGATAAATGAATGGTATTTCATCGATATTTCCTGTGTGAGCTACGTACTAATCTGGCACTAGTTCAAAATACATAGATGGTTTCGAATGTGTAGTTCTGGGTCCCGACAATACCTCTCTATGTTGTGCGGGTCAGGGACACCCTGCAATCCCATTACAAGGTAAAACAATGTCCCATTGGATGACAGTATGGTACCAACCGTTGTAAATAATGCACAGAAAAATACAAACGTGACATACAAAATTTATGTGGAAAATACTTTCGGAAAAATATGGGCGCATGAAGGCAATATCACCATATGGACTCACGGAGGCAATATCACTATATGAGGATATGTTTATAATGAAGCTCTTTGTAATACCCCAAATGTATTCGAGGGAGAATAATTAAATTATGGAGAAGGACTATTTGGAAAAGTGTTTTAACAGAAAATTAGAGGGGGGAAACTGTAAAGCTTAGACAACCTGGGCCGGGGCTTTTGGCCCACTAGAATTCAGCCCATAGGTGGAGAAGGAAGTGGCTGGCCATAAAAGGGGGGAGCAAACCCTAGGCTGCCCCTCCCCCCACCCCCTTTGGCCGCCACCCTTTGGCCCTTGTGCATCCTCCCCTCCAGCAGCCCCTCCTCCATGGTGTCTCCCCCTGCTGACCGGCCAAGGTTTCCCCTTCTCGCTGCTGACCAAGTTGGAGAAGAAGAAGAAGCTTCCCTGTGGTGGTCAGCCATAGGAGGAAGAAGGTGAGGGGAGGAGACCATCTTCGTGGGTGGGGGGGGGGGGGGTAATCCATCGTCTTCCTGCGTTCTACAAGGGTAACAAAGATCCTCCCCCACTGTATGTTTTCTATTAGACGCGTTTATGAATTCGTTTAGTAGATCGATTGTCAATTGCTGTTAGATTCAATTTTGTCCAGATTATTGCGCGGTCAGTTTAGTGTGTTTAGAGGCCGAATTAGGAGTTTTGATCTCCTAGAGTTATTTAGATTATGTTCTTAGCTTTCAGTGGCTGCCAAGTTCACCTGATTCCGACGTACGGATCAAAAGTTATGATTTATTTAGTGTCGCTGTCCTGCTAATCTGTTAGCATCTAGACAATTTGTAGAAAACTGAGTTAAGCCATTAGTTAAAGAGGAAATCAGAGGATCTCGATATAATGAAAAATGTAGGTAATTTCCATACCTTTTCAGAGAGCTAAAGAACGTAAGATTTGGACTTTCTTAGCAAAAGTTATGGTGGTTTTAGTGTACTGTCCAGAGAACCCGATGTGAATATTGATGTCTTTTAATTTGGCTTGGTAGGGGTATTAGATGACCGATTTAGAAGGGCCCCTCAACTAGGTTTAGTTGGAGAATTTAATTACCTTTTTCAAAAAGTCCAAGAACACCTCATTTGGACTCCTGTGCCAATAGATATGGATTTTTGTATATAACTATCCACAGAGGGGACAGATCGATCTATAGAGTTGGAATTGGGAATGCGCTTGAGAGTATAGCGAGTTCGGTTATGCTATTATTTATGTTTTTGGTCCAGTATGATTGTTTTAGCGTGACTTATAAATATATTCAGGTGGTGGATTGATCCTGGGGGCAACACCTTCTGCATGTCCCTCGTTCTCTCGCGGTTAAGGCAAGTATAATGATGGATATTATTGATATTATTGAATGGCAATGTTTGATAAATACTATGAGTATTTGTGTTGTTATGATTGTTATGGTCGTATGATTGGTAATGTTCATGGTTTCTAGTGATATGAGTTACGTGTTATTCATAGATGTTTGAAAGTTATGACGTCTATGATTATGAACATTTGTAGTATGAATAGGTAATTCGTATGCAATGTTGTTATGGATGCATGTTTCTATTAATTTGAGATTTCATACATATGCATCATAATGACTTATTGGAGTCTTGATCATGTGATGACCAAGCAATTGTTGAGGTCCCCGTCATGTTTATGACGGGCTAAAGGTCCCCATGCTTTTAGAGCATGGGCTTAGGTCCCCATACTTGCGGAGTATGGGCAATGGTCCATGTGCCAGATGGCACAGGCATGGGTGTGCATCGATAGATGCGCACTTTGTATTACCGGTAAAATGCAAAAGAGAAAGAGAAAGAGAAAGAGCATGTTGAGCATATTGCATAGCATGTGTATGTAAAGTAATTGGTGTGTGGTTTGTGTAATACAGTTGATGAGTTTACATGCATGTATGTTGTTTAGGCCATTTATTATATTTGCTGAGTCTTTGGACTCACCTCTTGTTGTTTATTGTGTTTTAGGTACCTTTACGAGATCGGCATGCATGGGGGAAAAGAAGGATTAGCCTTGTTGCACCATCGCACGATCTACCCACAATGGAATACAAAAGAAAATTAATTAGTAGTTGAATGAATTACTTAAAGTACACTTTATGATTATTGCTTCGCTTGGAGTAAACTGTAATAAACAGATAGATGTTTTTGGATGCTCTTGATCTATATCCTAGATGTTTAGTTGCTATGGATGTTATAGTAACGAATAACCAGTTTTGATTTTGTCTTAATCAAATTGCAAGTTGGAATACTTATATATGCTATATCTGTTAGTTGGAACCTCGGTATAGATAACTATACAAAGGAGGTTCTGTTGAAATTTTGTAAGGTATTTTAGTTTAACTTGTCTAAATTATTTAATTCAGTAGCATTCCATGCCTTTGTCAGCTGGGGTGTTACACTCTTGCTCTTCCCTATGGACAACATGATATTGTTATGGTGGTACATGTAAGACTCTGTGTAGGAGTAGAATTATGAGTTAGAGTAGGTAATGAAATTCGTATCACACTCAAAATCAACAATCTCCACCTTGAGACGGTTTTATCCTATAGCCAAAACAAAATATGATCTCCACGAAATAGATTAGAATGAACACCTTGTGCACCGAACATCCACAGGACTACTAAATGATACCAACTAAGTCTGAGCAAAGCTCAAACTTAGCGATTGGAACTGACTTTGACTTCATATCAACTGGATTATCATGAGTATTTATCTTGCTGACTTTAATGTCACCTTGAGCAATGACACATTGAATGTAATGATATTTGATGTCAATGTGCTTCATTCCTCTTGAAACATCTGATTCTTTGTAAGGCAAATAACGTTTTGACTGTTGCAAAATATTGAAGTGCAAGACTTACTTCCACAAAACTTAGTAAACAGACCTCTTAGCCAAACTACTTCTTTGCGAGCTTAAAAAATAGCCATATACTCGGCTTCTATAGTGGACAAGCCTTGCTTTTCCAACTAATGGCACATCCTCCAACAGTGAACACATATGGAACTCTAGACATGTACTCAACTTCATCAATTGACTGTGCATATGACGCTAAAGAAAGTTTGAAATGTACAACTAATGGAGTATTCATCGATTAGGCCCTATTCATGTTGAAATGACGAAGAATTTTATCAATATACCCTTTCTGATTTAGGTATAATTTTCTAAATCGTTTATCTGTGGTAATTTCCATATCAAGAATCTTCTTTACTACACCAAGATCCTTCATCTCAAATTCACTGCTCAATTGAGCCTTCAACTTTGAACATCCTGCCTTGTCTTTTACTACAATCAACATATCATCAACATATACGAGCAAATAAATAGCTAAGCTATTAACAGTCTTCAAATAAACACATCTATCATAATCGAATCTTTTGAAATCCTAAGAGATCATAAATGAGTCAAATCTCTTGTGCCACTATATGTGTGATTGCTTCAGAGCATAAATAGATTTCTTCAACTTGCAAGCATAATTCTCCTTTTTCGAAAAGACAAGACCTTTCGGTTGCTTTATATAAATGTCTTTCTCCAATTCCCCATGTAAGAATACAGTTTTCACGTCCAATTGTTCAAGCTCATAATCATGCATTGCCATTATGCTAAGTAAAGTATGAATGGAACTATGTTTCACAATTGGAAAAAATATTTGTGAAATCAATACCTGAAATTTGGATGTTTCCTTTAACAACGAGTCTTGTCTTGTACCTAACCTCTTTGGTTGATGAAATACCTTATTTTATCTTGAAGATTCATTTGCAGTGAATAACCTTCTTATTAATTGACAACTTGACCAGCTCCCAATTGTTATTCTTCCCGAGAGATTGCATCCCATCATGCATGGCAGCCATCGATCTATCTGAATCACTAGAAGATATAACATCTAAATAAGTGTGGTGGTTGAAATCATAAGCAACAACATTAACTTCTGCAATCAATCTCTTAAGATATTTAATATTCCTTTTAGGTCTTCGGCTGCAATGGAACGTTGGGGTGGTTGAAAGATAATAGGAACATCATGTATATTTTTCCTCTTCGACTTCTGGTGTAGATTACGAATCAATATCATGGTCCACCTATACGCTTGATTTCTGTAGCTTCTCAAGGGGAACATCAATAAATGATTTATCATGGTCCACCTACATCTACTATCGCTACCAATTTTAACCAATAATCAAGTATTACCAACATCTAGACTTAAAAAAAATGAACATTCAACAATATGTTAAACATAAATTTCAGCAACATGTTAGACCATAAATTGAACTTAATATGAATCAAGTGATTACCACAAGGCATCATAAAAAGTTTAAACTAGGCATCATAAAAATTTTAAACTACGAAACACATCAACTAACAATATTACGAACCATAAGGAACTAACGGAAAACCACAAATTATCCAATTATTACAATGGAAGATCCTAAATTGTTAATGATCAAAAGTGATGAATTGCTAGGTGGAGTGAAGAGCTACAAAAGTACAATTGTACCATATTCTACTTCCACCCAATGTATGTCGTCTTCAACGTTCACCTAAAATAACAAATAAACAAGAGTGAGTCCACGACACAGCAAGTACAAAATAAAATAATAAACAAGGCATCATCTTAATAACAATTATTTCCATTTATCAATATCTTACTCTCTCATATTCATTCTCATATGTTTCCATTCACGTGTCTCATTATCTCAAATCACTTTTCGCTTTTTATAAATGGAATGCAATGCTCATGCTCATGTCTCAACTCATCTTCTCATTATACCGGTATAGCGGAATGTAACACCCGTCGGTGTTCACTCATGCCCATATTCTTTAATACGGGGACCAATTACTTGTCCTTTTTCATACGGGGACCTAATTCCACTCCCATAGGATCACATCTTTCCATTATGAATGTTCAACATGAAATGTAATGATTATTATCTTGCTATATTAGCAATAGATATAAACATCCTTCTTCCATAATCATCATCATGATCAAGTTATCAAAAACATGTGGGCAAATGTGAAATAGGCATAATTCATATGAATAATCATGGCAAGTATTCACTTAACCAAATAATAATTCAAGCACTCAAATACCATTCTACCATGCACTTGCCTTTCTAATTGCGACGTCCGGGATGATTTGAAGATGACAACAATCCTGAAGCTACTCCGCTTATAGTAAACACCCAAACTCAATACAAGCTACAACAATACGAAACAACACTTAATCGACAATGCTCCTACGTGCTCTCCAATTCCACAACTTTCCCTTTACCGGACAGTCTCTCCTCCTATTTCGGCACTAAAATTATCATAACTTTTAACTCCCACCTCGTATTATGGTAAACCATACCAGTTCTGAATCTATACAAAATTTTCTACCACTTCTTAGTTGATAAAATGTCTAGCTTAAATCATCTAAACCCCCATTTTTAACATAGAAGATAGATCTCCCATCTTCTGGACAGTAGACTTAATATTTTCATATATTTTAATCCACACATGCAAATATAATAAACTATGACTTTCAGAAATTACAGGGAATTATATACCACTTCCTAGTTATGACCAAAATTCTATTATGTCATTAACTCAGTCAAATTAATTTTTTCCCACGACTGCATCCAGCAGCAACCCAGTTCTGGACTGCAGTCTCCCAAAAATCATAAATTATGTTCTACTAGTCCAAAAATCATGTTCTTAGACTCTCTGGAACCCTTAAGAAATTACCTACCCTTTTAATGTAGACCAAAACCCCAAATTATTCCATCTTATATATCTTTAATCTACAGACTAATACGTGCTGCCAATTACGCTCAAAATCTGGACAACAATCTTCCCGGAGGCTGTATCTTTTAAGTCGCTGCTCCGTTTTTAACGATCCCTACCTTCTTGGAAAGCTAACACGATAACCTAGCTTTTCTATAATACATAACTCTAATTTTGAACCTAAATACCCCTAATCGTTCCCGCAACGTTCTGCCTTTATCCTAACGAACTTGGACAGAAAGTCATCTACTCTTCCCATTACCCAAACGATCTACCAAAAGAACAACGACTAATTTAGCGACATCTAGAGGTTTTTAAATCATTACCCTCGAAGAACATAGAGTCGATCATGAAATCTCATGAAATCCTTCTCTTCCTCCCTTCTTTTCTCCTTCTCCCTTCATCTTTCTTCTTGCTCTTTTCCTTGGCTTCCTCCTTGTTTCCATGGCGGGCAGTAGTAGGCGGCGCAAGGGGGTGCTAGGCAGGGGTGGGTGGCAGCTAGAGGGTAGGGAGAGGTGGGGGCTAGGGTTAGGTTGCCCTCCTTGGTCCCTTTTAAGGCCAACCGACTCAACTGGGCCAAGACAACGTGGGCCGAAGGCCCAGGTTTTCTTACTGCCCCTCAAAATTTGAATTTTTCAAATTTTATTTCTTTAATTACCTCTCTAATTCAATTTGAAGTCTCTAATGTATATGGGATATACATTCTGCCTCCCTTAAACAGAATTCAACCCTGAATTCTACTCGCCATCCTACTCGAAAAAAACAACAAAACTGAACTTAAACAACAGCTAACACGTACCCGACGTGAACAACTCTGGATATCGCTCGAGCATGCGAGACTCCAACTCCCAATTCGCCTCCCTTTCATACTTATGCGACCACAACACTTTGACGTAAACTAACGTCTTACGCCTCAACACCCACTCTAACCTCTCCAGTATATGCACCCGACGAGACTTGAACGTGAGGTCTTACTTGTTAGTCAATGGCTCTAACAAAACCTCAAACTCTGGTTCTCTCAAATACTTTTTCAACCACGAGATGTGAAAGATGTTGCGTACTCTCGCGTGGACTCGAGACGGTCCCAGTGATACACCAACTTCGAAACCCTTGCAACTATCGAAAACAAATCAATGTACCTTGAGCCAACCTTCCCTTTGGTACCAAACCATAGAGTTGGTGGTGTTCTACACCCTCCAATACATGCTTGCCTTGTCTATAGGCTCAACACAAGTCTTCTGCAGGTAGTGCTCCACCACCTTCATCCTCAGAATTAGCTGAGTTCTTCTAGACCAACTCATACAATTCTTGTTCCCTTCTAACTTTACATCATTTGGCATCAGTTCTAGCTTTAATTCATATGACCCTGCACCAGCTCTCGGACCTATCATACCCGTCACGAAGAGGTCCTGTAACATGCTTCTCATATCACATTGCGTGACTAGTGGGAAAGCAGTCTCAACAACTGCATTCCTCTTCTGTTCTACCGCCCTCATTGCACCTTCCTCCTCCTCCTTCCTCACAGCCTTAATCTCCTCAAGGGGTCATCTTCTCAAACAACCGGAAAAATGCCAATCACTACCAAGATATACCGTGCATATCTCCCACGATCAGAGCAATCCTTCACGCATCAACGTTCTGCCGAACCTCGATGACTGCTTTCACGGTTGCCTAAATCATACATGTGGGGACCCCCAGGATATTTCCATAAGACCGATGCCTTATCAGTCTTATGGAAATAACTTTGGGCCTCAGTAATTGAATTCCATCTTAACTCCAACTAAGTGAGGAGACCCAACCAAACTAAAGCCCTGGCGATCATGTGTGCTACTCCTCTGCAAGCACTGCATGATGACCGGTTCTCCAAACGGTCCAAGTCCACACTTAATGAGTTAAAAGGGAATTCAAAACCAGTGGGGATGAGTCCGTGTTGGCTCCCAAGATCAACGACCAACACGTCCATATCCTCATTCAACGTCAATCATATCCATACAATAGTCATACATTGATAATCCAAAAGACCTACAACATAGTAGTTAAGTCTACAACTATTACAAAGCGACCGACTGGCCAAATTCAAATAAGAACATTAAGTAGCAGTGGAAACAATATAAATAAACCAAAAGGTCCAGCATGGTGTGTCCCATAACCAATGGCAACTGACTGGGGGTTAAAGAACACCACCACTCGTCAGTGTCACCTAAATCGGCGCTAACAAGTTCATCGGGCACGAAGTCTTCCTTACCTGAATTTGCAGAGCCAGGTTGAGTACAATTGTACTCGCAAGTCTTACACAAATTAAAAGTATTTATGCATAGAGGATATCAAAAGAATGGCATTAGTAGCTTAGTTTTGTAGAAAACACAATAATTTTCATCCTACACATACTAGTTTTCAATTGCCATTTTGCAAACAAGTTTTTAAGCTAAAGATAAACATGTGATATAGATATACATTAATAAACAATTGAAATAAACAAATACCAAATTGGCAGCCCACTTTGATAAACTAAAATACATGAATACCCGTTCATGCCGAATACCAAGTTGTAGCCATGTCAATTTTAATTCAAATTCTAACAATAATGACTCCCGAATTCAAGCGGTTGTCCATAACCGTGGACACGGCTATTCGAATAGATTTACACTCTGCAGAAGTGTACTACTTTACCCACACGACTAGACTAGTTTGTAAGCCTCCGGATGCCTCCGCTAATGACACACTTCCTAAGGTATGCCGGTTGGGAAATCGAGATTTGGTACTTTTAGCAAGAAAGCCCTATTGAGATAAGTCTCCCTTGTGAAATGAACCCCATACTTAGTACAAACTACGGATAACGCTTGCTAAGTGGGCTCGCAAGTTGTGTTGGAGATACCGATGCAATGTAAATAAAGAAAAACAATGCTCCCATGCTCATTATAAAAAATTGCATCGGGTCCTACGAACAAATGATCGAACAAAAATGTCCTCACACCACTAGGGGCTTAACCCAATAAAACTCTCCCCTTACTTAACCTAACGGCACCCATATACCGCGCGTGGTAGCATGAATGTTACTTGAATTAATGACGTCACCAAAGTTCGGTCCTTGTTGGTCTGGACAAGGCAACCACAAAACCCGAGTCTCGTGCATAACAACACCCACACTAACAACCACTTGTCCATACCCAAATCACTTTTGAAATAAACAAAGTTTAACTTAATAAACAGATACGAAGATCTGGATAAAAATGAAGATAAGAAAGTTTTGTGCCTCCCATAATTGATGGGTTATTCCCGACAATCGATCTACCGCAAACTAGACTCGCATGGCTAAGCAATCCCATATATATATATATATATATATATATATAATATAATATAATATAATATATTTCACACAACCTAACTTAAGCATTTAGGTACTGGATTAATTCAAGGATAACCTCATGAATAGGATATATCTAGCTACACATCACAAAAATATCGATATAACAAAATAGCATGCAAACAATTATCATTGCACTATCCTATCAAAAGATGGGATCAATATGATGCAAAATAAAGTTTAAATGATGCTTGCCTTGCTAAAATTCAAGTTGTTCACTCTCGGTGGCGTAATCGTCGACTTGCGGCAATTCGGCCTCTATAGAAATACGACATCGAATAAACATCGAGAAATAGCCAAAAACTCAAAATACTCAAAAATGCATGAAATTTATCCAGTAGCTACATGATGATTTTAGATGAATTTATGTGCAAAACCTATTCCAATTGGAGTTCATATGAAAGAGTTATAGTAGTTTGAAAATCAGATTTCTGGAAAATGCTAAAAACTCCACTTCTACTAATGTTCATCTGATTTTAATTATTTAGTGAAAATTTGTAGGATAGTGGTGGACATAAGGATTACATGGTTAGAAATATAATAAAAATTTATGTTCAATAAAACTTGAATCATTGTATTTGGAGTTCAGATGGATTTTCTATGAGTTTTTGAAGTTAAATCAATATCTAGTGTGACAATAATACCTTTCCGAATTGGATTCCAAACCTAAAATTTTTTGAGGCAGTAACATGTTCAAAAATTATACCATGGTGAAGTAAATTAAAATAAAATCTAAAAAAATTTGTTTTACCCCATTTGGATTTAAAATGAATTAGTTATGAATTTTCCAAGTTAAAAAGCATTTTCTAGTGTAACAATAATTCAGTTTTTGATCAATTTCAAACAACTATGTTTTATGGGCATAAATATATTTCAAACCTACCCCAAATTAAAATACATTAAGAATTCGAATTATCAACACTGGTTCCACTGGATTTGGAGTCAATTTGATTTAGTTATGAATTTTAAAGTCATTTGATTTTATAGTGCAACAATAATTGTTTTTCCGAATTTGAAAACGTGTCGACAGGTGGGGCCCTCCTGTCATTGACTTGAATTGATGAACTGTGGGGACCCGGGGTATTTAACTAGTAATACTTAACCTCCATATGGTTCTAGCATTACTAATCAAATATCCTAAGCCTCGATGGACATGTGCTTCCCAGAATTGCAGCACATGCTCATCATCACAAAATTATACATCATTTCCATACAACATTTAACACTAGGTTCAACAACGACATACATAAAGTCAAGTTATTACAAAGGAGCCGACCGGCCAAATAACACAATAAACAAGAATGACAGCGGAAGCAAAAGCGCCATAAGATGGCTAAGAAATAAAGTCGACCGGTTAGCCAACACAACCCACAAGGCAACCGACCGGGCCGCCAAGCTAGTCGCCCCGAATGCTACCACAACACAGCTCACAAAAGTGAGGCCCTTCGAGCTCACCTTCTTCCTCTGCAACAATTTACATTTAAGCAAGAACAATGAGTACACTAAGGTAGTCGCAAGACTGACGTGTGGAATAGCAGACCTGTTCATATGCTACATGAATGCTTATTTAAGTGGAGGTTATATGTCTCATTTTGCACAAAGCTAACTTTATTTGCAATAATGTAATATATTTAAAAGCAAGTTTGTAAATATGTTTTGTTGTTAAAATAACCGCGAATTAATGATAAATACAAGTAACCACCTGGAAGTGACTAACCCAATAGCCACCACAACATAGCACGAATCCCCGATTCGTACCACCCATCAAGTTTTAATTAAAATGTTGTAGTCTAACTCTTGAAAAGCTTACCCAAGCGTGTCCATAACCTAGGGACGAGGCTATTCGAATAGTTTTAACCTGTAGGTGTACCAATGTACCCACACCTGCATCGCCTTTAAGCCACGAAGCACACTTAGAAGGTATGCCGCACGCTAAGTCCTACGAGATGTTTTCCAATATTGTGTATCAACCACGAGCCGCTCTATGGGTAGAAACCCATACGCTTACATTGCAAGCCGAAAGACAACAAATCCCATCACGGGTGAAGTCTTTCGGAAACTACAATGCTCCCAACACCATACCTCCTGCGACCCCCTGCGACCCGAAGCCAATACACGCCAAAGTACTAAGTCAAGAGAGGTCCCATGCCCTCTAGTGTGGTTAGAACACACAAATTGCCTGGATAACAGGTACTCACAAGATGTTTGGTCCTTAATTGACTCGAGCACCATTCCAGTCACACCCAAAAATCACACCATCATACCATTGTGCCCAAGTCCAAATCCTTTTGCTTTTAGTTTTGGTTTTTGCAATTTGAACATAGCATCAAGCCGAAATACAGATTCATAGTAAGCATTTGTGTGATCAAGGTTATCGACAAGTCGATAACCGCCCATTTCTACCGGAAGCTAAGCATGGCTAAGCGATTAATCCGCAAAACTACTAAGTGACAGGAGCTCATCCACGAACTCTAAATCACAGCAATAACCTAGGCTCATGGTAGTAAAGGATAATCATTTGCCTAAGGAAATGCATCTACTAGGTCAACTATCGACAATAGTTAAGCACAAACTAGCAATGCATACATAGAATTTGTAAACAACATAAATACTTGAAAATACAGGGATTAACATGATCAAACTGCTTGCCTTGCTGGAAATGCTCTTGCTGCAGAGGAGGATTCTCAGGTTCAATATAATCTTCGGAACCTAACGCGAAAATGCGATAAAACCAAATAAGAACGAAGAACACCAACAAAACTCAATAGCAAAAGACATCCAAATCTCAAGAAATTTAGACAGCAGCAAGAGGTTGATTTTAGACAATTTTAGGAACAAGAATTACTTCATTTGGACTTAGCATGGAAAAGTTATAGTTAAAACTAGTTCTCTCAGCCTATAAATTCTCTAAATTAATTATTGGTACTGTTCATGGCGAAAATTTCTATAATGATCTGGAACCCAAAATTTTTATGATAGGTAGTTTATGTCATCCTAATCACAGCAAGGTTGAGTTTACTAAATTTGGAGTTATAATGATTTACTTATGATTTTTCTAAGTTACAAAACTAGCATAATGCATTTTCCAGAAATATAAACATGTTCAAAACCTATTTCATATTAAAGTACACTAACAGAGGAATCTAACAAAATTGATTTTGCACAATTTGGAGTTATACAGAAAAAGATATGCATTTACAAGTTTTAATTCAATTCCAGAACATACAAAAATGGCTGAAAACAAGCTTTTAAAGATTACAGAATTTTCTACCACAGAAGCAAAGCTAAAAGTATTTTTATATAAAACTTTAGTGAAATACAAATTTATTACAGTTGGATTCATTTAAAAGGATCTATTTTGAATTAGATATGAATTTCTATAGCATTAAAACAATTTTTAGTTGACAAATAAAGACTTACAGGAATAAAATCAAACTCAACGGAAATAAAATGACGTGGACGCTTGAGAGCCCTCGATCTAACATCCTATGCCCACGCGCGCCGGAAACAGCGCACGCGCGCGATCTCTAACAGGAGCCCACCGTTGGATCAAGATCCAACGGCTGATGAGGAGGTATGCATTCGGACGGTGCGGTTGCCTCGGCCAACCACGACCACAGATCTGAAGATGGACGGCTAAGATCGCACCTCCATTCGGATGGTCCGATTGCATACACGATCTCGACCGCAGATCAAGCGATGGACGGTCCAGAATGAAAAGAGAACCGGAGGGTCCGAATGTTTTTCAGATCTGGGCCGTTGATCACGAGATCGACGGCGGTCAAAGATCGAAGTGCAACCTGGAGCGCTGACACGTGGGGCCGCACGCCAGTGACTATGAGTCACACACGCGAGCTTTAACACACGTGCACAGGGCTCGGGGCCCACATGGCAGCGAGACACCCGGCGATTTTAGGACAGCTAATTAAATACTAATGACCAATGATTAGTGATGATTAGTAATTAATGTGTCCTAAAGATTTTCATAGAGGTGGACTTAGGGACTGAGGGCCCACCTGGCAGTGGCACAGGGGTTATCTCCGACAGCCATTAACGCCGACACTTAATTAACTTATGATTAGACATTAATGATGTCGGAACAACACGGAAATGCGCCAGCGGTTGATTTAAAGAACTGGCCCACTGTCAGTGAGACATTAGGCCAGATCAAGACACAATTAATACTTCTAATGATTGGCAATGATTGGGTATTAATTGTGTCCTAATTAAATGACGAAAACGAGCGCTTCGGCCGGCAAAATCCCGAGCGCAACCCACGGCTTCTCGCCGGCGACTCCGGCCGCGGCGGCGCCCACAAAATGCCAAAATGGGTTCACAATAGTGTTGCGGACCCAAAGGTGATGGCCTCGCCTGCGGTGGAGGTCTAGAACACCGGCGAGCCAAAAACACAGATGGAGCTTTTTTGGCAAAACATGAAAACAGCAAAATGCTCTGCTGCGGTCCACGAAAGCGAGTGCCATCACTTCTAGGGACTAAATAGAAGCTACCTTAACCGAGAGGAGCTTCAAAGATAGCCGGGGAAGACTTGAACACGATGGAGTTCACCGGAGCCGAGGAAGATGATACGAAAATGATAACCTGAGAAAAATGAACACCGATGGGTGATCAAAATAGCTTCATTAAGGTTCCCATAAGCTCCACAAGTAAGTAATCGCAAAAAGAACCACTTACCGGAGTTGGAGAAGAAAGGGGATGAAATCGGCCGAAAATCTCCAAACTTAAAATTGAGTGATTCCTGTGAATGCAACCCAAATTTAAGTTAGGGAAAATGCAAAGGAAGTTGAGGAGCTCAAAAGGGTACAAGAAAGATCGAAGATGAACCACTGGACACCAAGGTCACCAGTGGAGCTTCTCGGGTCAACAATGGTGTTTTGAAGATTTGAAGTGGTTTTGAGCTCAAAACACAGAGAAGAGCTACGGGTGGTGTAAAGGAACACCAGGAGGGGCTAAGGGGGCTATTTATAGAGGAATGATTAGGGTTTCGAGCAAGAACAAGAGTCCATGGTGGGTTCGGTTCAAGGCACGGTCAAGGACCAAGAAATGATGGGGGCAAGTGAGACTCGGGATGGAGGAGCCGAAAGCCTGGGCGCATTTAATGCCCCACAGAGAGATGTTGACGAGAGCAAGCTCGAAGTGACACAACGAAACCGCCCTCTCCCTCTCTCTCTTCCTGTCATTGCTCACCCGCACTGCACGGAGAGACAGCGGAGGAAGAAGAACAGAAAAGAAAACGGTGACCGTTGGATTGAAAATGGACGATCAGGATTAAAAGGATCCGGCTGAGGGTTTCTAACACTCCAAGCAATCAGGGCGGTCCGATAAAAAACGAACGGCTCAGATGGATGGAATGTTCATGGCGGTCCGAATGTTCCTGCGAACACGGGCCGTACGATTTAAATCCAACGGCTGATATCAATCGCGCTCTATGAGTGAGCCTGGTGCAGTTAGGTGGTTCGACCGAGTCAACTGGCTCGAGCTCGAGCCCGACTCGAACCCAAGGAACAGTGGAACCAGGTTTTAAATAGACAGAGACTTTTGAGGATTTATTAGAGGTAGCAAAATAACTCCAAAAATTCTGCAAGGTACTGGTCCAAGGTTTGACTGAAAGTCAAACAGGTTTGACTGCCCTCTAAAAATATTCAAACAGTTTCTAAAAATTGTGAAATTTTTCAGAGGGGTCACATACCATCCCAAGAACTTAGGGAAAATATTTCCAGGGAATGATCGAAAGATTTGACAAGATTGTTTTAGAAGGATCAAGATTTGGATCAAAAGACTTGTGACTTTGTATTTACATAACTCTTGTACAAGAATTGTTTAGCACTCACACGAAATACAGGATGTAAGAAAAAGTTTTAATTTCTACTCATTTTCTTACATTTGAAACACAAGTCTGAAACTTGGGACGTTACAACTCTCCCCCCTTACAAGAATCTCGACCCGAGATTCCGTTTACTCGGAGAAGAAGGATGGATAATCTGCACTAAGGCGATCTTCCCGCTCCCAAGTTGCTTCATCTTCAGAATGGTTTGACCACTGAACTTTAAGGTACTTGATGACACGGTTCCTTGTCCTTCGTTCAGATTCCTCAAGAATACGAACAGGATGCTCGCGGTAGGTCAAATTCTCTTGCACATCGAGAACCTCCAACAGAGTTTCCTCAACTGGGACACGGAGGCACTTCTTCAGGTGAGATACATGGAACACATCATGCACACCCTCAAGTGTAGCTGGCAGCTCCAATCTGTATGCCACAGCCCCAACTCTCTCGACGATGCGATAAGGCCTAATGTACCGAGGAGCTAATTTGCCCTTGATGCCAAAACGCTGATGGCCCTTCAAAGGTGAGACTTTGAGATACACAAAGTCATTGGGCTCAAAGCTCAACTCACGGCGACGGCGATCCGCATAGCTCTTCTGCCTGGACTGAGCCGTGCGCAAATGCTCGCGGATCAACTGAACCTGACTTTCGGCCTCATTGATCGAATCTGGGCTGAAGAACTGTCTCTCACCAGTTTCTGACCAGTTCAATGGGGTTCTACATCTCCTCCCATACAAGGACTCAAATGGTGCCATGCCAAGACTAGACTGAAAGCTATTGTTGTAGGAGAACTCAGCAAACGACAAGTATTTCTTCCAATTCTTCCCATAGGAAAGAACACAAGCACGGAGCATATCTTCCAATACTTGGTTGACTATCTCCATCTGACCATCAGTCTGGGGATGGTAAGCCGAACTGAAAGAAAGACGTGTCCCCATGGCCTCTTGCAACTGATGCGAAAACCGAGAGGTAAACAGAGAACCACGATCTGACACAATCGTTCGTGGCACACCATGCAGGCACACAATGCGAGATACATAGAGATCCGCCAACTGACTGACACTGAGGTTGGTACGCACCGGCAGGAAATGCGTTACCTTTGTCAACCGATTAATGACAACCCAGATGGCATCCTTCCTAGAGGAAGTACGGGGCAACCCGGTGATGAAGTCCATGCCAACGGAATCCCACTTCCACTCTGGCACTGGCAAAGGCTGAAGAAGGCCTCATCGACGCCGATGCTCGCCTTCACACGACAAAGACACGCCGCACTTGCAAGAACGAACTTGGCAATCTCGCACTTCATTCGGGTCCACCAGAATCTCTGACGAAGGTCCTGATACATCTTGGTAGCCCCGGGATGAATGGACAAGGGAGAGTCATGGGCTTCGCGGAGAATCAAATCCTGCAATTCCATGACCTTAGGAACCACAAGACGCTGCCCAAACCACACAACTCCGTGCTCATCCTCTGAAAAGCACTTGGCTGTCCCATCCTTGATGTTCTGCTTGATTTGACTCACACCAACATCTGTCTGCTGTGCAACCTTGATTCGGTCCACCAAGGTTGGTTGCACAACCAAGGTAGCAAGAGAACCATGCTCGATCAAACCCAAATTGAGGCGCTGAAATTCTAAAATGAGGGTAGGTTGCTGCCCTTGGAGCATTAACATGTTGCAATACACCCTCCGACTGAGTGCATCCGCAACGACATTGGCCTTGCCCGGATGATACTGGATGCCCACATCATAGTCCTTGATCAATTCCAACCATCTTCTTTGCCTGAGGTTCAGATCTGGCTGGGTGAACAAGTACTTCAAGCTCTTGTGGTCAGAATACACCTCACAACGGTTATCAATCAGATAATACCGCCAAATCTTGAGTGCATGAATCACTGCAGCTAATTCCAAGTCATGAGTAGGATAGTTGAGTTCATGAGACCTCAACTGCCGCGATGCAGAGGCCACAACCTTGCCCTCCTGCATAAGAACACAACCAAGACCGTGACGAGAAGTATCACAAAAGATATCAAAACTCTTATGGATATCAGGAAGAACAAGTACTGGGGCTGAGGTCAACCGCTTCTTGAGTTCCTGAAAACTCACATCACAAGCAGCAGACTACTCAAACTTCTTGTCTTTCTTGAGCAATTCGGTCATAGGCTTCGCAATCTTGGAGAAATTCTCGATAAAGCGGTGATAGTAGCCGGCCAAACCAAGAAAACTCCACACATCGGTGATCGACTTGGCTGACCCCAAGATAGCACATCACCGACCTTGCTAGGATCCACACCACACCTCCCGCCGAAAGAACATGGCCCAAGAATGCCACTTCCTTCAACCGTAATTCACACTTGTCGAATTTCTCGTGATACGGTGGTGCTCGCAGCCTTGCCCAACACAAGCTTAAGATGCTCAACATACTCTTCTTCACTCTTGGAGTAGATAAGGATATCATTGATGAATACCACCAAAAACCTATCCAAATACTCCATGAATACCGAGTTCATAAGGTTCATGAATAAAGCAGGAGCATTGGTCAAGCCAAAAGACATGACGGTGTACTCGTAAAGACCATAACGAGTAGCAAAGGTTGTCTTTGGAATATCCTCGGCCCTGATCCTGACTTGATGATAGCCCAATCTCAAGTCAATCTTGGAGAATACCCGTGCTCCGGTCAACTGATCAAAAAGATCATCAATACGGGGCAAATGATACTTATTCTTCACCGTCACCTCATTAAGCGGACGATAATCAACACACATGCGCTAGGTCTTGTCCTTCTTCTTCACAAAAATAACTGGGCAGCCCCAAGGAGATGAACTAGGATGGATAAAACCCTTCTCTTGCAGCTCACCTAGTTGCTTCTTCAGCTCCTCCAACTCGTTAGGAGGCATGCGATACGGCATCTTTGAAATAGGGGCGGTACCGGGCAGCAACTCAATAACGAACTTCAGGTCTCGAACGGGAGGCATACCGGGCAAGTCTTCGGGAAAAACATCCACAAAATCACATACTGTGGGAACATCCTGGATCTCCAAAGCTGGCTTCACTTCAAGTGCACAACGAAGGGGCCCTCGCAACTGCGGTGAAAACCCAGCCTGTTCACTTGACGGGCTGGTGAGGTAGACAATCTTCCTGGCACAATCGATTTTCCCCAAGTGTTGGGACAACCAATCCATGCCAAGAATCACATCCAGGCACGCCGAGTCGAGTAGGATAAGATTCGCCGTAATCCCACCCTCGATGTGGATAGGAACGTCCCAGATCCTTGGTCGCCTCTCATCTCCAACCCGAGAGCGAATAAGTAGTGGAACCCCAAAGGAACACAAGGAGACCACTATCAACAAACAAACAATCTCGAAATAAAAGAATACAAGCTCCGAGTCAAATAAAATCAGAAAGTGGACGTAAATTGACAAGAAGCGCACCCAACACTACGCCGCGCGCCTCGTGCCTCCTCACCGAGATGTGGTTGACTCGGCGCGCCCCATGCCCCGGGTCTTCGATCGTGGGTGACCACTCCCTGCCCGTGTCCTCCATTAGGACGAGGGGCTGCTCCATCTTCTTAGGCAACTACCGCATAGTGGCCCTTGTTGTGGCGAGAGAAGCGGTGGACGCCGGCAGCGGGTTGCGGGAACACCGCTGCTGGATCGCAGCGCGCACGGATCGAATCACGGCCGCGGAGGACGTGGAGCGGTGCCGAAGGCCTCGGTGGTGGTGCACTCGAGAATGGGCCCCGGTGCCGCCCAACGCAAGGACGAACAAGGCCGCCCGAGCCGACTAATGGGCCTCCCACTTGCGCCATGGACTCGCCACGCTCTCGCGCTTGTGCTCGCGCACGATGGCCTTGTCCACCAAGGTCCGGAAGTTCGCAAAGTCGACAATGGAGAGCTTGTCCCAAGCTCCTCGCACAAACCTCCATGAACTTCTCCTACTTGGCCTCATCGGTGCACACCTCAGCAGGAGCGCATTCTCGCAAGATGGTTAAACTCATGGAGGTACTCGATCACGATTTGCGCCCTGCTTGAGCGCAAGGAACTCCTTCTTCTTCACTTCATCAGCCGGGACATGGGCCCAATGGAAAGTCGACTAACTCCTCCCACGAGACCACGTGTCCCGCGGGATGCATGGCGAGGAAGTTCTCCCACCATGAGAGTGCCGCACCCACCAACTAATGGGATGCGGTGCGCCCGCTCCGCTCTCGGCATCGAGCAACGTTGAGCTTCCGCTCAACCGCACGCAGCCTACCATCCGCGCCCGAGGATCCTCGCATCGAGAGAAGGTAGGAGGTGAGTACGGAGAAACTCCGCAAGCCCCCCACGCGCCTGATGTCCACCACCTCCCGATCCAGAGGCGCCAGAGGGAGTGGAGGTGTTCCTCGTGATGACCTCCAACACCCTGCGGTCCTCCGAACGGTTGCATTCGATCTGCATAAGGACTTCAACCATGGTTGGAGGAGGGGAAGCTCCTTATCGGGACTACCTGGCTGATTCCGACCACTACGGGTCCCTCCAGCCATCCTGTTTCACGAAGGCAAGTTAGCTACAACTCGAGACCCAAAGCACGAAAATCCAAACTCAATTAAAAGGGCTCAAGAATAACCACCAAAGAGCATGAGACCACAAGGCACCAAACCAACTTCCCGAAACGACTAACCCGTATGGAAAGAACGTGTAATCGTTGGAGAAGACCAAAATTTCAGAATTCATCTCTAGCTCTAAACAGCTCAAAAGAATCAAGGTATAATCACCTAATAGAGTACTAGGCATTTAGCTAACTCATATCACTTCTTACCCTTTTAGTCTCACAAGTTTTAGTTGAATTAACCTCTCAATTTACAACACTCATGGTTTTTCCCAAAACCAAATTTAATCGATAAGTAGCTAGCTTTTGAAAGGAAGAGAGGAACAACTTTTTCAAAACTTAATCATGAGCAAGGTGAGATAAGCAAGCTAAGATAGGTAAGGAGTAAAATCTGAGGACTTACTTAATCTTTATGAACCATTTGAAAGTAAGTTTTCAAAATATTCTAAAGGCGACCAAGCTAGGGGTTGCTACGGTCAGTATGGCTCTGATACCAACTCTGTGGGGACCCGGGGTATTTAACTAGTAATACTTAACCTCCATATGGTTCTAGCATTACGAATCAAATATCCTAAGCCTCGATGGACATGTGCTTCCCAAAATTGCAGCACATGCTCATCATCACAAAATTATACATCATTTCCATACAACATTTAACACTAGGTTCAACAACGACATACAAAAAGTAAAGTTATTACAAAGGAGCCGACTGGCCAAATAACACAATAAACAAGAATGATAGCGGAAGCAAAAGCGCCATAAGATGGCTAAGAACAAAAGTCGACCGGTTAGCCAACATAACCCACAAGGCAACTGACCGGGCCGCCAAGCTAGTCGCCCCGAATGCTACCACAACACAGCTCACAAAAGTGAGGCCCTTCGAGCTCACCTTCTTCCTCTGCAACAATTTACATTTAAGCAAGAACAATGAGTACACTAAGGTACTCGTAAGACTGACGTGTGGAATAGCAGACCTGTTTATATGCTACATGCAGGCTTATTTAAGTGGAGGTTGTATGTCTCATTTTGCACAAAGCCAACTTTATTTGCAATAATGTAATATATTTAAAAGCAAGTTTGTAAATCTGTTTTGTTGTTAAAATAACCGCCAATTAATGATAAATACAAGTAACCACCTGGAAGTGACTAACCCAATAGCCACCACAACATAGCACGAATCCCTGATTTGTACCACCCATCAAGTTTTAATTAAAAGGTTGTAGTCTAACTCTTGAAAAGCTTACCCAAGCGTGTCCATAACCTAGGACGAGGCTATTCGAATAGTTTTAACCCTGCAGGGGTGTACCAATGTACCCACACTCCAGACCGCCTTTAAGCCACGAAGCACACTTCCGAAGGTATGCCGGCACGACTAAGTCCTACGAGACGTTTTCCAATATTGTGTATCAACCACGAGCCGCTCGTATGGGTAGAAACCCATACGCTTACATTGCAAGCCGAAAGACAACAAATCCCATCACGGTGAAGTCTTTCTGACACTACAATGCTCCCAACACCATCCCTCCCGCGACCCCACCAAGCCAATACACGCCAAATTACTAAGTCAAGAGAGGTCCCATGCCCTCTAGTGTGGTTAGCACGCACAAATTGCTCGATAATGTGTACTCACAAGATGTTCGGTCCTTAATTGACTCTGCACCATTCCATACACCCAAAAATCACACCATCATACCATTGTGCCTAAGTCCAAATCCTTTTGCTTTTACTTTTGGTTTTTGCAATTTGAACATAGCATCAGGCCGAAATACAGATTCATAGTAAGCATTTGTGTGATCAAGGTTATCGACAAGTCGATAACCACCCATTTCTACCGGAAGCTAAGCATGGCTAAGCGATTAATCCGCAAAACTACTAAGTGTCAGGAGCTCATCCACGAACTCTAAATCACAGCAATAACCTAGGCTCATGGTAGTAAAGGATAATCATTTGCCTAAGGAAATGCATCTACTAGGTCAACTATCGACAATAGTTAAGCACAAACTAGCAATGCATACATAGAATTTGTAAACAACATAAATACTTGAAAATACAGGGATTAACATGATCAAACTGCTTGCCTTGCTGGAATTGCTCTTGCTGCAGTGGAGGATTCTCAGGTTCAATATAATCTTCGGAACCTAACGCGAAAATGCGATCAAACCAAATAAAAACGAAGAACACCAACAAAACTCAATAGCAAAAGACATCCAAATCCCAGGAAATTTACACAACAGCAAGAGGTTGATTTTAGACAATTTTAGGAACAAGAATTACTTCATTTGGACTTAGCATAGAAAAGTTATAGTTAAAACTAGTTCTCTCAGCTTATAAATTCTCTAAATTAATTACTGGTACTGTTCATGGTGAAAATTTCTATAATGATCTGGAACCCAAAATTTTAATGGTAGGTAGTTTATGTCATCCTAATCACAACAAGGTTGAGTTTACTAAATTTGGAGTTATAATGATTTACTTATGATTTTTCTAAGTTGCAAAACTAGCATAATGCATTTTCCAGAAATATAAACATGTTCAAAACCTATTTCATATTAAAGTACACTAACAGAGGAATCTAACAAAATTGATTTTGCACAATTTGGAGTTATACAGAAAAAGATATGCATTTTACAAGTTTTAATTCAATTCCAGAACATACAAAAATGGCTAAAAACAAGCTTTTAAAGATTACAGAATTTTCTACCTTAGAAGCAAAGCTAAAAGTATTTTTATATAAACCTTTAGTGAAATACGAATTTATTACAGTTGGATTCATTTAAAAAGGATCTATTTTGAATTAGATATGAATTTCTATAGCATTAAAACAATTTTTAGTTGACAAATAAAGACTTACAGGAATAAAATCAAACTCAACGGAAATAAAAATGACGTGGATGCTCGAGAGCCCTCGATCTAACATCCTACGGCCCATGCACGCTGGGAACAGCGCACGCGCGCGATCTCTAACAGGAGCCCACTGTTGGATCAAGATCCAACGGCTGATGAGGAGGTATGCATTCGGACGGTGCGGTTGCCTCGGCCAACCACGACCACAGATCTGAAGATGGACGGCTAAGATCGCACCTCCCTTCGAATGGTCCGATTGCATACACGATCTCGACCGCAGATCAAGCGATGGACGGTCCAGAATGAAAAGAGAACCGGAGGGTCCAAATGTTTTTCAGATCTGGGCCGTTGATCACAGATCGACGGCGGTCAAAGATCGGCGCAACCGAGCGCCGACACGCTGGGTCGCACGCCGCTGATCGTGGAGTCACACACGTGAGCTTTAACACGCGTACGTGGCTCGGGCCCACATGGCGCGCGAGACACTGACGATTTTAGGACTGACTAATTAAATACTAATGACCAATGATTAGTGATGATTAGTAATTAATATGTCCTAAAGATTTTCATAGAGGTGGACTTAGGATCGAGGCCCACCGGCAAAGGGCACAGGGTTATCTCCGGCGACCATTAACGCCGACACTTAATTAACTTATGATTAGGCATTAATGATGTCGGAACAACACGTAAATGCGCCAGCGGGTGATTTAAAGAACTGGGCCCACTGTCAGTGAGACATTAGGCCAGACAAGACACAATTAATACTTCTAATGATTGGCAATGATTGGGTATTAACTGTGTCCTAATTAAATGACGAAACGCGCCACCAAGAAAATCAGCGCAACCCACGGCTTATCGCCGGCGATCCGGCCACGGCGGCGCCCACAAAATGCCAAAATAGGTTCGCAATAGTGTTGCGGACCCAAAGGTGATGGCCTCGCCGGCGGTGGAGGTCTAGAACGCCGGCGAGCCGGAAAACACAGATGGAGCTTTTTAAGAAAACATGAAAGCAAAGAAATGCTCACATGTCCACGCAAAGCGAGTGCCATCACTTAGGGACTAAATAGAAGCTACCTTAACCGAGAGGAGCTTCAAAGATGGTCGGGAAGACTTGAACACGATGGAGTTCACTGAGCCGAGGAAGATGATACGAAAATGATAACCTGAGCAAAATGAACACCGATGAGTGATCAAAATAGCTTCATTAAGGTTCCCATAAGCTCCACAAGTAAGTAATCGCAAAAAGAACCACTTACCGGAGTTGGAGAAGAAAGGGGGTGAAATCGGCTGAAAATCTCCAAACTTAAAATTGAGTGATTCCTGTGAATGCAACCCAAATTGAAGTTAGGGAAAATGCAAAGGAAGTTGAGGAGCTCAAAAGGGTACAAGAAGGATCGAAGATGAACCACTGGACACCAAGATCACCAGTGGAGCTTCTCGGGTCAACAATGGTGTTTTGAAGATTTGAAGTGGTTTTGAGCTCAAAACACAGAGAAGAGCTAGGGGTGGTGTAAAGGAACACCGGGAGGGGCTAAGGGGGCTATTTATAGAGGAAGGATTAGGGTTTCGAGCAAGAACAAGAGTCCATAGTGGGCTCAGTTCAAGGCACGGTCATGGACCAAGAAATGATGGGGGCAAGTGAGACTCGGGATGGAGGAGCCAAAAGCCTGGGCGCATTTAATGCCCCACAGAGAGATGTTGACGAGAGCAAGCTCGAAGTGACACAACGAAACCGTCCTCTCCCTCTCTCTCTTCCTGCCATTGCTCACCCGCACTGCATGGAGAGACAGCGGAGGAAGAAGAACAGAACAGAAAACGGTGACCGTTGGATTGAAAATGGACGATGAGGATTAAAAGGATCCGGCTGAGGGTTTCTAACACTCCAAGCAATCAGGGCGGTCCGATCAAAAACGAACGGCTCAGATGGATGGAATGTTCATGGCGGTCCGAATGTTCCTGCGAACACGGGCCGTGCGATTTAAATCCAACGGCTGATATCAATCGCGCTCTATGAGTGAGCCCGGTGTAGTTAGGTGGTTCGACCGAGTCAAGTGGCTCGAGCTCGAGCCCGATTCGAACCCAAGGAACAGTGCAACCAGGTTTTAAATAGACAGAGACTTTTGAGGATTTATTAGAGGTAGTAAAATAACTCCAAAAATTCTGAAATTTTTACAGGAGCTTGCTGACTTAGAATTTTTGGAGGTTTTTATGCAGTGCATTTTTCCCCAAAAATTCTGCAAAGTACTGGTCCAAGGTTTGACTAAAAGTCAAACAGGTTTGACTGCCCTCTAAAAATATTCAAACAGTTTCTAAAAATTGTGAAATTTTTCAGAGGGGTCACATACCATCCCAAGAACTTAGGGAAAATATTTCCAGGGAATGATCGAAAGATTTGACAAGATTGTTTTAGAAGGATCAAGATTTGGATCAAAAGACTTGTGACTTTGTATTTCCATAACTCTTGTACAAGAATTGTTTAGCACTCACAGGAAATACATGATGTAAGAAAAAGTTTTAATTTCTACTCATTTTCTTACATTTGAAACACAAATCTGAAACTTGGGACGTTACATGAACCCAGTCCACCGGTGCACAATACCACCTGTCACCCACTAAAGATACGGTTTAAAAACTCATTTTCTGCTCGCGGGGTCCACATGTAAGTGACTCATTAAGTACTTAAGGCAGCTATTAATTCCCATAACCAATCATTAGTAGTTAATCACTCGGGTTTTTGCCATAACCACGTTGCTACACTATCGGTCGGAGTACGACAAAAATCCTGAGTTCATTTCTAAACTCACCACCGGCGATGTGGTCCACACCGGCGTGAACCAAGGGCATGACTGAGTTCCTAATAGTTACGCGCTTCTAATGGTACTGGTGGCGATGACTGAGATGCCCTATATCGGTGTCTAGTCGAGAAGGGTGGCGCTAAGCTACACCAAACTTGCATGTTGCAAACCGAGTGTGCCTTGAGCCTAAAAGCGCATGCATGCGTATCTAGTGGTTACTAGGGACTTGCCAAGAATGAAGAGGTCTGGAGAAGCTCTGAGGCAGCGCTCGGCTTCACGTGAAGAGGACACCCTGAGCAGAGAGAATGAAGATGAAGTATCGGGATAGCTCATGCAACGTAAGAGGATGCTCCAATAGCAAGGAATTGGAAAATGCATTACCGGCCGGAGATGGAGACGATGAATAGGGTCCTTCGGCCGAAAAGAGGAAACCTCAAAATCCACGGACTCCTGTCAAGCATTGAGCAAATTAGATGAGGGGTTTCCATTGTCATACCTAAAGACGCAATATGACGCACCAGGAGAAGAAAGGGTCTCACTGGAGACGAAGAAAGCTCAGAGGTGGCTTTCGGAGCACGGTCTAGCAACTCCAATGTCACGGTGATGATCCGAGAGCTACAAGGCAATGCATGGTTTGGCATTAGCCAAAATGAATACAGCGTCGAAGAAGAAAGAGAAGGGACACAAAGTTTCGAAGCTTACCCGTGCAAGGAGCTAGAACAAGTGTCCCTCTCCTCAGCCGAAAAGAGGAGAAGTGAGGAGGAACGAGGGCAGGAGGGGGTTTTAGCTCGGGGAAGTGACGGCAATGGAGGTGGCGTCAAGTGGAGAAGCTTTGGGATTGGCCGATTTGGGCGGTGCAGCCATGGCATTGCCGAACATTTATAGCATGCGGTGGCAACGTGGCGCGCTCTGCGTGCACCAACGAGGGGTAGAAGAGGGAGTTGACAAGCGGGCCTGCATTGTCAGCATCTCAGCAACAACGTGGTCGGAGGTGGGTTCAAGCCAGGTACGTTTAGTTGGTTCAGTCTAGTTAATTGGCTCGGGTTGGACTCGAGTCTGGTGCGGTTTGAGTCTGTTCGGACTGGTCCGATCGGAGCTAGGTCTGTTCGGACGGTCCGATCGACCCAAGTCAACTTGACTAGTTACTGTTTTAACTTTAAACCCCTCAAGTTTGACCGGGCTAAATAAAATAACAAATAAATTCCTAAAAATCTAAAAATTTTCAAAGAGGCTCCTGGGATAATCTAGTACTCATATAAAATTTATAACCTTACAGTTCAAGATTTTTTCTTCTTATTTTAATTCATTAACACAAGGGCTTTTATAACTTGGTTTGAATTCTCACAAGGTTGAAATAAGTTCTAAAAAATTGGGAAAAATTATATTTATTCGTGATAAATAATATAGTATTTGAATAAATTATTTTACAGAGGTTACCACTTGTTTTTATTTCTATTTTCTTTTGGGGAGTTGATTTAGGTTATAGTTTAATCTTTGATTAAGATCTTCCAAGTGCAATAATTAATGCAAATGCTTCAAAAATAACATGCATGCTTATGAGACGCATAATAATCCTATTTATTAAAAGGAATAAGTCCATATTACACCTCTGATGAGGCTGAAGTCAAAATACTGAACTCCAAAAGCGCTGATTTGCACTCGAATTGCCCATACCGTTTGGTTTACACCTCGGGCGAAAGCAAGTGGTTTTGATGACGATGGCATCACTAATATTTTGATTTTCTTGATTTTTGAACTTCCGGAGGCTATATCTTCTTCGTTCAAACTCCGATTTGAGCGATTCAAATTTCTAAATTCCTTGTCTTGCTGTTAGTATTTATTTGATAATTTCTTGGGATTTTATTTGGAGTTGTTTTATTTATTTGGCTTTGTTTGCTAAGGAATTACCAAATCCACAAAATTACCAAATAAATACTAACATCAAGATAAGGAATTTATAGGAATTTAGAAATTTGAATCGCTTGAATCGGAGTTCGAACGAAGAAGATATGGCCTCCGAAAGTTTGAAAATCAAGAAAATTAAATATTAGTGATGCCACGTCATCCAAAACCACCTATTTTTGGCCCGAGGGGTGTAAACCAAACGGTATGGGCAGTTCGAGGGTGCAAATCAGACGGTTTTGGAGTTCAGGGGGTATTTTGGACTCGGCGTAAAGTTCAGGGGTGTAATATGGACTTATTCCTTATTTAAAATGGGGATGTGACAATACGAAACCATAACATCAAAAAAATTTACCCAACAAAGAATCCACCCTTTTTAACTCCTTTTCCCTTCTTCTCTCACCTCCTTTCTTCACTTCAGATCCAGACGTGGCAACCCAATGTACCACAACTTTCTTCTCTTCAGATCTAGACCAGCTCGTTTACCACAAGGTAACCCGATCCTGATCATCTTCCTCTGCTCCTAACGATGGCAACCGACTTCCTCTACTCTTAGCGATGGCAACTGACTTCCTCTGCTCCTAGCAATGGCGACCGACTTCCTCTGCTCCTAGCGATGGCGACCGACTTCCTCTGCACCCCACAACCTTCTTCCCCAGATCCAGATTGAGGCGATGGCTTCGTCGGCGGAGGCGACCCGATGATGTTGATGGTGACCTGAAGCGATGGCTTTGTCGGCAACTTCGCTTCATCGGTGGTGGCGCGATGCGACTTGAGGCGGTGTGAGGACCCCCTGATTATTTTCCCAAGATCGAGGCCTTCCCGGTCTTATAGAGACAACTTTGGACCTCAGGTAAATGGATTCCAAGTTAACTCCATCTAAGTAGGAGTAAGGTAGTTAGGATTGCGATCCTACTCTTAGAGTCTTACGATTCTACGAACCCACAATAGCCTGTCAATCCAAATCGCACTGTCAATCCTACTCGTAGAGACTCAGGGCAAACAAAATTTTGCAATTTTTTTAGACCGGGCTTTGCTGATATTTTATTTTAGAGCAAAATTTATCGATATTAATTTCTGAGAATGAAACTATAAATAAACAAGGAGCATGCAAAATATTTATCAGTGTGGTAATGCTAGTACAAATATCTATATTATGGCATGAGCAATCTTGAGCTTGATAATGATAAACTATTTTTATTCTTGGAGTATGTCTAGCTACTTTTAAGGAACATGCAAGTGGTAAACCATATAAGAATCATACAAACTTATAGTATAGATGTTAAATATGTGTATTTTTACAATTCCAGTAGAATCACCGATTCTACGATTCGATACTACGATTTCGATCCTACCAAAGGCAAATCGATCCAACTCAGGATCTCAACTCTAACTACCTTGAGTAGGAGGCTCAACCGAACAAGAGCCCCAGTGATCATGCATACTGCTCCTCTGCAAGCACTGCATAATGACCGGTTCTCAAATTGGTCCAAGCCCACACTTAAACGAGTTAATAGGGAATCCATCGATAGCAAGCATGAGGCTATGTTGGTTCCAGGATCAGTGACCAACACCCTCATACTCACATACAACGTTGGTTACATCCATACAACAATCATACATAGAGAGTGATGGAGACGGGGTTCCCGATCTTTCGATGAGATTGATAACTATCGATTTTGGTGGAGGTGACTCTCGCGATCCAACTACAACCGTATGACGACGCTTGCGCCTTAGCAATCGTTGAACCAACTCCGTGACGTTATTGACCGTGCTGGAAGCGCGATCAACCTAAACACGAGGTTCAATTCCTACGAGCAATTGAAGAACTAGTAAGAATAAAATATAGGCAATCTGATATTGCAAATAGAAATTGTAGTATAGATGGTATTGAAAAACAAATGTGGGATCCCGAAGGCTGTCTTGACAGGTGGTCGTCCGACACAATTGAAGAACAAAAGTTTGCACAATGGCTAAACCTAAACTCAACGAAATCCCAAAAACTAGAGGGGCGTGGCCTCCTTATATAGGGGAGAGGGAGTCGTACATATCCAAGAGCTAAGGGGGTGGTACTATTCATGGGTACTATTTATGTGAACAGTATGGCTGTGAATAGTGTAGCCCAAGGGGGGTGGCCAAGGAGGTGGTCGGCCCAAATAGGTTACAAGGCATAATTTGGCCCAAACAAGTGACGCAGCACCTTCTTTCGATGATTGCAGCGTGCACAAAAAGAATTTGGAGGTGAGACCAGATCCATTTGAAAGAGGACGAGATAAGCTTTATATCAAGTACTCGTGGACCTCAAACGGAGTTCGTATGCGAAAGTTATGCCTGTTTGAAGTCAGTGCTGTCTCCGCAGGCCGAACTGGATTCCAGAACGTGTCCAATTTGAACTCTTGGTTGGCTTGGACACAAAGTGATGTGGTGCTGCACAAATATACATTTTCATCATTAGGTAGCATCATATAGTTCATATAATATAAAGACACTCCTAAAAACGAGCTCACCTGATAATTTAAGTGAAGTGTACGAGCTCTTATATTTGGAACAACAAGCATAGCAAATTTAATTGTATCTATAGGGGTCATGTCCTCATCGGAGAGTCCAAAAGACATACAACATAATAGTCAAGTTCTACATCTATTACAAGTGGCCGATGTCGGGACCCGAAAATACATCTCAGGAACCCTCTGTGTATTCTGAACTAGTCCCAGATCAGTAGCTAGCTCACACAGGAAAACAGTGATGAAATACCATCCATTTATTCAATTTAACTAAAAAGATCTCAGAGTAACAAATAATAATAATAACTGGACCTTATGGTCAACGTTTACTTAACTTGCCACGCAGGGCTAAAGAAACAAATAAACTCTTGCAGCGGAACGAAACTCTTCAAATGGCCAATCAACATGCCCACAGGCAATCGAGTGGAGAAACGCATCCTAATCCGCAAAACCTTCATGATCTTCCTGGTAGAACTCTTTGGCAGCTTGGTATTCTTCCTCTACTGCTGATCAAACAGAGGGCGCAAAGCCATGAGTACTTTGAATGTACTCAGCAAGCCGTGGGGAAATGTATGCAAATAATATTCATGCAAGGCTTGAACAAAGATTAGTCAGATGGCTCTTTGCGTAAAACAAGATTTACGATAAATACAATAAATAGATTGAAATGCGTAATTGAAAACAATAATAAATAATTAAACACTTTCTTTGAAACAACTAGTGAACTTCCCATTCACTCCCAACCAAACCAAAGATAAGTGAATTCCCATTCACCAATCGACACAACCCACCAAGTGAATGACCTATTCACCAAACGAACATTATATTCATCAAGTGAACTTCCCATCCACACTCGACACGCTTTAAAGAAACTCTATCTCCGTGTGAAATCCTCAGCACGCCCATAACCGCGACACGGCTACTCGAATAGTTTTACACTCGCAGAGGTTGTACAACTTGACCCACAAGAGATAGATCAACTTATAATGTCCGCTTAACACACTTCCGAGGTGTGCGACTAAGTGATCATCACAAGGCTTTTACAAAGCTCCTTCTTAACCCGGGCCGCTCGCTAAGGATTCAACATCAATGTCTTTCCGACTGCATGTGGCCCCCTCTTGCGCCACCGTGAGAATACGCTTCCGTAACCACGCTTCACATGACAGAACCGAAATTAAGACATTGCTAATTAATCACCGGTCCGTCCCATACCGCATATGTGGTTGTACGGTTAAGGCCCGTTCAATGGCGCACAAGATTAAGTCCTTGACAAGTTACTCAAAGTAGACTACCACAAACCCACAACATGTTCCATCCACATCCTCCCTATCCACCAACCACTCGCCCGAGCGAAAACCATTTTGTTTAACCAACACCCATGACTAACCCCATCATGGTACACAAGTTTTAGCAACAGTGGCTCACCACCACGATTCCATAAATCATTAAGTCAAAATTGATTATTAAGACACATGTGATGACAAACCATCGTAACTAAGCAAGACTAAGCATATGTACGATACCCATGTTGGCAATACAAATATGTCCAACTAAAATTACCCATGCTAAGGTGACAAAGGGTTCATGGCATTCAAATTATCAATGAAGGCATAATGACAATAGGCAATATCTAATCCCAAAGTAGTTTATATAAATATAGCATGCAATTGTATAAAACAATATACTTTTGAAATCATGGGTTCAATATGATCAAAGGACCACGACTTGCCTTGGAATAAATCCAGTGATTGATCTTGATCTTGGTATGCTACTCCTTGCTCGAAGCTTCCCGAAGTATCGACGTCTATTCGCAAAACAAGCAAATAACATAAATAAATAAATAACAGAGAGAAAACAACTTCCAAAAATTAAATAAAAATCTCAGATAAATAGATCCTGAATTTAGATAAATTTAGGAATTTGAATGGACTCAATCGGAGTTCGGATGCAAAAGATATGAGCTCTGGAAGATTGAAATCACATAAAATGCTGAAAATCAGAATTTATGGATTTACTGAATTATTTTTCTACTGGAAAAAGAGGATTATGACGTCAGCATGACGTCACGGAGACGTTCGGACGGGATGAAAAACTCTTCTGACAAGTGGGTCCCACTGTCACAGGGATGGTGCACCATGGACTGGTTTCATGGGCCTTTGGCTCAGGTGGAGATTTGATCCGCCACATGGCCGATGACAAGAGATGACGGGAACTGCCACATGGCCAAAAACTCCGAGGTGGCAGCTGAGTTGGAGATGAAGTGGAGGCCACGGTGACACAGAAGCAAACCAGAGGGAGAAGGAAGCTCCGGCCGGCGATGAAGTTGACGGCGTCGACGGCGACTGGTGGTGACAAAGCTCCGGTGAAGTGGCAAAACGGGACGCCGGAGAAGCAAGGATGTCGAGGGAGGTGATAGATCGACGAAGGCGGCATCGGTTCATCGGCGGCGGCGACAATGGCGGCGGCGAAGCTCACGGGTGTGGCGGTCTTGGCGAAGGAGTGGCGCCCGAAGGAAACGGAGGCGAGCACTGGCTTGGCGAGGTCACGAGAGAGCAGTGGAACACCTCGGGATGTCGGCGAGGATCAAGGCGGCCGCGCGACGGTGGTGACCGGTTGAAGGAGAAGCACGGCGCGGGCACTCCGTGACAAAGGAACCAAGAGGGGCAGGGATTGATGCGGGTGACAAGACACACGCTTTGACACGCTAAGATAGCAAGGAGGCTCACCGTAGGTGTAGATCGGTCAAGGCGGGCGATCGCTTTGTCGGACGAAGACGACAACGGCGATTGGATGGTCCTCCGAGGAGATGGTGGAAGCACGACGAAGCCCACGGTAATGTGATCACGACGGCGGTGGCGGCTTGGGCGAGATGTCCGACAATGACAATTTCGACGGCGAAGTTTTAGTGGCGGCTCGTTCTTCGTGGATTGCGCGCAAAGAGAACGAGATCGGGACAAGATGTTGGGGTTTTGACAGAGGAGCTTGGGGCGAAGAGATTGACGCAATGGCGGCATTTAAATAGGGACCGAGAGGAGTCCAAGATGGAGCCACGGCACAGAGCCGGCAGACACGGACTCACGAGTCCTGAGAAGACGATGCCCTCGTGGCGTTTGGACCCACAGCGGCGGACAATGCGCTAGGAGCGGCGAGTGACAAAACGGCACCGAGGTCGACGAGTGGGGCAGTGGCGCATGTGAGCGGGAGAGGGAGCCGAGCTACCGGGCCGGGAAGGAGGAAAGATGAGATGGGCGCGTGGGAAGAAAGAAAGAAGGAAGCGGGCCGAGCGGGAGATTCGCCCAAGGTAATCGAGATTTTAATAGTTTTTCTTTTTAGAAAATAGCGTAAAATCCAAATAGCAATTAGAAAATAGCAAATGCACTTAAAAATTCTAGAAAATCCTAGAAAATATATCCCAAAGACATAAAACCCAAATAAAATAATTTTGATAGTAGTTGATGTTGGCATTAATCACATTAAATTGTTTTTGAACTCAAAATTCATATTAAGTTATTAACTTTAGCGTAAAAATCCAAATGGTTATTTTTCTTTAAAACTTCAAAATGCACCAAATTTTTGGGATGTTACAAACCTACCCCTTAAAAGGGAATCTCGCCCCGAGATTCGGCCGACTAAAGAATAGGTTCGACGTAGGTCTAACTCAAGACTTACCGAGGCGACGCTCAATCGCTTGTGCTTCTTCCGCAACGACATGGTTCGCCTTCCTCTTGAGGCGCTTGATGGAGTCTCGTGGCTTGATTCGAGTCCGAGGCATTCCTCTTCCCGCTCCCGGCAAAGAAGTCTGGCCGGTGTAGGTCCCAAATTGAAAGGAACCGTGTCGACTCGCCTGCGGACACTTGTTTGCATAATGACCGTCTGGTGGCAATTGAAACATTGAACTCGCAGATAATTGGGGTTTCCGAGATTGACTATTGTTGCCGTTGTTGATGTTGGGTATCCTGTGTTTCTGCATGAGACACCGTGCGGGTTCAATCCAACAGATGAATTATTGGGACGAAAAGGTCACGAGCATTGGTTTTGGCTCTCTGCGGTGATTCTCGATGAACTCCGTGTTGTATCATCTTCCTTTACGAGATTCGCCTAACTCACGACGAGAATCTTCTATGAGTACGGCTTTATCAACCATATGCTGAAAATCCACATAATCATTTCCAACCACTTGTACTTTCAAACTGGGGTTGAGTCCACGCTTGAATCGCTTCTGACGTGCATTATCTGTAGCAACATCTTCTGGAGCATAGCGAGAAAGTTGAGTGAACTTGTTGAGATATTCACCCAAAGACATGTTTCCTTGCTGTAGTTCACGAAATTCATTCTTCTTCATTTCCACTATACCATCAGGGACATGAGCTTGACGAAAAGCGGTTGAAAATTCCTCCCAAGTGATAGTGTGAGGACCACCATGAGCTGCGGTGTAGTTCTCCCACCATTCTGCGGCTGTACCTTCCAATTGATGTGAAGCATAAAGAACTTTCTCACGATCATTGCATTGAGCAATGGCGAGCTTTTTCTCTACTGAACGAAGCCAATCTTCTGCGTCCAAAGGTTCTGATGAATGAGAAAACGTAGGTGGACGGGTCCTCATAAACTCTGATAGCTTGGAATGATGATGAATCGCGGCGAGCACCGGCCGCTGATTATTCGACCATTCGATCGTTTTGGTTCAACAAGTTGACTATTGCGTGGCGGTTTGACTTTGCTGCGTGTCATCATAGCGCTCATGTTCTCGCATCATTGCACTCATGAATTGTGTCCGAGCTGCTAGAAGTTGTGCCATGTTGGGCTCTGCGCCTGTGGGTCGGTGACTGGTCACTTGCATTGACATTGGCATTGGCATTGGCATCCTCTCGACCGAGTACGGCTCAAGTATTATGAGTATCAACCATCTGCGATGATCTTCCACAAAGTTTAATAGGTAAGATAGAAAAGCAGCAGTAGATGAGAGGAATAGCACAATAGATGAGATAGACAAGACAGAGTAGATGGAAACAACTAATTAGGGGAAATAGATTTTACCCAAAGGCAAAGACAAGAAGACATAGTCAAACGCTATGAAAGCACAAATAACATTCAAATTAAAGCCTCACAGGATCGCAACATAATGCTTGATAAAGAAACGCAGCTCCCACTTGCACACAACCCAAATAAAGACCTAATGCAAAAACGATCTAAAAGCGCTACTAAACTCTAATAGGACTAGCTTCTAATCAATCGACAACGAAGACTTCTTCAAGAGCAACTGGAACGAAGCCACGAAGATACTCTTGACAAAAGCTTTTCTTCTAGACGAGAGAAACTAATGAGACGAGAAAGTCAATTTAAGATTGTAAAACAACATTCAAAGAAAGGCAAGAGACAAGATCTCTCGCACAAGATGAGTAGAATAGAATAGGATAAGAATAGAATAGACTAAGATGAGAATAGAATAGAGTAGATGAGGAAAGAACAACTACTCAAGTCAAATTAAGTTGATTTGATTTAGAAAATAAGTTTTGAAGCTTTGAGCTAAAACGACCATGCTAACTAAGGTTGCGTTCTACAATGATATGGCTCGATACCACCTCTGTCGGGACCGAAAATACATCTCAGAACCCTCGTGTATTCCGAACTAGTCCTGCATCGTAGCTAGCTCACACAGAAAAAAAGTGATGAAATACCATCCATTTATTCAATTTAACTAAAAAGATCTCAGAGTAACAAATAATAATAATAACTGACCTTATGGTCAACGTATTTAACTTGACACGCGAGGCTAAAGAAACAAATAAACTCTTGCAATGAACGAAACTCTTCAAATGGCCAATCAACATGCCCACAGCAATCGAGTGGAGAAACGCATCCTAATCCGCAAAACCTTCATGATCTTCTGGTAGAACTCTTTGGCGCCTTGGTATTCTTCCTCTATCACGATCAAACAGAGGGCGCAAAGCCATGAGTACTTTGAATGTACTCAAGAAGTCGTGGGGAAATGTATGCAAATAATATTCATGCAAGGCTTGAACAAAGATTAGTCAGATGGCTCTTTTGCAGAAAACAAAGATTTACGATAAATACAATAAATAGATTGAAATGCGTAATTGAAAACAATAATAAATAATTAAACACTTTCTTTGAAACAACTAGTGAACTTCCCATTCACTCCCAACCAAACCAAAGATAAGTGAATTCCCATTCACCAATCGACACAACCCACCAAGTGAATGACCTATTCACCAAACGAACATTATATTCATCAAGTGAACTTCCCATCCACACTCCGGACACGCTTTAAAGAAACTCTATCTCCGTGTGAAATCCCTGTGCACGCCCATAACCGCGGACACGGCTACTCGAATAGTTTTACACTCTGCAGAGGTTGTACGACTTGACCCACAAGAGATAGATCAACTTATAATGTCCGCTTAACACACTTCCGAGGTGTGCGACTAAGTGATCATCACAAGGCTTTACAAAGCTCCTTCTTAACCCGCCCGCCGCTAAGGATTCAACATCAATGTCTTTCCACTGCATGGGCCCCCTCTTGCGCCACCGTGAGAATACGCTTTCCGTAACCACGCTTCACATGACAGAACCGAAATTAAGACATTGCTAATTAATCACCAGTCCGTCCCATACCATACATGTGGTTGTACGGTTAAGGCCCAGTTCAATGGCGCACAAGATTAAGTCCTTGACAAGTTACTCAAAGTAGACTACCACAAACCCACAACATGTTCCATCCACATCCTCCCTATCCACCAACCACTGCTCGAGCGAAAACCATTTTGTTTAACCAACACCCATGACTAACCCCATCATGGTACACAAGTTTTAGCAACAGTGGCTCACCACCACGATTCCATAAATCATTAAGTCAAAATTGATTATTAAGACACATGTGATGACAAACCATCGTAACTAAGCAAGACTAAGCATATGTACGATACCCATGTTGGCAATACAAATATGTCCAACTAAAATTACCCATGCTAAGGTGACAAAGGGTTCATGGCATTCAAATTATCAATGAAGGCATAATGACAATAGGCAATATCTAATCCCAAAGTAGTTTATATAAATATAGCATGCAATTGTATAAAACAATATACTTTTGAAATCATGGGTTCAATATGATCAAAGGACCACGACTTGCCTTGGAATAAATCCAGTGATTGATCTTGATCTTGGTATGCTACCCTTGCTCAAGCTTCCAAGTATCGACGCCTATTCGCAAAACAAGCAAATAACATAAATAAATAAATAACAGAGAGAAAACAACTTCCAAAAATTAAATAAAAATCTCAGATAAATAGATCCTGAATTTAGATAAATTTAGGAATTTGAATGGACTCAATCGGAGTTCGGATGCAAAAGATATGAGCTCTGGAAGATTGAAATCACATAAAATGCTGAAAATCAGAATTTATGGATTTACTGAATTATTTTTCTACTGGAAAAAGAGGATTATGACGTCAGCATGACGTCACGGAGACGTTCGGACGGGATGAAAAACTCTTCTGACAAGTGGGTCCCACTGTCACAGGGATGGTGCACCATGGACTGGTTTCATGGGCCTTTGGCTCAGGTGGAGATTTGATCCGCCACATGGCCGATGACAAGAGATGACGGGAACTGCCACATGGCCAAAAACTCCGAGGTGGCAGCTGAGTTGGAGATGAAGTGGAGGCCACGGTGACACGAAGCAAACCAGAGGGAGAAGGAAGCTCCGGCCGGCGATGAAGTTGACGCGCCGACGGCGCATCGGTGGTGACAAAGCTCGGTGAAGTGGCAAACGGCCGGAGAAGCAAGGATGTCGAGGAGGTGATAGATCGACGGCGGCGATCGGTTCATCGGCGGCGGCGACAATGGCGGCGGCGAAGCTCACGGGTGTGGCGGTCTTGGCGAAGGAGTGGCGCCCGAAGGAAACGGAGGCGAGCACTGGCTTGGCGAGGTCACGAGGAGCACAGGGAACACCTCGGGGATGTCGGCGGAGGACTGGGGCGGCTGCGCGACGGTGGTGACCGAAGTTGAAGGAGAAGCACGGCGGCGGGGCACTCCGGTGACAAAGGAACCAAGAGGGGCAGGGGATTGGATGCGGGTGACAAGACACACGTTTTGACACGCTAAGATAGCAAGGAGGCTCACCGTAGGTGTAGATCGGTCAAGGGCGGCGGCGATCGTTTTGTCGGACGAAGACGACAACGGCGATTGGATGGTCCTCCGGAGGAGATGGTGGAAGCACGACGAAGCCCACGGTAATGTGATCACGACGGCGGTGGCGGCTTGGGCAGAGATGCTCCGACAGCGACGAATTTCGACGGCGAAGGCTTCGGTGGCCGGCTCTGTTCTTCGGTGGATTGCGGCGCAAAGAGAACGAGATCGGGGACAAGATGTTGGGGTTTTGACAGAGGAGCTTGGGGCGAAGAGATTGACGCAGTGGCGGCATTTAAATAGGGACCGAGAGGAGTCCAAGATGGGCGCGGCGCCAGAGTTGGCAGACACGGACTCACGAGTCCTTGGAGAAGACGATGCCCTCGTGGCGTTTGGACCCACAGGCAGCGACAGCGGCTAGGAGCGGCGAGTGACAAAAACGGCACTGAGGCTGACGAGTGGGGCCGGCTGCGTGCGCGGGCGGGAGAGGGAGCCGAGCGGCTGGGCCGGGGAAGGAGGAAAGATGAGATGGGCCGCGTGGGAAGAAAGAAAGAAGGAAGCGGGCCGGGAGCGGGAGATTCGGCCCGAAGGTAATCTGAGATTTTTAATAGTTTTTCTTTTTAGAAAATAGCAGAAAATCCAAATAGCAATTAGAAAATAGCAAATGCACTCGGAAAAATTCTAGAAAATCCTAGAAAATATATCCCAGCACATAAAACCCAAATAAAATAATTTTGATAGTAGTTGATGTTGGCATTAATCACATTAAATTGTTTTTGAACTCTGAAAATTCATATTAAGCTATTAACTTTAGCAGAAAAATCCAAATGGTTATTTTTCTTTTAAAACTTCAAAACAGACCAAATTTTTGGGATGTTACAGCCGACCAACCAAATTCAAATAAAAACACTAACTAGCAGTGGAAGCAAGATAAATAAACCAAAAGTCCAACATGGTGTGCCCCATAACCCATGGCAACCGATTGGGAGTTAAATGATAGCACTACTCATTAGCGTTGCCTAAATCGACGCTAACAAGTTCCTTGGGCTCGAAGTCTTCCCACCTGAATTTGTAGAACCGGATTGAGTACAATTGTACTCATAAGTCTTACACAAATTAAAAGTATTTATGCATAAAGGATATCAAAAGAGAGGCATTAGTGGCTTAGTTTTGCAGAAAACACAACAACTTACATTCCTAAACCATCTAGTTTGTAAATGCCATTTTGTAACACTTGTGTAGTAAAAGAATTTCACAAGACATAGATAATTATATAGATAAAACAATATCAAAGTGCCTGCCCACTTTGATAAACTATCACGCATGAATATCCTATTCATGCCGAAAACCAAGTTATAACCATATCAACTTTTAAATTTGAGTCTAACGATGACGCATACCAAACCAAGTGTTGTCCATAACCGTGGACATGGCTATTATAATAGATTATCTCTGCAGAGGTGTACTACTTACCCACATGACTCGACTAGCCCGTAAGCCTCCGGATGCCTCCGAACAATGACACACTACCTTAGGTATGCCGATCGGAGAGAATCGAGATACGGTCGTTTTTAGCAAGAAGACCCTATTGAGCTAAGTCCCCCTCATGAGTTGTTCCCATACTTTGTACAAGCTACGGATAGCACTTGATAAGCGGGCTCACAAGTTGTATTGTAAATACCGATGCAATGTAAATAAACGAAAATGGTGCTCTCATGCACACTATAGAAAATTACATCGGGTCCTACGGACAAATGATCGAACACAAGTGTCCTTACACCACCTTGGGACTTAACACAATAAAACCTTCCCCTTACTTAACCTTACGGTACCCATATCCCGCATGTGATAGCACGCTCATTACTTGGAATGAAAGCACATGGCTCAGTCCTTAACGGTTCAAAAAAGACAACCACATACCCGAGTCTCGTGCATAACAGTACCCACACTTACAACCACTTGTCTAGGCCCAAAAACCATTTAACATAACAAATTTTTGACTCAAACACCAGATACAATGATCTAGACAAAAAGAAAGTAAAAGTTGTTATGTGTTTCCCACAATCGACGAGATAATCTCATCAATTGACCTAATGCGAATTCTAGACCCGCAATGGCTAAGCATTCACGCAAAACATTCATAATATCACAAGCATCTATCTTAAGCATATTTATGGGGGAAAATTATCAAGTATAACCAGCAAGTATAGGACATAGCTAACTACTCAAACATAAAGGTATACGAAAATAGCATGCGAGCAATATCATTGCATTTCAAACACTAGTGTAATAAAACTGGGATCAATATGATGCAAAAAAAAAAGAAAGTTCAAATGATGCTTGCCTTTCTGGAATTAAAGTTGTTCATTCTCGGTGGCGAAGGAATCTACGTCAATAGTGTCGGGCTCTTTAGAATAGAAATATCGATAAACACCGAGAAATACCATAAAATTAAAAGTGCTAAAAATGCATGAATTTTATACCATAGCTAATTCATGATTTTAGATGAATTTAGGTGTAAAAATTATTCCATTTGGATTTAGTATGTGAAAGTTATGGTGGTTTAAATCTCAGTTTTCAAAAAAATCCAATTTCAATTGTAATCGGTTACTGTTCACTTATTTCAATTATTTGGTGAAATTTTGCAGAGCAGTGGTGGGTATAGGAATTACATAAATAAATAAAGGGTAATATTATAAGCTCAAAATAATTTGGTTCACCTCATTTGGAGTTTATATGAATAAGTTATGAATTTTCAAAGTTAATAGTCTTTTCTAGTTCAAAAATAACTCTGTTTTGGGTCACTTCCCAAAAATATATTTTCTATGGCAAGAGCATAGTTGAAACCTATTTTAGAAATAAGTTCAATTAAAATGAAAATTAACAAAATTAGTTTCACTAGATTTAGAGTGAAGATGATTTAGTTATGCATTTTAGAAGTTATTTCATTTTTCAGTGTACAAATATTTGATTTCCAGATTTTATAAAAGCATTAACACTTTTTTACGAGCGTTGCGCTAGCCACAAGTCAATGACGTATGGGGTCGTGAATAGTGTGTTTCTCTTTTAACTTCTGATTTAAAAACGCGTACTCGACATGTGGGTCCCAATGTTAGTGACATGGTCCACTGAACTCGGTCCACCGGCGTGCACGAGCAGCGCACAGTGCTTATGCAGTCGGGTCCACACGTCAATCGCTCTATTATTTTGCTTAACTCCACTGTTTTCTGTGCGCGGGGTCCACATGTAAGTGGCACATCAGTGCGGCTAAGACAGCTATTTAATGTTAACTCAATCATTAGTGCTTAATGGTGGTCATTTGCCGTAATCGCCCAGCTATAGTGTTGGTCGGAGTACGACAACGACCCTCGAGTCCGTTCCCGAGCTCACCGCCAGTGATTCCGGCCACGGCGGCGGGAACCAAGGGCAGGTATAACTTCCTAATGGCCATGCACATCTTTTGATGGTGGTCTTGATGGCTAAGCCGGCCTGTACAGGCGACTAGCTAGAGAGGACCTGTGGCAAAGCCACGGCCAAAGTGCACAAATGCAAACAAGCTCTGCATTGTTCAAGATAGCAGGTGCCAAAGCTTCTAAGGACTACTAGGATGCTACCTGAAGCTAGGTGGGGTTCGGAGCTCGTCATAGTTGGTCCAGCGACGTAGAAGACGACGGCGGCGGCACGGCTTTACGTGGAGAGGACAACCTAGTGAAAAAGAGAGCGAATGAGTGGTAGGGATAGCTCCAGTGAGGTACAAGGGTGGTGTATAAGCAAGTAATTTGAAAATGCCTTACCAAAACCAAGTGGGAGGTGAAAGGGTCATTCTTTGGCCGAAATGGGTCAAAGCTTTAATTCGCCAAAACCCTGTCGTGTATTCATGAAATGGATTGAGGGGTTTTGAAAGTCAGGTACTAAGACGTGATATGATGTGGAGAATTGTAGTTAATACCTACCGTGGACGAAGATGGCATGATGATGCCACTCGGGTGCGTGCTCTGGAGATGATGGGCACACGATGATGGTTCAGAAGCTACAAGCGAAACCAAGTGCTGACATTAGGCAAAATGGAAACGGTAATGAAGGTAGAAGAGAAAGGAACCAATGGACTGAAGCTTACACGAGAAGGTTGCACAGGCGAGCCTCCCTCTCCTCGGCGGCTAGAGGAGAAGTGGGGTGAGAGCTAGGGTTTGAAGGAGTTTTATGCCGAGTGAGTGACGGCATTGGAGGCGGCGTTAGATGTCGATGAGCTAGGAGTGGTCAACGGAAGCGGTGGCTCACGGCGTTGATGGAGCATTGCAAAGCGTTGCGGCCGTGTGGAGCTCAACTCCTATTTCGCAATGAGAGGTAGGAGAAAGGATTGACTAGCGGGCTCGGACTGTCAGCGGCTCAAGGCAGCGTGAGTCCGAGTGTGGTGCAGCGGTGCGTTTAGGTAGTTGGGCTCGATCAAGTCGAGGTGGTCCGTTCGATCTTGATCGGACGATCCGATCGTGAGGGTATGAGTTCGGTGCGGTGTAGTGCAGTTAGGCAGTTTAGCCAAGTCAAGTGGTGCGGTCGGGTTTGAGTCGGGCTCGAGTTTGAGTCAATTGAATAGTTCAGGGTTTGACTGACATTTAAAATAACTTCTCTACTTTGACTAGGGTCTTATAAATAGAAATAAATTTCATAAAAATCTGAAATAATTCAGAGGGGTTCCTAGGAAGGTCTAGTATTTAGAAAAATTATCAAACCTTACTGTTCATGATCTATTTTGTATAATTTTAATGCAAACCTAGAATATGCCATTGTATTGAATTTGAATTTTCTGTAGGTGAAAAATGGTTCCAAATATTTGGTAAAAATTATAGTAATTCATGATAATTAATTTAGTATTTGAATAAATTATCTCCAGATAATGATCAAATGTTTTTATTACTGATTTCTTTTGAGAGTTATATTTTGAAGTGTATGTATAGCCTTTATATGAGATTTTTCAAGTGCAATAAATATGATAATACTTGAAAAATATGATGCATGCTCGTGAGATGCATAATAATCCTATGTATTAACTTGAGATGTGACAGGCGGACGCCCCCGAGCGGCAACGACGGCCCGCGCATCTTGAGCACTGGCCTCCTCCCCGCCCGCCCCGGTGATCCGAGGCGGAGCAGTCGTAGCCCAAGTTCACAACACGACGGGTCGGTTACAGGAGGCGGAGGTGATGATGACGACGACAACGGTGGCTAAGGTAAGCGAGGGTTAGGTTAGGTTCGGTGGTGGTAGTGGATGAGAATGGGGATGGCTCTGATACCATGTGAAATTTTGAGAATAATTATGTGTTGTCAACGAGACCTCCAATCCCTTTATTTATAGTCTAATAACACGAATCCGATTCCAATACAACTTCTTAATCAAACTCTAATACGAACTCACCAACAGTTGCCCAACTATTTTTCTATTGATCTTTGCTATTTATTTCTTTGATTAGGTTGCGTGTCAACGTTTCAAAGCTCTGCTTCAGATCATGGACTGCTTGTGGCTAATGGGACCTATGCACTCACTGCTGGTAACCGTGTGGAGTTCGGTTGTGGGCAGGGAATCTGACGTAAAGTTAAAGATACCCTCCCTTTTGTTCAATGTAGTTATATTGCTCATATGTGTTTCGGACTATAATCCCCATTTTCTCTTCTGCTCCAGTTTGTATAGCACGCCAGCTTCGTTAGCAGCAACATGTTCATGGATGCAGTGCCCCAATAGCAAACTAATGCTAGGTAATGTGACTGCTCAGCCCACCAGCGGTGGCTGCTGTGCCTCATCCTGCAGCTATGCCCTGCATTGTTAACGGAACCATTACCACATCGTAAGCAGAACATCCGTAGTAATCTTCGTTTTCTTAGAATTGAAGATTATATTACCTCTTACTTCATATGTGCAGGCTATCCTCCGGGCTTCAACCCACACATGCCCAGGTAATTATTGTATTGGTTTGCCTTATAGTCCCCTGCATAATTGGCTACTGCCTTCTGAATACATATGCAGTAAATTTGTCTTTTGTTCAAAATTCTTTTGCAAGGCCATCACATGATCCATCCAGACCAGTGTTTTTTTTAAAAAAACATCCACTGTGTACCGTCCAATCTAAACATATAATGTTAAATGATAAAAGGAGCACTAGTTATTGAACTAAATTAAACACGTGCAATTATGCTGTTTTGGAAATTGTGGAGTTTATTTAATGATATCATCGTTGAACAACGACTTGATAATTTCAACCGAGTCACAGAGTGCATTGTACCTATTATCCAAAAGGAAAAGGAGAAGAGTGAAATAATTGCTTATTGAAAGCATGTTTCTGGAATATTATTAATATTATAATGGTGAACTAAGCCACATCAAGCTTTCCTGGAGTCTGATCAAATAACACTAAAACCAGATTAGTAAAGTTTGTTACTTGATTTTCAACGTATTGGGATACAAAGAATAATAAAAAGGACGCACCTAGCCATCGGACGTACGGTCCGAGCGCTAGCGTCATACGCAGCTCTTCGACGTTGGATTTAGGGTGATGTCTTTCAGCCACCCATCTCGTTCGTGAGCGAATATCCTCCCGAAAATCTCCCGTAGTGCAGACAACATCAATAATTCCCCATATCAAAAACCTCAAGCAATATGCACATATCAAAAATCTCAGAAACAAAAACAAAGCATATGGGAAAAATAACCCGTTAAAAAAATCTTGCAACATCATCGTGAATAATTTGCAACATCACTGTGAACAGTTCGCAACATTTTTTTTTCGACAGTCGCAACATTTTTTTCAACAGAGCATAATATTTTTTTTCAACGGGTTGCAACATCTCAAAGAACAGTATGCAATATTTTTTTAAACCAGGTGCAACATTTTTTCAACGGGTTGCAACATCTCAAAAAACAGTATGCAATATTTTTTTCAACGGACCGCAACATCAGAACAATTCACCCATTTGCAAACAAAAATCAAAAGAAAGGGAAAGGGAAACGAAATCAAGTTGCACACAAAGCTTCCAGAGCAGGCGAAGGCTTCCAGATCGGGCAACGAGCAGCTCTGGCAGGTACCGGGTGAGCTGCTCCAGCGGCGGAGGAGGTGACAACTTCTTGCGGCTGCACGGGAGCAGCAGCTGGGCCGATGCCGGTCCCCTCGGTGCCGGCGAATTCTTGCCTCCTCTCTCCCCTCTTCTCTATCTTCTCTTCTCTCTCTGTTTGTGCGCACATGCGTTGTTGTGTGTGTCCCTTTTGGGGTTGAGAACTTGTGAGATATTGAGGTCAGGTTGTGGTGTGATGTGGGGCATTAAAGTGTGAGCATGTGTTGGTGCCTTGATAGGAGTGAAGGGGAGGGGAACCGGGAGTGACGGAAGCAAGTAGAAAATAAGAGGTAAGAGATAATGGAGTAGGTAGAGGAATTTATTAGTGAACAGAGACGCGGGGGGAGAGAGATTGTTGCTGTTTTGTTTTGCTGTGAGAGAGAGTTGTTTTGCTTTGCTTCTGGTGTGCGCGAGGCGGAATGGATGGAGACCCTAAGCGGCTTGGGGAGTGGACGGGTCTGATGCGTCGGACGCCCGAGCAGCAGTGTTTGCCTAATAAAAAATATACCAACACTAGTCTCCTTTTTTACACAGAGTGTCTCTTCCATTTGCCTGTTTGTGGTTCATCATCACTTCCTATTTTGATCTATATTGCTTTTGATTGTTCCAATCACTGCAGCAAACCATGACTCATACCTTCATCACCTGCACCAGGACCTGGAGAGGCAGGTGGTGCTATTCCTGGCTCATCAGTGCCCGGAGGATCCAATGTTCCCCCTGCAATTTTTTTTGAATGAAAGGCAGGAGACCGCCCTTTAATAAAAAGATGCACCCCGACGGGGAAACACCCCCGGCGGGATGGAGTTCGCAACTGGGCACGTCTTGCAACACCCTAACAACAGCACTAGAGCTAGAGGCACCAACTAGCAAACTCTAACCACGCCCTAACACAGACCAACTCTGTCGAACACACACATCATCGCTAACGGAAGGACAACACCTCCCATTGAAAGCATCTAGGCCCCTAAAAAGTGTTTTGGTATTTAATGATAACTGTGTTTATGGGACTAATGTGATTATGAGTGTTTAAAATGTTTAGTCCCAGTGATGATCATGACTACAAGGAAATGCATGCTTGAGAACAACATGAAGATCAACGTGACTCAAAGACAAGGTACAAGTAGTTTAGGATCTTTTTCTGTTTACCGGTCTCAGGAGAATTGGTTGGAAGACCGGACTATAGGATAGATGCCGTACTATTAAGAGGGATCATATCTAGTAGCTTGATAATATGTTCCTAAGCACAATGGATCAATTTAGGATCATGCATACTTTTGAGATTGTGTTGAAAAGAAATCTCTTGTGTTTTTCACGTGAAACGGTAGTACCAAAACATACCTGGCGGAACTACAGCTCAACGGTAGTACCGCAGTGTACTTGGCTGAACTACCACTCAACGGTAGTACTGCAACTCTTTTAAAGGAACTACTGTTACTTGGCTGAACTACCACTCAACGGTAGTACTGCAACTCTTTTAAAGGAACTACCGTAAAGCCTTTGAGTATTTGAGAAGTATGCCAAGTCATGATCAAAACCCTTGTTCCGTAAAAGTTAAAATGCTTATTGGGGTCCATTTGGATACTTCCCTTGAGAGCTATTCTGTGTTTTTTTGTATGCGGTTGTACTGACGTTCAAATTGCGAAACTACCTCTTGGCGGTAGTACCGATCTTTGTACGGTACGTTTTTTTTCCAAAACACTTGTAATTTGGAATTTGTGTGCTCTCTCAAGGAACGGTAGTACCGCAGTGCATTCAGCGGAACTACCGCATCTCCGGTACATCCGATAGTTAAGTGACAGTACGTTTTTTACAGTACGTGCATTTTTTGAGTTGTTTTGATCTTTGTGGAACGATAGTACAGGAGTTCAACTAGTGGAACTATTGCATTCCCGGTTCTTTCGTTGTTTAAGTAGCGGTACGTTATTTCCAGTACTAATGTTTCTAGAACTCAAGAAAAACGGAAGTACCTGTTCTTAATCGGAACATCCGCTAAAATAGAACTACCACATGTTAGTTGGCAGTAGTACCACGCCGAATTTCTAACGGCTTTGTCCGAGCATTTAATGACTTGTCTGTGCTAGCTGTTACAGGTTGTTTTGGGATGGTGCGGTAGTACCGGTCGTTCAATTGTGGTACTACCGTTTGTGCTATTTTTCTTTGAAACTTGGTCCCAATGGCCGTATTGGTTGTGGGGGGCTATAAATACCCCTCCACCTGCTCTTGGACAGAACTAGTGCTTACACATTTACATTCTTGAGCTAAGAGCATTCACTCCACACCTCATTTACACTAGTGCATTCATTGTGAGGTTGTTGAGCAAAACTTCAATTGCATTAATGCTAGTTTGATTGCACTTGAGTGCTGTCAAGCAAAGATTGTGATCTGTTACTCTTGGTGCTGTTAGCATCTAGACGGCTTGGCGGGAGTTTGTACGTGATCTCTTCAAGAAGATTGTGAAGAGACTCGGTGCCAATTGTGAGTGGTTTGGTGTTCACCATCTCTGGAGTGGAGAAAGAACAACCATCAGTGAAATCGAGGGAAAGCTTAATTCGTGGAGCCACTTGATTGGTTCAAGCTTCCTCAACATGGACTAGTGAAGACTTAGGTCTTCGACACCACGGGAAAAACATCTTTGTCTCCGCTGTGGTTATCTCTTGTCTTTACTTTCCGCATTTACATTGCAGCTTAACCCTGTGATTTACCTGTTTAGCTAGATTTGTAACTTATACTGCTTTTGCTTCACTATCCTGAGTAGCTATTTAATTATACCTTCTTGCTTCTAGACTACTCTGTTAAAACTGAGTTGCTGAAAGTTTAATTTGGTCGATTAAATTTAGAAACCTCCTATTCAACCCCCTCTAGTCGGTTATCCTTGATCCTACAAGTGGTATCAGAGCTTGGTCTCTCTATTTTTGGACTTAACAGTCTAGGAGAGAAAGGATGACTAGTGAGGGAATGTCTATAGGTAAAGCTCCTTTTTTTGATGGCTCAAATTATGCTTATTGAAAAATTAGAATGTCAATTTATCTAAAGGCCATGAGTCCAAACATATGGAGAATTGTAGATGAGGGTTATGCTATGACTCTTGATCCACAACGTCCCATGGAACTTGAGGGGCGTAATGCTCATTTAGATGCTCAAGTAATGAATGCTCTTTTTGGCGCTTTAAACGCGGATGAGTTCAATAAAGTGAGTAATTTGGAAATAGCTCATGCTATTTGGACCACACTCTCTGAAATTCATGAGGGCACATCCACTGTTAAAGAGGCCAAACTGCATAGGCTTCAGATTAAATATGAGACATTCACAATGTTACCCCATGAAAATATCACTGAGATGTATTCAAGACTGAACAATATTGTGAATGAACTCAAAGGTCTTGGTGCTAACTTTCTTGATGTTGATATTGTGCGCAAAATTCTTAGGGCCCTACTGGACAAGTATGAGATGTTGGTGACGCTTTTTCTCAACTCTCCCGAGTTGCCAAGAATGACACCAACCGGACTTTTGGGCAATCTCATCACAAATGAGCTATACAAGAAGGAAAAGGGAGAACTCTTGGAGTCATCTTCCTTAAAGAAGAAGATTACCGCTTTTAAGGCAAAAGCGGAGTCAAGTGATGATGAGGATGAAGAAGAAAACTCCGATGAGAAGTTTGCTCTCCTTGTGAGGAGAATAAAGAAATTCATGAGAAGACGCCCACATCGAAGTTTCAACTTCAACAAATACAAGAAAGGACAATCCTCAAGTGAGAACAAGTGCTATAGCAACATTCGCTGCTATGGTTGTGATGAGAAGGGACACATTATCTCAAACTGCCCCAACAAGAAGTAGGATAAGACAAAACACCAAAGAAGAAGGAATTAAGTGGCAAAAAGAAGCTGTTCAAGAAACTACATAAGGATAGCAAAAATTAGGCTCACATTGGAGAATGAGACTCCAATGATGAATATTCGGATTCCGACTCCGATTCAAGTGATGAGGAGTCCTCCAAGAAAAGAGGACTTGTCGACATTGCCATCAAGGAAGCTCCATCACTTTTCTCCACACCTATTTGCCTTATGGCAAAAGAAGATAAGGTAAAATCTACTGTTGATGATGAACCTTCATATGATGATCTAATGTAAATGCTTGAAGATTTAAATAAATATCTTAGAAAAGAGAAATCAAAATTTAAGGTCTTAAAGAAAGAATACATCTCTCTAAAAGACTCTTATGAGGAGCTAAAGGATGCTCATGATTCCTTTCTCCTAAAATATATTGATGAATCTCATTCAAATATTGGAATTACCTACAATTTAATGGATGAGATGCCTAGAGTAGAAACTGCTACAAATATTACATTCATGACTAGCATTTCTATTTTGTGTGATGACTTGTTATGTATACCTTGCTGCTCTAAAAATGATTCTACTATAGATAATGCTTGTGATCCATTGCTACTTGTTGAAAATCATGAACTAAAAGAGCAAGTCACCAAGCTAAGTAAAAGTTTGGAAAGATGTTTCAAGAGTAAGGCCACCTTTGACAAGCTTTTGAGTGAGCAAAGGTGCTCATTCAACAAAGAAGGACTTGGGTATGTGCCAAAGAAAGGTAAAAAGCTGGTAAACAAGCCCTCAAGGTTTGTTAAGCAAAACGGCAAGTATTGCTATAAGTGCCGGGAAATAGGACATTTACAACAAACCTATCCTATTGGTAAGACTTCGTCATTAGGCCTATATGATTCATATTATATGCTTAAGAAAACTAAGGATGGTAAAGTTGTTGCAAGATTTATTGGCACTTCAATTTTAGGCGCTAAAAAGAATGCTATTTGGGTGCCTAAAACCTTAGTTACTAACCTTCAAGGACCCAAACAAATTTAGGTACCTTAAAGAACTTAATTCTTGTTTGGTAGGTGAACTACAAGACCGGTGGAAAACATTAAGTGCTTGATAGCGGATGCACTCAACACATGACCGGTGATAGAAAAATATTCACCACATTCGAAAATAGAAAAGGGAGTGACAAAATCACATTTGACGATAATAGCAAAGGAAAGGTAATTGGATTGGGTAAAATTGCTATCTCAAATGACCTTTCCATTTAAAATGTATCTTTAGTAGAATCTCTAAACTTCAATTTGTTATCCGTAGCTCAAATATATGATCTTGGATTAATTTTTTTCATTCTCAAATGAAGATGTTACAATTTCAAATATAAAGGATAATGCTTTAGTGTTCAAAGGTTTCACATTTGAAAATATCTATTTGGTTGATTTTTCTTCAAATGAATCCTGCTTAAAAACTTGTTTAATTGTAAAAACCTCGCTGGGTTGGCTTTGGCATAGAAGGCTACTCATGTTGGGATGATTCAACTCAAAAAAAATTTCAAACATGATTTAGTTGTTGGCTTGAAAGATGTGAAGTTTGAGAAAGATCGACTTTGTAATGCATGTCAAGCCGGAAAGCAAGTCGCTAATTCTCATCCTTCCAAAAGTATCATGTCAACTTCTAGACCATTGGAACTATTACATATGGATTTATTTGGCCCAACAACCTACAAGAGTATCGGGGAAATAGTTATTGTTTACTTATCGTGGATGATTACTCTAGATACAGATGAGTATTCTTCCTAGATGACAAAAGCGAAATCTCAGGCATTTTCAAAAGTTTTGCGAAAAAGGGCTCAAAACAAATTTGATTTTAAAATAAAGAAAATCCGTAGTGATAATGTTTCCGAGTTCAAGAATACTAAAGTTGAAGACTTTTGTGATGAACTTGGAATAAAGCACGAACTTTCCACAACCTACACTCCGGAGCAAAATGGAGTTGTAGAAAGGAAAAATCGTACATTAATTGAAATAGCTAGGACAATACTTGATGAGTACAATACTTCCAATAGTTTTTGGGCAAAAGCTATTAACACCGCTTGTCTTGCCATAAATCGGCTCTATTTGTATCGTCTTTTGAAAAAGACTTCCTATCAGCTCCTTAAAGGAAGAAAACCGAACATCTCTTATTTTTGAGTTTTGATTGCAAATGCTACATCTTAAGAAAGGGTGTTCGTCTTTCAAAATTTGTAAGCCAGTGTGATGTTGATTTTTTGCTTGGATATTCTTCTAATAGTAAAGCATATCGTGTCTTTAATCAAAACTCTGGTTTAGTTGAGGAAAGACACAATGTTCAATTTGATGAAACTAACGACTCTCAAGAAGAGTATGAGAATTTGGATGATGTAGGTAATGAAGCCCTAAGAAAAGCTATGAAAAATATGCAAATAGGCGACATCAAGCCTAAAGATGATCCATCATCTTCCACTCAAGTTAAACCTCCTACCTCTTCCACAACAAGCCAAACTCAAGTTAATGAAGAGGACAATAAGAAAGATGATCAACCATCCAACCTACCACCAAGAATCCACAATGCTATTGCAAAAGATCATCCAATAGATTAAATATTGAGTGATGTAAGTAAGGTTGTTCAAACTCAATCTCGTGTTGCTTCATTTCGTGAACATTACTCGTTTGTCTCCTCTTTTGAGCCAAAACATATAGATGAAGCACTTGAGGATCCGGACAGGATGAATGCCATGCATGAAGAACTCAACAATTTCATACAAAATGAAGTTTGGACCTTGGTGGAGAGACCCAAAGAACACAATATAATTGGTACAAAGTGGGTCTTTAGAAACAAACAAGATGAGAATGGATTGGTTGTGAGAAACAAAGCAAAATTGGTAGCTCAAGGTTATTATCAAGTCGAAGGTTTAGATTTTGGTGAAACCTTCGCTCCCGTAGCTAGACTTGAATTGATTATGATATTACTTGCTTTTGCATCATGCTTTGATATTAAATTATTTCAAATGGATGTTAAAAGTGCATTTCTAAATGGTAAAATATCCGAACTCGTATTCGTTGAACAATCTCCCGGTTTTAAAGATCCTAAGAATCCAAATCATATCTATAAACTCTCCAAGGCGCTCTATGGTCTTAAACAAGCTCCTAGAGCATGGTATGAACGCCTTAGAGATTTTTTAGTCTCAAAAGGATTCAAAATTGGAAAAATTGACTCAACTTTGTTTACAAAAGTCTTAGATGATGATTTCTTTGTATGCCAAATTTATGTTGATGATATCATATTTGGATCTACTAATCAAGACTTTTACGAAGAATTTGGTGATATGATGTCTAGGGAATTTGAAATGTCTATGATCGGAGAACTCAGCTATTTCCTTAGACTTCAAATTAAGCAACTCAGAAATGGAACGTTTGTAAGCCAAACAAAGTATGCAAAAGATTTGATCAAAAGGTTTGGGATGGAAGATGCAAAACCTATCAAGACTCCCATAGCAACCAACGGTCATCTCGACCTAAATGAGGGAGGTAAACCTGTAGATTTAAAGCTTTATAGATCTATGATTGGTAGTTTGCTTTATCTTACCGCATCTAGACCCGATATTATGTTTAGTGTTTGCATGTGTGCACAGTTTCAAGCAACACCAAAAGAATGCCATTTGATGGTTGTAAAAAAATACTAAGATATTTAAAGCATTCCTCTGGAATTAGCTTATGGTATCCTAAAGATGCTAAATTTGATCTAATTGGATATTCGGATTCAGATTATGCGGGTTGCAAAATGGATAGAAAGAGCACCTTAGATAGTTGTCAATTCTTAGGAAGATCCTTAGTATTATGGTCATCCAAGAAACAAAACTCCGTAGCCCTATCCATTACCGAAGCCGAATATGTTTCAGCTGGTAGTTGTTGTGCTCAATTGCTATGGATGAGATAAACTTTGATGGATTATGGAATCAAATTTGATAAAATACCTCTTTTGTGTGATAATGATAGTGCTATGAAAATAGCCAATAATCCAGTCCAACACTCAAGAACCAAGCATATAGATATAAGAGATCACTTCTTAAGAGATCATGTTGGCAAGGGAGATATTGTCATAGCCACATTCACATTGAAGACCAATTAGCAGATATTTTCACCAAACCTTTAGATGAAAGCCGTTTTTGCAAATTGAGGAATGAATTAAATATCATAGATTATTCTAATGTTGCCTGAACTCATGCTTTATACACCTTGTTCTTGTTTGATGTTTTCTAAAGGTTTTGTTTCAAGAAAACCTAATTCAAATAAAAATATAAGTTTGTTTTACAAAATCAAAATCTAATTTATAAAAATTATATACTTTGAAGTCTTTTCCTGCTACCTAATGCATAATGATCCTAAATGTTATTTGATTGAGTGAAAAACTCGAGATCATTTGCAATATTATCAATTCTCTACCAATTTCCCGAAGTCTCAGGATAATCGGTACGACCGACTTTGAACGTGCGGTATTACCGCCTTTGCGGTACTACCGGCGAGTAGTCTGCGTAACTACTGTTTTTGTGTAAAAGACTTGACCCCTTCGGTCAAGTCCCTGTCTCTTTTACTTGAGTGGTACTTTTGTACTTTTCTCTTCTGCTCTCTTCAAACTAGTCGTTCTACTCGTCTGTTCTTCTCTCTCCCGAAGAACCACACTCAAAACCTCCTCGAAAAATCTTCAAAGTTCTTTGGCTATTTGTTGATTCATGTTGATTTCTTGCATCTCTAGGGTTCATCTCCCTCGATTCACAAGGTAAAATCCGTATTAATCACATCCCTTGCCTTGTTTTTGAAACCCTAGGTCTTTTTAGTTCATAATGAAATGCAGATGGTTAACCGGGTTCTTTTGGGGCAAATTTGCTAATCTAGGATAATATAATGTTTACGCATCTATTTCATGGATTCAATCCATTAGAAATACCCAAAATTTCGAGAAAATTTGTGTCCTAGAATATGCTCAGGAAAAACGGTACTACCACATTTAAATGTCGGTATTATCGATTGTCCTGACAGAAACAGACATAACCAATCCAAATTCATTTCAGAATTATCTTGTCTGATTCTTTATCTATCTTATCTATGTCAAGATGCAAAGGACAAGAGGTGTGCCTCGCAAGTCAGGTGCTGCCACCAGAGGGCAATCTTCTTCAGTTCGACCTCGTGCTGTTTCAGTTCAAGAAACTCAAGACAGGGGCAAAGGACCAGCATCAAATGAATCTGAGGAAACATCCTCACATGCTGATTTTGGATCTGAGTCTAACTCTAACACAGAGCCAGAAGTTCAGGTTCATTCTGATGAGGACATGGGTGACCCAGAAGAATCTCAAATTGATTTAAGACTAATCTCAGCTGAAGATTATGCCAACCTACGCCACAAGAATTAGTTCAGCCTCCCCGCAAACTCCATCAATCCAAGATTCCACACCAGATTTCAAGAACAAGTCCATGATCAGATATATGGACATCACAAAAAGTTTGCAGATCATAAGTGGATCAGTTGGTGCATATAAACTCTTTAGACAAATATAATGGGGTATACAGTCTATTTCAAAGAGTTGGTCTTCATGATCTTGTGGAGCTAAGAAATGACTATGATGAGGACATAATAAGACAGTTTTATGCCACAGTGCATATCTCCTCAGATTTCTCAAAAATTCAATGGATGACAGTGACTCGCTCTTTGGAAGGTAGCAAGGCTGATTTTAAGCTTATTCTGAGAACACCATCTGGCAGGTGGGAAAAACTCTATGATAGACCTGCTTTGTTAGCTCTAGCTTGTACAGAGTTCTATGGCAGGAATGTCAGGACCACTCTAGGTAAAATTCATGGTCTGCTACCCATACCTAGTCTGATTAATCGAATTATCAATCACACCTTCCTACCAAAAAGTGGAAATTTTGATGCTATAAGAGGAAATGCCTGGAATATCATTGATAACATCTTACATGAAAGAAAATTTTATGTGGTAGATGTCATCAGTAGGGGCATAGATTCTTCAAAGAATAATAGAGTCAAAAGAATATACTATGCACCATATATCATGGCTTTGATACTTAGCAAGTTTGAGTATCATGGAGGTCTGGGATCTGCACACAAGGCTTACAAGCCAAGAGAAGGTCCTCCCATTGCTTCTCAGAACCAACCACTACTGCAAGGACAGCAAGAACAACATATTTCAGAAGAGGCAAATGCAGAAGCTGCTCAGAGTTAAGTATTGCTTGCTCAAGTCCTAAAAAATCAGCAGTGTATCCTCAATAATCTGTTGCAACTTAAAGTCACTCAACAGGAGATGAGGACATCACAGTTAGAATTTAAGAATGAGACTAACAACAAGATAGCTGCCTGTCACAACCCCAACTATTAAAATGGATTATAAAGAATCTCACTAACATGCATTATCAAATTCAAATCATTTCATAATATATTGTACTTGGAAAATCTCATTTCATATAAACATACACTTCAAATTTTGGTTTTCTTTTAGCATCTGTAATAAAAAGTTGTGATCATCATCTGGGATCAATTTATTTAAATACTACATTAATTCTCATGAATAAATATAATTTTTCCAAAATTTTTGGGACTAGTTTGGACCTAATTAAAATTCAAACAACATTCATAGACATACAACATGTTTGAATTTAAATGTCACAAATTTTAATATGAACAGTGGGGTTTCATAATTTTTATGGGAACTATATCTTCCCAGGAACCCCCACAAATTATTTCATGATTTTTGGAATTTTACTTTTATTTCTAAGCCTCAGTCAAAGTAGGGCATTCTTATTTAAACTCAGTCAAACCCTAAACCCCAGCCGGTGCACTGTTCCTTGGGCTCGGGCCCGACCGCACCTTTCGGCTAGACCTAACCCACTAAATGCACGGCGCCGAACTCAACCGAGGTTTACCGTCCGATGAGAGATCGACGGTCCAGATCGCGTACCTCTTCAGCCCGTTACGATCGTTTCCTTTAAATCTGAGCCATCCATCTGAAATCCGACGGTGCGCATCAAAGCACTTAACTCACACTCGCGCCGCACGTTGAGTCACTGACCGGCCGGGCCCGCTTGCCAGGATCGCCTTCAACCTCCCGCTGGCGCCCTCGCAGACTCTCCACGCCACGCGGCTAGCGATGCCTTCCCGCGTCAGGGCCGCCATCACCTCACCGCGCCCGTTGGCCTATCCCCGAGCTCCCCCTCTGCACACCGCACCCACTCCATCGCTCTCGGGCCATATTACCCCTTCCATGCCCGGCTTTTTCCCTCAACTCTTCTCTGCTGACTGAGAGGAGGGAGGCTAGCTGGAGCTCGTTTCTCGGGTAAGCTCCAACCGCATGGTTCCTCTCTTCTTCTTGTTCGATGCCCTATCCATTTTTGCTAATGCAAGCCTCTCTTGTCGTTTGTAGCTCGTGTTCCATCTTCGAGCTCTCAAGCTCCAGCGCGCTTTCGGAGGTCTCACCGTGTCATTCTTAGCTCCGGTGAGTTCTTTTCCATTTCTTGTGCGTCACTTCGTGTGCTAGGTTCTAAGGAGTAAAACCCCTCAACTTATTTGTCGGATTATGCACAGGAGCTCTGTGAATTCTGGTTTCCAAATCCACGGCCGTGAGAGCTCGTCTTCTTCCCCGACGACGGCACGGTGAGTTTTCCGTCGACTCAACCCTCTGGGGCCACCTCCTAGATGCCCTGGTTCTGATCCAACCTTGCATTGATTCTCTTTATCTCCAGAAGTTCCCGCCGCGGTGACCTCCTCCTCGCCGCCGCTGGTTCTTGCCGCCGGAGTTGAACACGAAGACCCTTGGTCCCCGTGCCTCTTCTTCAGCGTCGTTTGAACCCCAGGAGTGTGGATCCAGCACCCTTTTGCCTCGGAGTGGTTCCTGCTTCGAGATCCCTCGGCACCGTGCACGTCTCCTCCGCTCGACTCCGTCGCCGGCGCGCCACCGTACCTCTTCACCGGCAAGGTCATCACCTGAAGGTAGCTGTCACTATTGCCTTTCCATCTTCACTTAGATCTTGCACTCTCCGGCCTTCCCTCGCCGCCGGCGAGCACGGCAGCGCCGCGGCCGCGCCGTTCCTGTTGTCGGACGATTACGGCCGAAAACGGCGTTTTGTCGATCATTAGCGCTAATCGTTGTTGTTTTATAGTAATAAGTCTATGACTTGTGGACCCCAGTGAAGTTTAAGTGGATGCGTAGTTTGTAGAGTACGTTTTCGCAAAAAGGAAAACGTATCACTAGCATGCTTAAAATAGCTTTACGTTTAGGAGTTTGAAAAACGTATTCTCGAATGCGCGCCGACTTGTCGCGGCTGACCGAGTCAACCTTGACTCCGGGGCCCGCCCGTCAGCGTCTACGGCTAGCACGGCACTCGGTAAGAAAAGTATTAGCCGATTAAGAAATTCTGAAAATGAATTATTGATACACTGAAAAATATGAATAACTTCTAAAATACATAACTAATTGATTTTAACTCCAAATCACATGAAACCACTTCTGGAAATTTTCACTTTTAGTAAACTTTATATTAAAATTAGTTTCAAACATGTCTCTGTAGCAGAGAGCTTTATTTGGAGATTAATCCATTAAAACCATTATTTTTACAATAGGAAAAGGACTGATAACTTCAAAAATGCATAGGTAATTATTGGAGACTCCAAAAACAGTGAGACCACTTTTGATACTTTTCATTTTCAGTGAACTTAATTCTAAAAATGGTCTCCATCCTACCTCTGTCACAGAAACTATATTTGGGAGAATATAATCTTTAACTCCATTATTGTTATACTATAAAAGGCTGATAACTTTGAAAATACATAACTAAATCATAAAAACTCCAAATCGGACGAACTCAACTGTTTTGAACTTGTCTTAATATTACCTATTTACCTATGTAATCCTTTACCCCACCACTGTTCTACAAATTTTGGCCAAATAATTAAATTACATAACTTATGGTTAATGAAACCTGAAATTCAAAATAGCATAACTTCCAATTCATAACTCCAAATGGAATAATTATTTTACCTAAATCCATCTAAAATCATGACCTAACTACTGTAGAAAAATCATGCATTTTTTAGTATTTTGGTTTTTGAGTTGTTTTCTCGGTATTTATTTGATGTTATAATTATATAGATCCCGAGCATATTGATATCGACACTTACGCTACTGAGAGTGAGCAGCTACTGTACCAGCAAGGCAAGCATCATTTGAACTTTCTTTGCATCATATTTGATCCCGTTTTGGTTAAGTTAGTGCAATGATAATTGCTTGCATGCTATTTTGATTATGTAAATATTCTTGTGATGTGTAGTTTAGTTATGTCCTATGCTTGAGGTTAATCTTGAATTATGCCAGTACCTACATGCTTAAGATAGGATGTGATGATTATTGAATAGGGGTTGCTTAGTCATGCAAGTCTAGATACGATAGTTTGATTGCCGGGGCTAACCCGACAATTATGGGAAACACATACTTACCTCTTTATACTTTAATTCAGATCTTCGTATCTGTGTTATGAGCTAAAATTTGTCATTTTAAAATGAGATCTGGTCCGGACAAGTGTTGGTTAGTGATGGTGTCTTTGTGCACGAGCTTTGGGTAAGTGGAAGGACTTGTCTGGACAATTGAGGACCGAACTTTGGTAACGTCGTTAATTCAAGTACACTCGTGCTGCCACATGCGGGTTGGGAGCCGTATGGTTAAGTAGGGGGAGGGTTTTATTGTGTTAAGTCCCATGGGGGTGTAAGGGCATAGCGACCGTGAAATCCTATGTCCCTTAGGAGCCGATGTAATCCTTTATAGTGTGCAAGGGAGCACCAATTCTATTTGTTTTGATTGCATCGGTATGTCCAATATAACTTGTGAGCCCCCTAGCAAGTGCTATCAGATGCTTGTACTAGGTAAGGAACCATCTCACAAGGGGGACTTAGCTCAATAGGGCCTTCTTGCTGAAAATGATCAGATCTTGATTTACCCGCACGCATACCATAGGAAGTATGCTACTTTCGGAGGCATCCGGAGGCTTACGGCGAATCAAGTCGTGTGGGTAAGTAGTACACCCCTGCAGGGTATCAATCTATTCGAATAGCCGGGTCCACGGTTATGGACAACCGCTTGAGTTCGGGAGTTACTATTGTTAGACTTTTAATTAAAATTGTGGTTGAACTTGGTATTCGTCATGAACGGGATGTTCATGTGTTTAATACATCAAAGTGGGCTGCCACTTTGGTGTTTGCATGATTCAATTGTTTATTACTGAAATGCTTTACTATATGCTTTACTTCTACTTCAAATCTGATTTTAAAATGAGCACATGAAAAACTAGTATGTGTAGGATGTTATTTGTTGCATCTCTTTCGCAAAACTAAACCAATATGAGCCATCCTTTGAATGACCCTTATGCATAACTAATTTTATTTGTGTAAGACTTGCGAGTACACTTGTACTCAGCCAGATGTTTGCTGGCCTTTTCAGGTGAGGAAGATTATGAGTCTGATGATCTTGTTAGTATTGACTTGGGTGACACTAACGAGTAGTGTGTTATCATTTAACTCCCAGTCGGTTGCCGATGGGTGATGGGCATACCACTACTGGTCTTTTGCTTAATTTACTTGCTTCATTGCTACTTGATACTTTACTTTGAATTTGGCGGTCGGCCGTATGTAATAAGTCAGAGACTTTGACTATTATGCAAGTATGTATTTTGATCTCTTGTTGTATCGTTGTATGGATGTAATCAACGTTGGATGAGGGTATGAGTATATTGGTCGTTGATCTTGGGAGCCAATATAAGTCATACTCGTTGTTAATGAATCCCCATTTAACTCACTAAGTGTAGTGCTTGAATCGAAGAGAATCGACAATCACGTAGCGCTCGCAAAGGAGCAGCGCGCATGATCGTTGAGGCTCTAGTATTCGGCTAAGCCTCTCACTTGGATAGAGTTAAATTGGAATTCATTTACCGGAGACCCGTAATTATGTCCCTAAGACCTTGTCTAATCTCGGTCTTATGGAGATAATTACCGGGGTCCCCACACTGCCCTATCAGAAGTAGTCTCTTTTGTGGAGAAACTTCTAACTACTCCTCAGCGCTACACTCGTCGTCGCCTTAACCCATCTCTAGGAGTTTCCACTTCAAGTCCAGCAGCTCCAGCTCCTTCAGCACAAGAAGCTCCAGGTTCTCCATCTCCAGTGATTTCTGCTCCCTCATCTTCAGTAGCTCCAACTCCTCAGGGTCATATTACTCCATCTTCCCTGGCCCGTTTTCTTAAAAATCCACCTCAAATCATTGATCCAGTTGCATCTACTCCGCAAGAGCAAGCTGCTACTCTTGTTGAAGATCACTCCTCTCCTAAAGACCCATCTGCAGAACAACCTCAATCCGATCAAGCCTTCGGAACTATGGTACATGACCTTTTTGGTCCTCTTTGATGCCAAAGGGGGAGAAGAAAGAAGCAAGGGAGAAGAATAAAGGGGGAGAAGATTAAAGAAAAAGGATTAGAAGTTTTATAGTTTTATGTTTTGTGCATCTATGACTTTTGTTGTGCTAAAATGTTTGCTATTATAATATGAACTATGTCCTGGTATGACTTCATGATTATGCTTGTCTTTCAAATCTACCTTCTTGGTCATATTCCATGTCTTCATGTGTTCACAAACTCTTATTTATGCACATGTTTAGGGGGGCTATCTTAAATAATCTTAATAAGAAAATAATTCTCTTACTTCCTTAAGCTCACTACAAGATTTATTTTGTTCAAATAAGAATATACATCACACTGTCAAACTAGTGGTATATTCTAAAAATTTATTCTTCTCACATATTGATAGTGTTGTCATCAAAATACCAAAAAGGAGGAGATTGAAAGCATCTAGGCCCCTAAAAAGTGTTTTAGTATTTAATGATAACTGTGTTTTATGGGACTAATGTGATTATTGAGTGTTTAAAATGTTTAGTCCCAGTGATGATCATGTCTACAAGGAAATACATGCTTGAGAACAACATGAAGATCAATGTGACTCAAAGACAAGGTACAAGTAGTTTAGGATCTTTTTCTGTTTACTAGTCTCATGAGAATTGGTTGGGAGACCGGACTATAGGATAGATGTCGTACTATTAAGAGGGAACATATCTAGTAGCTTGACAACATGTTCCTAAGCACAATGGATCAATCTAGGATCATACATACTTTTGAGATTGTGTTGAAAATAAATCTCTTGTATTTTTCAAGTGAAACGGTAGTACCAAAACATACCTGGCAGAACTACAGCTCAACGGTAGTACCGCAGTGTACTTGGCTGAACTACCATTCAACGGTAGTACTGCAACTCGTTTAAAGGAACTACCGTAAAGCCTTTGAGTATTTGAGAAGTGTTCCAAGTCATGATCAAAACCCTTGTTCCGTAAAAGTTAAAATGCTTATTGGGTTCCACTTGGATACTTCCCTTGAGAGCTGTTCTGTGTTTTTTGTATGCGATTGTACCGACGTTCAAATTGCGGAACTACCGCTTGGCGGTAGTACCGATCTTTGTGCGGTACGTTTTTTTTCCAGAACACTTGTAATTTGGAATCTGTGTGCTCTCTCAAGGAACGGTAGTACCGCAGTGCATTCAGCGGAACTACCGCATCTCCGGTACATCCGATAGTTAAGCGGCGGTACGTTTTTTACAGAACATGCGTTTTTGGAGTTGTTTTGATCTTTTATGGAATGGTAGTACCGGAGTTCAACTCGCGGAACTACCGCATTACTGGTTCTTTCGTTGGTTAAGTAGCGGTACGTTATTTCCAGTACTGATGTTTCTGGAACTCAAGAAAAACAGATGTACCTGTTTGTAACAGCCCTAACTTAGGGTTTGTATTCCAAATGTAAAATTTTGAGGAGAAATAAAAACTTTTGTTGTCTCTTCAAATCATTTGGAAGTTTTCCAAATTTTCCCTAGTAATCTCCAATTTTCTAGAAGTTAATTCTTGTGATTGGAAATTGTTGTCATCAAATTATTAGCCTTCAAACTGGTGATCATCCTCCAAAATTATTTTTCCTATCATCTTGACCATCCTAGCTACCTCCCTGAATTATTTCACAATTTTTAGATTTTGTTTGCTATTTCAAATAGCCAAGTCAAATTGGTTTGAAAATCTGGTCAAACTATGGACAGCAGCTTGTGAATTTTCTTGGGAAAAATCTAGTGCATGAAAATTTCTGGACAATTTACACAAGGTTGCCCTCTGTCCCAGGAAGCTACCATAAAAATTTCAGAATTTTTGGAGCTCAGGAGCTACCTCTAAAAATTCCCCAAACCTTCTCTGTCTTTCTAATTCAAATCTGGAATCACTGCTCTCGGCTCGAACCCAAGCGACTTGAGTCCGACCGCGCCACTTGACTTCGGTCGCGCCAACTAGCTGCACCGCCCAATCCTGACCATCCGATGCAAATCGAACGATTCACATCGTATGCATTCGACCGGTCCGAATGCATCGAGAGATCTCGACCGTCCATCTCGGATCTAACGGTCGGCATCCTTTGATCAAGCGGACTCGGCTCGCGCCGCTTCAACACGATCGGCAAGCGGACCCCACTGTCGATCCCCGTCTTCTTCGTTGCGCTAGCGTCGCCATCGCGGCGCATGCGCGCCACGCAGCTCGCGGCGCCACGCCGGGACGCGTGTCCTCTCCGGCCGCCCGAGCTTTATAACTTCACCGCACTCGCTCGTTCTCCGTTTCTTCGCTCTCTCGCCTTCTCGCCCGATTCTGTTTGCCGCGAGAAGAACCCGAAAATAGCGCCGCCCGCGCGCAAGAACCTCTCCATCGCGATCCACTCTCCTCACCGCACCGCTTTGCCCATCCCGAGCCATCGGTGCGATGTATCGCCGGAGCGTGTTTATCGTCTCCGCCTCCGGTGATCTCGCCGCGCGAGCAATCGCGCTCCGGTGAGTCTCGACCACGACACGAAGTCTTAAGGATCGCAATCGACCACCGAAGTCTAAGCGTAACGTTGTTTCACTCTTTGGTGCTTCTCCGAGGCTTCGCGACGCTTTCTTCTCCGAGCTCGGCAGAGCGCCGCCGTGCTGATTCCGGGCGCCACCGTCCTCCTCCGTCATCAAGGCCGTGGGCTTATCCTTCCTGGCGTCGGCGGGCGGCCGCGCGTTTTCCGGCATCTCGCCGCTCGTAACGTCATCTCCGTGGAAGCCGCATCCTCTTCTCGCCTCCGCCGCCGCGGGCTCGTCTCCGGCGACCATCAGACCCCGCGTCACCGCCATCTGGTTCGCGGAGTCTCTGTGAACCTTAAGGTATCACTCGCTCATTTTGAACCCCACTGGATCGCGTGATCCACTGCGCGGCCGCGCCGCCGTCCCCGTGCGCGCCGGTGAGCCGCCGGTGGAGTTAGTTTAGCGCTAATCTTGTTTAGTCTGAGTCTCTGACTTGTGGGCCCTCTCGGGTTAAGTGAGTTTAGGAAATCCCTAATCCAACCGTTATGTTTTTCCCTGTGTCGCTGCCATGTGGGTCCCAGCTGTCAGTTAAGAATTGTGTAAACATCGTGATACGTTTTCTCTGTCAGGAAACGTATTATCGTTGAGCGGATGTGTTGGATTGCGTATTGTTAAAGCCGAAGGCGCATTATTTGAATACGCCGACGCCGCCTCGTGGTGGGCGTCTGGTCAAGATCGCATGGGCCCGCTGTCGATGGATGGGCTAGTGGTGTGAGTGCGAATTGGAATAAATGCATTATAGATTTCGGAAATGATTTAGTATTTCTGGTTTGTGTTTTCTGTTGAATTGTTAATTCAATTAAACTTGTAAAATGCATAACTAATTCAATTTTTATCCAAATTGCATGAATCCAGTGCTGTTTATTTTCATTTCAAATGTATTATTCACTAAAATTAGTTTCATCCATGTCTCTGTAGCAAAAATATGTTAATTAATAAAATGATGTTTTATGTATCTTCTAGGTTAGAAAATGCATATCTCTTTCAATATTTGTCCAAATCGAGTGAAACCAATTTTGTAATTTGTCATTTTTAATGTACTAATTATTAGGATAGGTTTTATACACTGTTTCTGTTCATAAAAATTTGTTAAGTAATTAACTAGTGTTTTGATGTGTTTTTAGCTTAGGAAATTCATAGAAAATTCTTAATAACTTAAAGTGAATTCGTTCTCTGTTTCTGAAATTTTGTTATATCATGCTTAGGCTGCTGTGAAAAGTTTAGTGTGTTTTGTTGTTGTTGTATTGTTTGAGTTTGGTCGGTGTTATTCGTTCTTATTCGCTGTTCTGTTCAATCGTTAGGATTCGATATTTGCGGCAACCCTGAGAACGATCCTCCGCAACAACTTGAGCAACAGCAGCCAGGCAAGCAGTTTGATCATGTTTATCCCAGTATTTTAAAGTCTAATATTTTGTTTCAGCTGTATGTCTGCATTGCTTAATTTGTGTTAAATTGATTAGTTAAATCCGTAACTACATATCCTGTAGACAAAATATTGATCTCTACTACCTGAGCCTAGGTTATTTGCTGTGATTAGAGATCGCTGGATGATCTCTTGTCACTTAGTAGATCCGGGTCAACTTGCTTAGACATGCTTAGCTATTGGTAGAACTGGGCGGTTATCGACTTTAGTCGGTAACCTTGATCACACAAAATTTACTATAACTTTATGTTTCAGCATTGTTGCTAAGTTTAATTGCAAAACTAAAACTGAAAACAAAATGATTTAGACTTGGGCACAATGGTATGATTGGTGTGATCATTGGGTGTGATGGAATGGTGCCCGAGTCAACAAGGACCGAACATCTTGTTACACTGAACCAAGCATTTTGCGTGCTAACCACACTAGAGTATATGGGACCTCTCTTGACCTAGTACTTTGGCGTGTATTGGCTCAGGTCGCAGGAGGTCGCGGGAGGGATGGAGGTGGGAGCATGGTAGTTGTCCAAAAGCTTTATCCCGAGTGGGTAGTTGTCTTTTCGGCTTTACCATGTAAGCGTATGGGTTTCTATCCATACGAGCGGCTCGTAGTTAATACACAATATTGGAAAAGTCTCGTAGGACTTAGTGTGTGTCAGCATACCCTCGGAAGTGTGCTTTGGCTTAAAGGCGATCAAGTGTGGGTACAGTGGTACACCTGCGCAGGTTAAAACTATTCGAATAGCCTCGCCCTAGGTTATGGACACGCTTGGCAAGGTCTTCCAAGAGTTAGACTACAACATTTAAATTAAAACTTGTTGGGTGGTGCGAACGGGATTCGTGCTATTGTTGTGGTGACTATTGGGATAGTCACTTCTAGGTTGTTTTATCTTTACTCTTTTGCTATTATTATCCTTTACTGTATTTCAACATTAAAAATGAATTGCAAACTTGCCTTTAAACTGTACTACCTTATTGCAAATGAAAATTGGCTTTGTGCAAATGAAACATATGGCCTCCACTAAACAAGCCTGCATGTAGCATATGAACAGGTCTGCTAGTTCACACGTCAGTCTTGCGGGTACAAAGACAATCTTTGTACTCAGGTGCTTTGCTTGATGTTTTTGTTGCAGAGGAGGAAGGTGAGCCTCAGGGGCCTCACTTCTGTGAGCTGTGTTGCCGTTTCGTGGACGACTAGACTTGGCGGTCCGATCAGATGCCTTGTGGGTTGGAGGCACACTGATTGGCTTTGTTTATAGCCATCTTATGGCACTTTGCTTCACCGTCGTTCTTGTTATTCGTATCTTTTGGGCGGTCGGACTGTCCTGTAATAACCTCTACTAATTGTTTATCTTCCGCTTGGTAGTGTTGTGTTTGGTCTCTATGTGTGGGATGGAGTTGATGTCTAATTTTGTACCGAGGTGTGTATCTTGCTCGAAGTATACATATCTCGAGGATCGATTATTTGATTTGTGATGCTAGGACCGGTGGTTGGTTACATTACAAACCAAATAAATTGGGGTCCTCACAAAGTTGGTATCGAGCCATTCGACCGTAGCAACCCAAGCATAGTCGTCCATAGGATATTTTCAAAAGTTTATTTTCAAAATCATAAAAGGTTTATGAAAACCTAGGCGATTCTCGATTTTATTCCTTACCTATCTTAGCTTTCTACTCTCATCTTACTCTAATTTAAGTTTTGAAACTTGGTTTCTCTCTTCACCTTTCAAAAGATAGTTACTACGGTGGAATTAGTTTGGGAAGAACCATGAAGTTTAATCCAACTAAAACTTGTGGGGATAATAGGGTAAGATGTAAAGGGAGTAGTTATGTGTCCGATTTTTCTTTGGTCGAACTTTATCACGCTTGTGTTTGTTTTCGATCGCTTTCATGAATTTTGGGCTTTCTTGCTCTTAAATTTGTTGCTAACTTGTCTTAGTAAAGCAGATGGCCGGAGAACGCGTGGCGATCAAGAAGTGGTCATGATGAGGAGCTTCCCCTCCTCAGACCATGGTCGAGGTGCTCGCCGATCGAGCGAAACCGCATGGACCGACGCGCATCTTGGAGGTTATTGCTAGGAATACCTCCACTCCTGCCGGTGGTGGCGGCCACGCACTCGCGGGGACTTGCAGAGTTCCTCCGCACGCAGACCACCGACTTTCTCCGCCTCGAGGACCCTCTCGATGCGGATGATTGGCTGCGCATGGTTGAGCGAAAGCTCAACATAGCTCGATGCCGTGCACAGGATAAGGCACTCTTCGCGTCCCACCACCTGAGGGCGCAAAGACTCTCATGGTGGGAGAACTATCTCGCCATGCACCCGCGGGCCATGTGGTCGCATGGGAGGAGTTCAGATCGCCTTTCGTCGGGCCCACATCCCGGATGGCCCGATGAAGCTGAAAAGAAAGAATTCCTCGCGCTCAAGCAAGGCGCAAGTGCGTGATTGAGTACTTATGCGAGTTCAATCATTTGGCTCGTTATGCTCGGAGAGGTGGCCTCGGATGAGGCTAAGCAGAGAAGTTTATGGATGGCTTGTCCGAGGAGCCGGGACAAGCTATCTATTGTGGACTTCTCGACTTTCGTGCCTTGGTAGATAAGGCCATTGTTGCCGAGCATAAGGCAAAGGCGCTGGCGAGTCCGCAGCGCAAATGGGAGGCGATCGGTCTACTCACGCCGACCTCGTTCGTCCTCGGTGCCGGCGCCACCGATGGCCCGTTCTTTTGCTCCACCGCGCCGAGGCCATCTGCACCGACTCTCGCCCACCGCAGCCGTGGTTCAGCCACGCGCGCCGCGATCCAAGACAGAGCGGCCTCCGCAATCCGGCGGCCGAGGTTACTTGTTTTCGCTGCCACAACAAGGGCCATTATGCGAATGCCTGCCCTCAGAGTGTTGCAGCAGCCCCTCGTCCTAATGGAGGACGCGGGCAGGGGAGTGGTCACCCACTTGACCAGAAGGTGATCCAGAAGCCCCAGGGTGCGGGTAGCGGTCGAGTCAACCACCTTTCAGCTGAGGAGGCTCAGGAGGCGCCAGATGTCGTGATGGGTACACTTCTTGTTAATTCTCGTCCTGCTGTAGTTATTTCAAGATCATTTGCTGCTGCTAGTGGTCTTCACTGTGTTCCTTTGGGGATTCCTTTACTCATTCGCTCTCCGGGTTCGGAAATGAGAGCTGATATGGAATGCCGCGGTGTTCCTATTGAAGTCAAAGGGGTAGGATTTTTGGCAAATCTTATTCTGCTTAGTTCAGCGAGTCTGGATGTGATTCTTGGCATGGATTGGTTGTCCCAACACTTGGGGCAAATCGATTGTGCCAGGAAAGATTGTTTATCTTACCACTCTTCAAAGCGAGCGGTCGGATTTTCGCCGCACCGCAGGGCCACATCTATGTGCGTTAGAGACAAAGCCGGCCTTTGCATTCGTGGATGTTCCCATAGTATCCGACTTTGAGGATGTTTTTCCGATGATTTGCCCAGGATGCCTCGGTTCGAGACCTTGAGTTTGTCATTGAGTTGCTTCCCTGCATCGCCCTATCTCGAAGCGGCGCCAGACGGATGCCTCCCAATGAGCTAGATGAATTGAAGAAGCAGCTTGGTGAGCTCGGCGAAGGGTTTCATCCGCCCCGCCATCTCCTTGGGGTTGTCCGTGATCTTGTGAAGAAGAAGGACAAGACTTTGCGCATGTGTGTTGATTACCGTCCTCTCAATGAGGTGACGGTGAAGAACAAATATCCTCGCCCGCATTGATGATCTGCTTGATCGCTTGATGGAGCCTGTGTGTTCTCAAAGATTGATTTGAGAATGGGGTATCATCAGTGTCGATCGATCCGAGGATATTCAAGACGGCCTTCACTACTCGTTATGGTGCATGCGAGTACACCGTCATGTCCTTTGGCTTAACCAATGCTCCAAACTTTGTTCATGAACTTGATGAATTCAGTATTCATGGAGTTTTTGGACAAATTTGTGGTGGTCTTCATTGATGATATTCTTATTTATTCCAAGATCAAGCAGAGCATGCCGAGCATCCAAGATTGTTTTGGGCAAATTGCGGAGCACCACTATATGCGAAGTTCAAGCAAATGTGAGTTCGGTTGAAGGAAGTGGCATTCTTGGGCCATGTTCTTTCAGTGGAGGCATATTTGTGGATCCCAGCAAGAAGGTCACGATGTTCTATCTTGGGGTCACCAAGTCATCCATCGATGTATGGAGTTTTCTCGGTTTAGCGGGCTACTACCGCCGCTTTATCGAGAATTTCTCCAAGATCGCAAAGCCAATGACCGAATTGCTCAAGAAGGACAAGAAGTTTGTGTGGTCCTCGCTTGTGATGAGAGCTTTCGGGAGCTCAAGCGGCTGTTGACTTCCCGATCCTTACTCTTCCTGATATCCACAAGAGCTTCGATATTTATTGCGATGCCTCTCGTCAGGGACTCGGTGTGTTCTTATGCAGGAAGGCAAGGCAGTTGCATATGCATCCCGGCAGTTGAGACCACATGAGCTCAACTATCCCACCCATGATTTGGAGCTTGCTGCTGTGGTTCATGCACTCAAGATTTGGAGGCATTATCTGATTGGTAACACGTGAGGTGTATTCGATCACAAGAGCTTGAAATATTTGTTCACTCAGCCAGATCTGAACCTCAGGCAGAGGAGATGGCTAGAATTAATCAAAGATTATGACATGGGTATTCAGTATCATCCTGGCAAGGCCAACGTGGTTGCCGATGCACTTAGCCGAAAGGTGTATTGCAATACTCTGATGATCCAAGAGCAGCAACCGGCACTTCTTGCAGAATTTCAGCGTCTCAACTTGGGTTTGGTTGAGCATGGTTCCCTTGCTGCCTTGGTTGTGCAACCAACCTTGGTGGATCAAATCAAGCGCAAGACAATCAGATGATGGTGTGGGTAAAATCAAGCAGAATATCAAGGGTGGATCAGCCAAGTGTTTCACAGAAGATGAGCACGGTGTTGTATGGTTTGGGCAGCGTCTTGTGGTCCCAAAGGTCCCAGAGTTGCGGGATTTGATTCTTCAGGAGGCCCATGATTCGCCTTTGTCCATCCATCCCGGGGCCACTAAAATGTACCAAGATCTGCGTCAGAGATTCTGGTGGACTCGCATGAAGCGCGAGATTGCCAGGTTCGTTGCCAGATGCGACGTATGTTGTCGCGTGAAGGCCGAGCATCGCCCGCGAGTCTTCTTCAGCCCTTGCCCATACCAGAGTGGAAGTGGGATTCTGTAGGCATGGATTTCATCACTGGGCTGCCCCGCTCATCTAAGGGAAATGACGCCATTTGGGTTGTCATTGACAGGCTAACGAAAGTGGCGCATTTCCTTCCGGTCAAGAGTCAGCTCCGGGTGGAACCTCTAGCCGAGCTCTATGTATCAAGGATTGTGAGCTTGCATGGTGTGCCCAAGACGATTGTGTCTGACCGTGGGGTGTTGTTTACCTCTCGGTTTTGGCATAGTCTGCAGGAGGCCATGGGAACTCATCTTACTTTCAGCACGGCCTATCATCCTCAGACCGATGGTCAGACGGAGCGCGTCAATCAGGTGCTTGAAGATATGCTCCGTGCTTGTGTTCTTTCCTATGGGAAGAATTGGGAGAAGTGCCTACCACTTGCAGAGTTCTCTTATAACAACAGCTTCCAGGCTAGTCTCAGTATGGCACCATTTGAGGCTTTGTATGGGAGGCGATGCAGAACACCTCTAAACTGGTCAGAAACTGGTGAAAGGCAGTTCTTTGGCCCAGATTCCATTAATGAGGCCGAAAGTCAAGTGCAGTTGATTCGTGAGCACTTGCGCGTAGCTCACCGATCGAGCGTAAGAGCTATGCGGTCGGCGCCGCCGTGAGTGAGTTTCCACCAATGACTTTGTGTATCTCAAAGTTTCACCTTTGAAGGGACACCGTCGTTTCGGTGTCAAGGGCAAACTGGCTCCTCGGTATGTCGGGCCTTATCGCGTCATCAAGAAAATGGGAGCCGTTGCATACCAGTTGGAGTTGCCAGCTACACTTGAAGGGGTGCATGATGTTTTCCATGTGTCACAGTTGAAGAAGTGCCTTCGTGTTCCTGTGGAGGAAACGCCATTGGAAAATATCGATGTGCAGGAAGATCATCTTATCGTGGCGCCCCATTCGTATCCTCAAGAAGATGAACGCAGAGCGAGGAACCGTGTGATCAAGTTCCTCAAAGTTCAGTGGTCAAACCACTCCGAGGATGAAGCCACTTGGGAGCGGAAGATCGCTCCGAGCAGATTACCCATCCTTCTTCTCCCGGTGATCGTAATCTCTGGGCGAGATTCTGTAAGGGGAGATTTGTAACAACCTAACTTAGGGTTTGTATTCCAAATGTAAAATTTTGAGGAGAAATAAAACTTTTGTTGTCTCTTCAAATCATTTGGAAGTTTTCCAAATTTTCCTAGTAATCTCCAATTTTCTAGAAGTTAATTCTTGTGATTGGAAATTGTTGTCATCAAATTATTAGCCTTCAAACTGGTGATCATCCTCCAAAATTATTTTTCCTATCATCTTGACCATCCTACCTACCTCCTGAATTATTTCACAATTTTTAGATTTTGTTTGCTATTTCAAATAGCCAAGTCAAATTGGTTTGAAAATCTGGTCAAACTATGGACAGCAGCTTGTGAATTTTCTTGGGAAACATCTAGTGCATGAAAATTTCTGGAAAATTTACACAAGGTTGCCCTCTGTCCCAGGAAGCTACCATAAAATTTCAGAATTTTGGAGCTCAGGAGCTACCTCTAAAATTCCCAAACCTTCTCTGTCTTTCTAATTCAAATCTGGAATCACTGTTCTCCTGCTCGAACCCAAGCTCGACTTGAGTCCGACCGCGCCACTTGACTCTCGGTCGCGCCAACTAGCTGCACCGCCCAATCTCGACCATCCGATGCAAATCGAACGATCCACGCCGCGTATGCATTCGACCGTCCGAATGCATACAGAGATCTCGATCGTCCATCTCGATCTAACGGTCGGCATCCTTTTGATCAAGCTGACTTCGCTCGCGCCGCTTCAACACGGCCCGGCAAGCGGACCCCACTGTCGCCCCGAGCCGTTTTCTCCGTTGCGCCGAAGCGCGCCGCCGCAAGCATGCGCGCCACGCAGCTCGCCGCCGCCACGCCGGGACGCGTGTCCTCTCCGGCTTCGCGAGCTTTATAACTTCACCGCACTCGCTCGTTCTCCGCTTCTTCGCTCTCTCGCCTTCCGCCCGATTCTGCTTTCGGCCGAGAAGAACCGGCGGTAGCGCCGCGTGCTAGCGCCGCCTCGCGCCAAGAACCTCTCCATCGCGATCCACTCTCCTCACCGCACCCGCTTTGCCCATCCCGAGCCATCGGTGCCGGGTATCGCCGAGCGTGTTTATCGCCTCCGCCTCCGGTGATCTCGGCCGCGCGAAGCTAAATCGCGCCCGGTGAGTCTCGACCACGACACGAAGTCCTTAGGATCGCAATCGACCACCGAGTCTAATCGTAACGTTGTTTCACTCTTTGGTGCTTCTCCGAGGCTTCGCGACGCTTTCTTCCGAGCTCGGCAGAGCGCCGCGCTTGATTCCGGTGCCACCGCCCTCCTCCTCATCAAGGCCGTGGGCTTATCCTTCCTGGCGCCGAGGCGGCCGCGCGCGTTTTCGAAGCATCTCGCCGCCGTAACGTCATCTCTCGTGGAAGCCGATCCTCTTCTCCGCCTCCGCCGTCGCGGCTCGTCTCGGCGACCATCGGACTTCGCGTCACCGCTTATCCGGTTCGTGGAGTCTCGTGAACCTTAAGGTATCACTCGCTCATTTTGAACCCCACCGATCGCGTGACTTGTGGGCCCTCTCGTTAAGTGAGTTTAGGAAATCCCTAATCCAACCGCTATGTTTTTCCTCGTGTCGCCATGTGGGTCCCACTATCGATTAAGAATTGTGTAAACATCGTGATACATTTTCTCCGTCAGAAACGATTATCGTTGAGCGGATGTGTTGGATTGCGATTGTTAAAGCCAAGGCGCATTATTTGAATACGCTTTGACGCCGCCTCGGGCGGGGCGATCCCGGTCAAGAATGCGCGGGCCCGCTGTCGATGTGAGGCTAGCTGGCTGTGAGTGCGGTGGAATAAATGCATTATAGATTTCGGAAATGATTTAGTATTTCGGTTTGTGTTTTCGTTGAACTGTTAATTCAATTAAACTTGTAAAATGCATAACTAATTCAATTTTTATCCAAATTGCATGAATCCAGTGCTGTTTATTTTCATTTCAAATGTATTATTCACTAAAATTAGTTTCATCCATGTCTCTGTAGCAAAAATATGTTAATTAATAAAATGATGTTTTATGTATCTTCTAGGTTAGAAAATGCATATCTCTTTCAATATTTGTCCAAATCGAGTGAAACCAATTTTGTAATTTGTCATTTTTAATGTACTAATTATTAGGATAGGTTTTATACACTGTTTCTGTTCATAAAAATTTGTTAAGTAATTAACTAGTGTTTTGATGTGTTTTAGCTTAGAAATTCATAGAAAATTCTTAATAACTTAAAGTGAATTAGTTCTCTGTTTCGAAATTTTGTTATATCATGCTTAGGCTGCTGTGAAAAGTTTAGTGTGTTTTGTTGTTGTTGTATTGTTTGAGTTTGGTGGTGTTATTCGCTCTTATTCATTGCTCGCTCAATCGTTAGGATTCGATATTTGCGGCAACCCACGAGAACGATCCTCCGCAACAACTTGAGCAACAGAACGAACAAGCGCTTTGATCATGTTTATCCCAAGATTTTAAAGTCTAATATTTTGTTTCAAATTGTATGTATGCATTGCTTAATTTGTGTTAAATTGATTAGTTAAATCCGTAGCTACATATCCTCGTAGACAAAATATTGATCTCTACTACCGAGCCTAGGTTATTTGTTGTGATTAGAGATCGTTGGATGATCTCTTGTCACTTAGTAGATCCGGTCAACTTGCTTAGACATGCTTAGCTATTGGTAGAATCAAGCGGTTATCGACTTTAGTCGGTAACCTTGATCACACAAAATCTACTATAACTTTATGTTTCAGCATTGTTGCTAAGTTTAATTGCAAAACTAAACCTGAAAACAAAAATGATTTAGACTTGGGCACTGTGGTATGATTGGTGTGATCTGTTGGGTGTGATCGAATGGTGCCCGAGTCAACAAGGACCGAACATCTTGTTACATCGAACCAAGCATTTTGCGTGCTAACCACACTAGAGTATATGGGACCTCTCTTGACCTAGTACTTTGGCGTGTATTGGCTCCGGTCGCAGGAGGTCGCAGGAGGGATGGAGGTGGGAGCATGGTAGTTGTCAGAAAAGCTTTATCCCTGAGTGGGTAGTTGTCTTTTCGGCTTTACCATGTAAGCGTATGGGTTTCTATCCATACGAGCGGCTCGTAGTTAATACACAATATTGGAAAAAGTCTCGTAGGACTTAGTTGTGCCGCATACCCTCGAAGTGTGCTTTGGCTTAAAGGCGATGCTCAAGTGTGGGTGCAGTGGTACACCTCGCAGGTTAAAACTATTCGAATAGCCTCGCCCTAGGTTATGGACACGCTTGCAAGGTCTTCCAAGAGTTAGACTACAACATTTAAATTAAAACTTTTGGGTGGTACGAATATGGGATTCGTGCTATTGTTGTGGTGACTATTGGGATAGTCACTTCTAGGTTGTTTTATCTTTACTCTTTGCTATTATTATCCTTTCATCAGATTTCAACATTAAAAATGAATTGCAAACTTGCCTTTAAACTGCACTACCTTATTGCAAATGAAAATTGGCTTTGTGCAAATGAAACATATGGCCTCCACTAAACAAGCCCGCATGTAGCATATGAACAGTCCGCTAGTTCACACGTCGGTCTTGCGGGTACAAAGACAATCTTTGTACTGTGTGCTTTGCTTGATGTTTTTGTTGCAGAGGAGGAAGGTGAGCCTCAGGGGCCTCACTTCTGTGAGCTGTGTTGCCGTTTCGTGGACGACTAGACTTGGCGGTCCGGTCAGATGCCTTGTGGGTTGGAGGCACACTGATTGGCTTTGTTTATAGCCATCTTATGGCACTTTTGCTTCCGCTGTCGTTCTTGTTATTCGTGTATCTTTTGGGCCGGTCGGCCTGTGTCTGTAATAACCTCTACTAATTGTTTATCTTCCGTTTGGTAGTGTTGTGTTTGGTCTCTATGTGTGGGATGGAGTTGATGTCTAATTTTGTACCGAGGTGTGTATCTGCTGCAGGAAGTATACATATCTCGAGGATCAGTTTATTTGATTTGTGATGCTAGGACCAGGTGGTTGGTTAAGCATTACAAACCAAATAAATTGGGGTCCTCACACTGTTCTTAATCTGAACCTCCGCTAAAACGGAACTACCGCATGTTAGTTGGTGGTATTACCGTGCCGAATTTCTAACAGCTTTGTCAGAGCATTTAATGACTTGTCTGTGCTAGCCATCACGGGCCGTTTTGGGATGGTGCGGTAGTACCGGCCGTTCAATGGAGATACTACCGTTTGTGTTATTTTTATTTGAAACTTGGTCCCAACGGTCGTATTGGTTGTGGGGGGCTATAAATACCCCTCCACCTGCTCTTGGATAGGACTAGTGCTGTAACACCCCAGCTCCACATGAGCCTAGAATGCTACAAGAATTAAACTAACTAGAACATTCTATAAATTTTTCGACGGAACTTCCTTTGTATGAACAACAAAATCGAGGTATCAACAGATGATCATGACATTTATTATTATTTCTATAATCCAAGTCTTTCATGCATATAAAATAATCGTTCGATTGTAAACAATTAACATCATTCTCATAACCATGAATAATCCAACAACCAACATCATAAAACATCCATAGATAGTCTCCACGCAGTTATTTATTCCTAAGTGAAACCAAATAGCAATTGCATAAATGTTGTGAGGTAGTGCGTGCTTTCCAATGCCTACTCCCTCCCATGCATGACGTTCTTGCCGAAGTACCTATAACAAGACAAAGCAAGGGTGAGCCATACGACTCAAACAAGTATCAACAAGGTTGCAACATTCATATAGGCATAACATCTAAAAACAACCTTATTCAACACCATTAAGACGTTTCAAATATTTAAATGATGATAATGCTATGCACTCTTTGATCTTTATCTCGCTTCGCATTTTACCGTGTAATGCGGGTATTCATCCGTCAATGAATACCCATGCTCGTGCTCCTCCGCACAGGGACCAAGAGCCTATACATCACATGTATAGGGACCTTTGCCCGTCATCACAATGACGGGACCTCTCAGATCCATTGCCCACATTCCATGAATGCGGGGACCTCAAGCCTATCATTACATATGACAGGGACTCAACATTGTACTCTTGGTCACCACGTGACCAAGTCTCGTAAATCTACAACATGCATAAGAACTACAACATCATATTTCCAATATCATAACTCAATATGTAGTCGTGGTATGTAAACAATAGCATCATGAAGGAACCTTAAACATAACTCGCAAGCATCAACATAACTAGAATCATCTCCACAACACATTCACATGGCAATGATGAACAATACACCACTCAATCATGACATGCAACCAATACTACACATAAACCCGAATACTTGCCTCAACCGCGTGAGAACGGCGGACGCGAAGTGGGTGCTGCCCTTGGGATCTCGCTGCCACCTGGACAAGTAGATAACCCCAAACTAAGAATAGCATACTGGACCAAAATCATACATCACATTACAATCGAAATCGCTAATCTTCTTATCACGTCTAGCTTTTTCTAATTTCTAGCGATCGGTCACTGCGGACAGCAGACTTCAAAAATTCATAACTTTCTGCTCAGGGGTCCAAATAGGATGATCTTGGACAATCTGAAAAGGTAATTGAAATGTCTAAATAAACGTAGTTGGGGAGACCCTCTGATTCGGCCATCTACCAGACCTACCAATCTATTTAATCAGAGCAAACATTTCACGTCGGGTTTCTGGACAGCGACAAAGAAACTATCATAACTTTCTCTACGTTCGTCCAAATTCAGTGATCTTTAGCTTTCCTGAAAGCTAAGAGGATTAGCCTCATTTTTCGTTATGGTGAGACCCTCTGGAAACCCCTCTAAATAAGTGCTTCTATCAGGTTAACTAACACTAGCAAAACTGCTTCTCTCCAGAAACACAGAAGTACTAATAAATTCATAACTTTGGCTACCGAAGTCCGAATGACTTGATTCTTGTCGGAAATGAAAGGTAACGAGATAACCTACAACTCTCTAGGAGATCCCAAGTTCTAATTCGGCACTTAATAATTTCTTATTTATTAAACAAGATGACTGCAGATTCTCGTCAGGATTCTAAACAGTAAACACTAAAAATAACATAACTTTTGACTCGAATGTCGGAATCAGATGATCTTGGCGGCCGCTGAAAGCTAAGAGCATTATCCACAATTCTCTAGGAGATCAAAACTTCTAGTTCCGACTTTAAGGACCCGAAAACAGCCACGCATCCTACTGGACAGATCTGAACGTCTGCTGACAGCAAAACAATTGAACCCAAATAATCGATTTCGCCTCTAATCCTCAACAAACAGTGGGGAAAACACGTCGTTACCCTTGAAGACCCGTGGAAGACGTGGATCAACTCCCAAGAAGAAGAACCTTTCTTCTCCCTTGAATCGCCAGCACCCACTGTTTTCCCTTCTTCTTCCTTCGCGATCGCCGACAATGGAACGGGGCAACACCAATTGCGAGGTGGCCAGCGCCAATGGATGGGGTGAAGACCAGCAGGGGAAGCACCATGGGAGGAGGCGAGGGGCAGGGGAGGCGCCCAAGTGGGAGGGAGAGCAGGGGGTGGCGGCCACACAAGGGGGAGAGGGGAAAAATGGGAGGGGCGGCTAGGGTTTTGGCCTCTTTTAAGGCCGGCCTCCCCCCTTCCACTTGTGGGCTGAGCGCACATGGCCGGAGGCCCCGCCCAGTTGTCTACAAAACGCTGCTAACCCCTTCTCCAGTTGATTAATTAGCTATTTTCCATTAGGTCCTTCTCCTGGATCAATTTCTAATTAGTCCTTTTCTTCGAATATTCGGCTTTCTCTCAAAATCTACTCTGGAGTATTACAAGTGCTTACACATTTACATTCTTGAGCTAAGAGCATTCACTCCACACCTCATTTACACTAGTGCATTCATTGTGAGGTTGTTGAGCAAAACTTCAAGTGTATTCATGCTAGTTTGATGCATTGCACTTGAGTGCTGTCAAGTAAAGATTGTGATCTGTTACTCTTGGTGCTGTTAGCACCTAGACGGCTTGGTGGGAGTTTGCACGTGATCTCTTCAAGAAAATTGTGAAGAGACTCGGTGTCAATTGTGAGTGGTTCGGTGTTCACGATCTCCAGAGTGGAGAAAGAATAACCATAAGTGAAATCGAGGGAAGACTTAATTCGTGGAGCCGACTTGATTGGTTCAAGCTTCCTCAACGTGGACTAGTGAAGACTTAGGTCTTCGATACCACAGGAAAAACATATTTGTCTCCACTGTGGTTATCTCTTGTCTTTACTTTCCGCATTTACATTGCAGTTTAACCCTGTGATTTACCTGTTTACCTAGATTTGTAACTTGTATTGCTTTTACTTCACTGTCCTGAGTAGCTATTTAATTCTACCTTCTTGCTTCTAGACTACTCTATTAAAACTGAGTTGCTGAAAGTTTAATTTGGTCGATTAAATTTAGAAACCTCCTATTCACCCCCTCTAGTCGGTTATCCTTGATCCTACACCCATCCAAAGCACTGAAACTTCAAACTGGTTTAAACTGAACAGTGCAGGGGGCGGCGCGCCGATGGCCCAAGAGCTCCGGTCAAGGGGGAGTGCAGCTCCGCGACTTTGGAGGTCCGCCGCCACCTCGACGGCCAGAGTCGATTCGCCACCGAGAACGCGCTCCATCAGCGAGAATGAGGTGAGAGGGGAGAGGGAGAGAAAGAGGGAGGGGAGGGGAGGAAGATGAAGAGGAGAGGCTCGGGAGGGGGGGTGGCCGCCGCTGGTGCCGGAGCAGCGGCAGCGGCTGGTGGGGGTGTTGGGGTCGGGGGCTCTCGGGGATTGGGGCGTCGCCTCGTTGGCCGTCCGAGGCGAGCCACACGGGAGTGAGAAAATAATTTTCTTTTCAATTTTCGATGGATGGCCCTGCTGGAAGTGTCTCATAAGTGCCTTCGATGAATCAACTGCATCAAATGCACCTCCTCATTCTTTCTCTAGTCTTGTACTTGTAGGAATTTTTAAAAAATAATATTATTTTAAAAGATATTTACAAAAATAAATAGTCGCCCCCAAAAATTACAAAAATATGTCTCTGTTGCGACTCAAGCGCAACAGAACCCTATCCCCTGCCGCCGCTGAGGTATTAATCGCCAGTTGAACTAGTGACAAGAACCTATTGATTCAATCGCGACAGAAGCATCGCTAGTTCAATCGGCGGCAGATCCTATCGCCAGTTGAACTGGCGATATATACCTCGGCCCTAGCCAGTTTTTGATTTTGCCTATTCCACTTAGGCAGATTGTGATTTTCATAAATTTTAAACGGTACGACATCTGTTAGACTCGCAATAACATTTTATCATCGTCGTATGTTGTTCTACTACGATAAATTTTTGTAGAATTTACCGAGGACGTTTGAGGTATGAACGATTCATAAAGAGGAAGGTAAGTGATATTGTGATTCGCTCAGGAATTCATACACTGATATTACAGAACTTGCAGTAGAACGTAATAACACTTAATTGAAAAGATAGTTCATGACATTGATAATAATATTTTTCTCGCGGTCGCAATGTCAACGTCTCCCATGTGGACTGCCTCTAGTCGGGGCACCGGATGAGGTCCCTGCGGCGACGTCCGGAATGTCGATGTCTCCTTGGTCCTGAGTATTTCGCGTGGGGCATGTCTTGAAGGTGTGCCCAGACTCCCTGCAAATGGAGCACTTCTTGGTGCGACGTCCGGCTTCTGCCTCGTCCATATTGTTCCTGATGCGCCGTACCTGTCGTTGGCCAACCTTTCCCTTGAGCATAGCAATGTCCGCGGCCCAAATTAGTTGCTCTCAGGTCGGATGGCCAGTGAAATGGCCAACAACGGCGTAACCATACATCTCTCCACTCTATGTTTGCATCACCGCCTCCTTGGTGAAATAGTGAGAGAGGTAATGCCCGAGATGCTACGCCACCGTCGAACATGCGGCCATGACATGGGAGCAGGGCCTATGCAGAAGAAGGGTCTTGTTACAAGTGCATATGCAACTATCGCGGCGTAGCGTGCACTCATGGGTGATCCTCTCGCGGTTAGTCCCGCGACGTCCTTTATCCCTGCACATTATCTCGAAGTGAAGCTCCCTCGTGCTCATCTTGAATGCCCGGTGCATCTCACCCTTCTTACTTTTCTCCTCCATGTATGCGGTGATCATGGCGGAGTAGAGTACTCTGTCATTTGCCATGGCGAGCGACGCATTGCTGCATCTGTTAACAAAGTAGTTTGTGGTACCGCGGAGAATTGCCTCCACAATACCAACCAAAGGGAGGCACCTGGCGCCACGCATGACCCAGTTGTAGACCTCAGCTAGGTTGGTTGTCATGATACCATATCGAGCACCACCCCTGTCATGTAGCAACGACCACTTCTCCTTAGGCTCGTGCTCAATCCAGTCTGAGAAGCATTTGACCTGTGCCCCTGTCTTCCTCTTGACGAGAGGAGCGTCGTGGGTAGTCGTGGCAATGCTTCGGGGCCCGATCGGCGCAGGCGGCCCTTCTCACTACCTCCCTTCGTGGGTTTGGGTCCGGCCGCCCGAATCTTCCAGTGTTTCAACTTACGCCGCTGGTTCGGCTGCACAGCGCTGAATAGGTTCATCAAGTCCTTGTTGCGAATCGCTTATAGAAGTTCGCACCCAAGTGCCTCATGCACCACCGCTCTGTAGATCCGACCATGGAAGTGGGTACGTTCTCTTCGTTGTAGCCGAGTTATTGCACGCAGCAGCTGCGCGCTTGGCCATGTATGAGGCATACGTTGGGACGGTCCCGCACAAATGTAAATCCTCACATTCTTCAGAACCACGGCCCCACTATCCGTGTTCTCGCCAACGAAAGCGAATGCCACGGAAGAACTTGATTGTTTCCGTGCGCCGCTATTGCGATCGATGCTCGCCTCGTACCTCGATCGAGAACGTGCCATCGATGCACAAGATTGGACGACAAAGGCGGAATGCATTGATGCATGGACCAAAGGCGAAGAATGCTCGTTGTAGTACCCTCTTATTAGGCCACTTCGATGCGTATGCGTCTTGAATGTCGACATGAGTGCCGGATTTGCCTTGTATGACTCGGAGTTGCCCGGGAGGTTGTGGTAGGAATCCTCGAACGTGCCGAACCTTGATTCCAATGCCTTCTGTTTTGCCCTCCAAGCCTTGGCATAGCTGATAGTGTACTGGAATCTTACCTCAATGGCCCGAATGATGGACTGTGGCTCAAAATCTAGGTTATCCATGATCTCACCGTACATGAGATTGGCGATGAAGCCTGATGATAGGTTCCGGTGGGACTGCACTGACTCAGCGACGACGCATGTGTGAGGGACCACGATGGAGCACTTCCAATAGGTGTCCCACTTGGGCTGAAATGCATGCACACGCCAAGGGCATCCCTATATGCCGCACTTCACATCGTAGCATCTTGGGGTAGACTTGACGACGGTGAATGTGCGACGCACCGACAATGCCCAGAATTTGACTGCATCCTGCACGGCCTCCTTGCATTTGTACATAGCTCCTAGTCCGACCTCGCTCTGGTCGTACTCCCACGGTACATGGGAGCCTTCGTTGACGACGAGGTTCTCGAACTGGTATGTGTTCCACTCGGATGGAACCGGCTGCTGGTCCGCATGACCATTGTCATCAGAACCTTCATCTTCGGACAATGTCATGTAGTCTTGGTCTTCGAGATCCATCATTTGCACCAGTTCTTCAAGCTCCTCCCCCTCGTCAGCTAGGCCACTAGCTTGTCTCACTGAATGAGGTAATTCGGCATAGCCTTCATCGACGACATCAGCAACCTCTTGCCCTTCTGCCATTGTGTGTGCCGCGCTGGAGTCACCTATTTCTTCCTCGGTGTCAGCAACTCCTACTTGTTCTGACGTAGATGCAGGAGTGGGTTTTGCAAATGCCTGGACCAGAAGGACCAATTTCCATCCCCTCTCCCTCGCCATGTGTACGTAGGACCGCCATGAATTTGTTCCCTTTAGTTGCACTAACTCCCAATACGTGGGCTGTCCTACCCGGGGGGCAAGGCAACTCAATGTCAGATCGTACACATCACGATCCATTTGGAACGTGTGGAACAACCACCGCATCACAGCGCCAAATGTACGTTGCTTAGGTCTTGGTAGGGGCACGTCTGCTGACTGGAAATAACTCAAATCGATTCCCTCGGGACCCTCCATAATAGTCCCTCGGTCGTAGTAAATTTTGAAATTGACTACGTCGGACATATTTGACGCACTGCAGTGTGGAGAACATTTACACGATGAACTACATATGTGCAACTAAATAGCCCACAAAAAGTTTGTAAAACGGACTTCACTACATAATAGTACATCAAAAATCATGTAATCCGTTTTGTTAAGAAAATTACCCGAGAGGTGGGCAACTGGACGAGCAGCGCTTCGCTAGCTCTTCTCCTCCTCTCTGTTCTGTCCTTCTCTTTTTGCTGAGTCAGACTGAGTACTGTGTGGAATTTCGAGGGTTCCAAGAGGGTTATATACAAGTAAGGGCTTGTCGCCAGTTTAAACGGCGATAGTTTCCTGTCGCCAGTTGAACTGGCGATACATAGATGAACCGGCGACAAGGGTTCAACTGGCGACAGGGATTCATTTCTGTAACTTATTGCGGTGGGTATTTCTTGTTGTAAATATCTTTTTAAAATACCTTGTGCATAGTTGCAAGATTTTTTTCGAGGACGATTGAGGGATTAATGATTTGTAACTACGAAGCATTTAATTATAATGCGTCCGGGAATTCCTGTGCAACCCCGTTGGAGAACTTTGGAGAAATGACGCAACGATAACAACAAGACATTTCATTGGAATAAGGGGTTACATGGCACGCAGGACAACGAACCGAGGATGGTACAGGCATGCCTTTAGGGAAATTGAAATACATGAGATATGTGGAGGACTATGATAGATCTACTGAGTGGAACGTGGCCATTTACCCTTGCGGCCCAGCTCGGCGTTGTACTCCTCGCCTTGCGCCTTAGCTCTCGCCACAATGGCCCTCTTCCGCTACCTCTCGGCCTTCCGTCTCCTCACATGCTCACGTTCCTGCTCCTCACGCTGCCTATCCCGCCTGCCTTGCTCGGCCTGCTCAGCTTTCAACTCTTTGAGGCGCCTTTCATGGGTCTCGATGTTCTCCCTGGCCCAGCTCTTTCGTGTGAGCAACGACCACATGTCGTAGGTGTGGATCTTGTCGTCGATCCACTGCCGAAAGTCGCATAGGGGTGGCGGAGACTGTGGTGGGTAAAGAGCGTTTGTTACGCCGTTACGCGAAGAAAAATAGCATTGTACCATAAAATACGGTTTCATTACCGGATGCCTGTCGTTGATGTCGACGTCATAGTTTGGGCAGCACCAATAGCGCTGGCCAATGCTCCACTCATCGGTTGATTTGACGCACTTGCAGGCATCCCGACACCAGCATAGGGGTGGCGCCACCCCTATCGGGGGCCCTTCCGGAGGATGTTCCACGGGCATAGGTGGGGGGTCGCGGCTCGACCCAGAACCATTGGGCGTACTACTAGGCAGCTTCCTCAGATCCACCAGTTCTGGAAAAGTTTTGTGTGTGAAAGGTTCCTGACTAGCGGCATGGTAGCGAGCGCTGGTCTCATGGGGAGACACCCAATCCTTCAAAAGCTTGTGGATTTTCTCCCATTCCTTCTCCTTGTCCATGTTTTCTACTTGGTGGTGGTGTTGTGGACTTGTTGGACCAGTTGCGCTGTATTTATAGCTAGAGCTGACGGAGCCGTAGCCGGGGCTCTGGTCTAGGTAAAAGGTGCATCTCGGGTCAAATAGTCATGAAAAGGTGCCTCGTTTGGTCACATCGTCCTAAAAAGCTGCCTTGTCTTGTCACATTGTCCTGAAAAGCTGCCTCTTCTAGTCGCATCGTCCTTAAAAGCTGGCTCGTCTGGTCACATCGTCTTGAAAAGCTGACATCGTCCTGGAAAGCTCACATCGTCCTGAAAAGCTGCCTCGTCTGGTCACATCGTCCTGAAAAGCTGTCTCGTCTAGTCACATCGTGCTAAAAATCTGCCTCGTCTGGTCACATCATCCTGAAAAGCTGGCTCGTGGGGTAAAATAGTCCTAATAAGCTAGCTCGTCCGGTCACATCGTCCTACAAGCTAGCTCGTTTGCTCACGTCGTTGTCAAAAGTTTGATCGTCGGATCACGTGGTATTGAAAACCTTTTAGCATCGAAACTAGAGACTGCCATAATAATAGTTGCAAACAAAATAAAATTTACATAGCTACCATTATTGATACTAACAAAAAACAATATCTAGTGGCGTCCCCTCTTAGGGTGCACCGCGTGTCGTCCGGGCCTCCTCCGTCGCTGCTGCGAGTACGTCAGAGGGTCGGGCTGCCTGACTACCTGACCCGCGCGAGTAGCCTGCGGTGGTGTTGCAGGGGCTGCTCCTGCGTCGGCTGCTCCTGCGTTGGCTGCTCCTGCGTCGGTTGGGTCTGCGTCGGCTGAGTTTGCATCGGCTGGGACGAACTCGGTGCACCGTACAGCTGAGAAGCCTCCATAGAGAACTGTGTGTCACGCGGATCCCTGAAGAAGTCCTCGATGGGTGCCGATAGGTATGCATCGTTTGGCGACAGTGTATCGTCCTCCCAAACCGTTCCTGCGAATAATTACGTTACAAACCTAATCATGGCGGAAATGACGTTACGCGACCAAGCAGAACTTACCTGTTGGCCCGAAGATGTGCTCGGACGACGCGACATAGTCTTGGCCCGCGTACGGCTGGAGCTGAGGACCTGTAACAGAAGATAGTCGTCACAAACTTTGGAGGTTCGAAATGAAGAAGCGATGTGAGCGTGTCGTACTCACCTCCGGCATGTCCCGAGGTGCTCGCCCCACCCTGCCACGACGACGAGCCCGCCCCGAGCGGAGCAGAGATCGTGTCTCGCCACCTCGGCCGACCCCGCGTCCTCGACCGCTTTCGGTCCACCGGTCGGTCGCGGCGACGATGCCGATCTGCACTCCGCGTACTCCTGCCTCCCTAATCCACTGCAGGAGCCCTCTGGTCTCCGCCAGCGTTGTCAGGTGCTGCGCGGAGTCTACCAACTCGATAATCTCCTGGTGAAGATCCACCTGCACATGTAATCAACAAGTTGTAGACCTAAGTCTTCCAAATTAAATATGAAATAAGGACTGTTGAGTACGTACGCAGTGGTGGAAAGCAGAGTCCGGCTGGGTGGGGTACATGCCCGACGTCGAGGCCTCATGTCGAGGAGGGTCGACTACGACCCGGACGCAACGAAGCCTCGTCTGAGTAGCGTACCACTCCATGTAATGGTCGTACGTCTCGAGGTCGTAGGGATCTTGCCCACACTGGACGAGGTCCTCGACCGCGCTACTCCAACCCTCGACCCAAGGGGCCATCTTGTCCGACCAGGACATCGAGCCGCGAACTCCCTTCCGAGTGTACCTGTGGACGGCAAGAAAAATATTTGGTGCGGATGTAACACACATTGTACGAAAGAAGTAAAGAGTAAACTTACGCGTGTACGTGCGTCGGCACCCGCCTCCCCCCCCCCAAGGGTGAAGGATCTAGACCCGTCATTATGTGTTAATGAAGTATTTTGGTGATTAATGACAAATACAATTATGAGACTAACACTCTTATTGTTATATCATGTTTAGTCTCAGCTTGGATATAAAAGCAAAAATCCAAACAGGTATGTAATCATTAATGACAAATCTATTTGTGAGACTAACAATTCTATTGACTATCTATTGCTTAGTCTCGTTTGGATATAAAGATGAAAATACAAGAGGTATGCATTCTACTTCTTATTATATCTTGTTGCATTCCTCGGATCCAAAATATAGGTTAAACTCCACCAAAAAGGTTAACTTGGATATGTGCATATGTTTCCATTACACATTTGTGTATGCACACATTTAGGGGGAGTTCATTCTATATTTTATGGTTTCATTAGTATTGATACATATTCTCTTTCCACATATATTAAGGATCTTTACTTTGAAATATATCTTTGAATATATTTAACTTGTGTAGTTAATATATTCATATGAGTATATACAACTTGTGTAGTTCGTATACACTCATATTTAGTGTATACAACTTATAGTTAGTATATACTCATGGTATACATAACTTGTGTAGTTCATATATACTCATATTGCTTTATATTCAATTATTTGCAATTGTGTTGTGGGACTAATGTGTGTGCTAAGATGTTTTCAAGGCTTAGTCCCGGAGTTTGAATGATGACATGAAAAGGAAATGCAAAGATGATAAAAGATTGACATGGCTCAAGACAAAGGAGTCATGCATTGCATTTCGAAAAGCTTCTGGAAGAAGTTCAGTGAAAATCGGTATGACCGCATTTGGTAAGCGGTACTACCGATGTGCGGTAGTACCGGCATTCATGTGGCGGAACTACCGCGTAGCGGTATGACCGCAAATATGTTGGTGGAACTACCGCAACCCGGTTGTTCCGTTTGTTATGTGGCGGTATGTAAATTCCAGACAAGGTGTTTTTCTGTATTTCTCGAGCCTCTGGAAATCGGTAGTACGCGGTGAAAGCGATGACGACCAGGAGAGCGGTATTACCGGAGCTAGTTGGCGGTAATACCGCACCTGTCAGTAATGGCTTTTTCAGAAGCATTTAATGCAGGTATATCTTGGTAATTAATGTTAATGACATTGTGGGACTAACATTTTACATAAGTTGGATGAATAGGTTATGTTCCAGGGTGATGAAGACTTTTGATGGCATCATGCCATCATTTGTTGATCGTCATCAAGTCAAGGTTCAAGAAGATGATGCATCATGTGTTGATGCATATCAAGATCTCGAATAAGAGATGATCATGAGTTGATCATCAAGTCAAGAGAAGACTCATCATGTGTTGAGTGAGGATGCATCATGGGTTGATGCATGTCAAGATGATGACCCGGACTTGAAGTGAAGATGTGCGTCATCAAGCTTCAAGAAGATGGTCAAGGCAAAGGTATGACTAGCTAGGTCTAAGGATGTGTTCCTAGCCTTTTACCGGTCTTGGTGTTTGGTTGGAAGACCGGATTGCTAGTATAGGTTGTCGTACTATTAAGAGGGGTCTTGTCTAGTAGCTTGAGTCTCATCATGTGTTGATAGCTCAATCTTGCTTGCTCTAGCTCATCGTGGCATGATGCTATTATTTGCGAATGTGTTTTGCAAATAGTCGAGGCTCATGCATTTAATCCTTGTAACATGTTACTATACTTTGCAAATGTGTTTTGCAAATGATTGAAGTCCATGTACCTACTCCTTGTGGCATGATCTAAGTTTGCAAATGTGTTTTGCAAATGGTTAAGATTCATGTGTATTCCCTTGACATAGTCTAAGAGTGTTTGTTGCTAATTCTTTGGACTTAGACCATGGTAGTGGCTCTTTTGAGTTTTGCTTTTTTATTTGATCAAATGTGTTTGAGATCAATAAAATAGGTGGGTTGTGTAGCCCTCTGAATAAGCTTTCAATAGAGTCCAAGATCACTCAATTCCGACATCGGAGTCAAAAGTTATGAGCTTTTTACCGAGTGTCGTCTGTGCTGAAAATTGGGCTGCGGTAGTACCGCCCTATAACAGCGGTAGTACCGCAGAACGGTAGTACCGCCCTATAACTGCGGTAGTACCGCACCAATGCTGTAATGGCTAGTTTTTTCTGATTTCAGCTCCCAACGGCTAGTTTTTGTTGTGGGGGCTATAAATACCCCCTTGGTCGTTTGAGAAACAATCTTTGGCATCCATTTTTCACCCACTTGAGCTAGTGTGAGCTTCTCCACTCAATTGTGCATGTGTTGCACCTTGTGAGCAAAAGGGAGAGGGTCTAGTTGCATGTGTTGCAACTAGAATTGGATTGAGCATCCAATTGTGCATGTGTTGCACTCGGTGAGAGTCAAGCAAGGGGCTTGGCTTATTACTCTTGGTGTTTGCCGACACCTAGACGGCGTGGAGGCGTCGTGGTCCGGTGATCTTCTCAAGTGAAGCTTGTGAGAAGGCCCGGTGTTTGTGAGTGGCTTGGTGCTCGCCATCTCCGGTGTGGAGTAAGAGCAACCCTAGTGGAGCGAGGTGTTGATTCCTCAGAGGAAGGCTTAATTCGTGGAGCCGGCCCAATTGGTTTGGGTTTCCCTCAACGTGGATTAGGGGAGACCGGCAAGTCTCCGAACACCACGGTAAAACATCACCGTGTTATTGTGGTTTGCATTCTATTACTTTACATTGTGCAATTTATATTTCTTGTATTAAATTGCTTATTCATTGTGTATGAATGCTTGTCATGCTTTGTGCTATTTACATTGTTTAAATTGAATTGCTTACAAGTCCATGCTTGATTGATTATTATCAATAGACTTGTATTGTTGGTGCACTTAGTTGAGCCTAGTGGATTTAGGCCTTATTTGTGCAAAACCGTATTTGTACTAGCTTCCGCATTAGAAATCGGTTTTAGCGCATAGAAGTTTTAAAATGCCTATTCACCCCCCCTCTAGTCGGCCTCCTCGATCTTACAAAGGGGCTGGGACCTCCTGTCGCAGACCGAACTGGCGCATGACACACTGTACCTGGTACTCCTTCACGAAGATGTTGTGCACTAAGGCACTCCGCGTGTACCAGTACAGGTAGTCTCGCGTGCACAGCACTGACAGTCCATTGGGGGTGCGCGCGATCACCCTGGCGTCATTGTACGGTGTCCAGATGATGCGGTCTTCGGTCAGCTGATCGAACATCGCAACATACTCCGAGTAGGAGCCCTGCGAGGTGATCGGTGCGAAGGTGTCACATCCCCAAATTAATAAAGAGCTTATTATGCATCTCATTAGCATGCATCATGTTTGGAAACTTTTTATTTAAATTTTTGTACTTGGAAAATCTCAAAATTCAATTGAAACATACACTTTAATTTGAACTCCAAACTAAAAACCGAAATAAATGCTACTGAAGATCCTCTGAAAATACTTTATTCAAATAGTATATTAATTATCACGAATTAATATAATTTTTTTCTAAATTTTTGGGACTGGTTTAAACCATAAGAAAATTCAAACACCATTAGAAGACCTAGCCTAAGTTTGAAATTGTATATGACAAAATATATATGAACAGTAGGTTTCAATAATTTTTATGGCCACTAGGCTATCCCAGGAACCCCCACAAATTATTTCATGATTTTAGGAATTTTATTTCTATTTTTAATCCCCTGGTCAAAGTAGAGGAAATGATTTAATTTCCAGTCAAACCCTAAACCCAACACCGGCACTGTTCCTATGGCTCAGACCAGACTTAGACTCAGTTCCGACCGTAGCGGCTTGACTCGACCGCGTCACTTAACTGCACTGACCGCACCAGACTCCGACTCGGCCTCGTTGAGCCACTGACCAGTGGGGCCCACTGGTCAGGGTCTTCTTCCACCTCGGGCAGACCCGCGCAGGGCGCCAGCGCCACGCGGTCGCGCCGTTCTGCTCCCGCCCGTTGAAGCTCCGTTAGTGCCGTGAGTTGCCGCCGCATGCAACCACTCTGGAGCTCCTCCGTCTCACGCCGCTCCATCCCCGCCAACGCACGAGCATATTACCCTCAAGCTCCTCCTTTTCCTCACTTCTCCTCCGCCGCCGAGAGAGGAAGCTTCACGAGCTTTGTTCTTTGGTAAAGCCTCAAATCAAGTCCTCTTCTCCTACTTTTCATGCCGTATCCATTTTCGCTCACTTGAGCTCTTGTCGTTGCTTGTAGATCCAAGGGCACCAGCGTGTCCTCACCGGCTCTGGAGCGTGCCCGTGGCTAACCCGTGTTGCCATCTTCATCTCCGGTGAGATCCTTTTCTTTTCTTGCGTGTCACCTGGTGCCTTGGGATATAAGTCACTTTTTCCCTCAACCGATTTTCACATTGCATCGTAGGGATGCTCGAATTTGAAGTTTCCCCATTTATCAGCCAGAGACCCTGTTCACGGTAATTTGCCGTTCCCGGTGAGCCATTTTGCAATTGGTCGTGGTGACACCTCCTCATATACCCTCCGTGTTTTTCTAACCCTCAATCCTTTTCTTTTCCCCCAGCACCTTCTACACGGTAGACCGCGCGCGCGCCGCCATTACTACCGCTAGATCTTCTCCGAGCTCCTCAAGCCTCTACAACCTCTAGTAAACCTCCGAGTCCACCAAGAGCTCACCCATGTCTTGTTTTGCTCGATGCACCACCAAACATCGCATGCACCTTTGCGTGCGTCACCACCGCCACTCCACTCCGCCAGCCGGCGGTCTAGGCCACCTCAGTCGTCGAAACCACTGCCATTAGGTGCGCAAGCTTATTATGGGCCCGTTCATGCCTTTGGCTGGAGCCGCCGTGGCCGGAATCGCCGCAAGGCTCGGTGAGCGCCGCACGGTATTGTCGGATTACCGAGCACATCGTAGCCTCGCCATTAGGGCTCAAATCCGGGTCATTAATGGCTAATCATCACTTAAGTATTTAATGACTGTCTGAAGTAACAAATGAGACACATACATGTGGGACCAAGAACAGTAAACGGAGCAAAATAACGGTTTAAAATCTGAGGTTGACATGTGGGCCTGAGATTTAAATGCATAGTTATAGACCCTATAAACCAGCCGTAGACTCACGGTCCATGCACTGTGCCGTGGACCGTATCTATGACATGCGGGTCCCACCTGTCGGTTGAAAACTAAAATCTGAAGTTTAATTGAAAAATGAACTGTTCATTGGACCCCACCGGTCGGTGACTGCGACTAGCGCATGGCTCGGTGAGAAAAGTAGCAAATGATTTATAAAATCCGAAAGCCATTTATTTGCACACTGAAAAATATGTATTAACTTCAAAAATACATAACTAATTCATATTAACTCCAAAAACAGTGGAAACCACTTTTGATATTTTTCATTTTTAGTGAACTAATTTGTAAAGTAGGTTTCGAACTTACCTCTGTCACAGAAACTATAGTTTGAGGGAAAAGATCTATAAGGGTATTATTTTTGCATTATTAATGCTGATAACTTTAGAAATCAATAACTAAATCATGAAAACTCCAATTGGAGCAAACTCAACTGTTTTGAAATTGTAATAATATTGCCTATTTATCCATATAATCCATGTACTCACCACTACTCTACAAAATTTCACCTCATAATTAAATTGCTTAATGAGAGGCATATTGAAATCTGAAATTCAAACCGCCATAACTTTCACATACTAAATCAAAATGAAATAATTCTTTGACCAAAAATCATCTAAAATTGTGACTTAGCTACTGTAGAAAAATCATGCATTTTGGAGCATTTTGAATTTTGAGGTATTTCTCGATGTTTATTCGGTATTGTATTTATCTAGATACCGAGCCTATTGATATTGACTCCTACGCCACCGAGAGTGAACAACTACTTTTCCTGCAAGGCAAGCATCCTTTGAACTTTCTTTTTGCATCATATTTGATCCCAGTTTTGTTAGGATAGATGCAATGATAATTGCTTGCATGCTATTTTGATATTGTCGTTATTTTTGTGATGAATAGTTAGACACATCCTATATTCTTATCATTGTGGCTATCCATGAATTATTCCAGTACTAAAATGCTTATGATAGGATGTGTGAGATTATATTGTTCGGGTATGCTTAGCCATGCAAGTCTAGAAACGGTAGTCTGATTGCCGGGAATAACCCGACAATCATGGGATAAACACAACTCTCATTATATACTTTTGTTTCAGATCTTCGAATCTGTTTTATAAGTTAAATTTTGTCATTTTTAAATGATCTTTTGGTCTGGACAAGTGTTGGTTAGTGATGGTGCTTTGTGCACAAGATTTGGGTATGTGGTTGACTTGTCTGGACAATTAAGGACCGAACTTTGGTAACGTCGTTGATTCAAGTACATTCGTGCTACCATACGCAGTATATGGGTGCTGTACTGTCAAGTAAGGGGAAGGTTCTATTGAGTTAAGTCTCACGGTGGTGTAGGGACAATTGTGTCTTTGTCAATTGTCCTTAGGAATCGATGGCAATGTTCTATAGTGTGCAAGGGAGCACCAATTACCTTTTTATTACATCGGTATTTCCAATATAACATGTGAGCCCCTTAGCAAGTGCTATATGCTACTTGTACTAAGACCGGTAACATCTCACATGGGGGACTTAGCTCAATAGAGTTTTATTGCTGAAAACGACCGTATCTCGATTCTCCCCGGCCAGCATACCAAAGGAAGTGTGCCATTATCCGGAGGCTTACGGGCTAGTCGAGTGGTGTGGGTAAAGTAGTACACCCATGCAGGGTATAATCTATTCGAATAGCCGTGTCCACGGTTATGGACAACCGCTTGAGTTCGGGAGTTACTATTGTTAGACTTGAAAGTAAAATTGTGGGTGAACTCGGTGATTTTATGAATGGGATGTTCATGCTTGTTGTTGTATCAAAGTGGGCAGCCACTTTGCTATTAGTACGCTATCTTCTAACTCCCAGTCGGTTGCCGATGGGTTGTGGGCATACCACTGGTAGCATTTTGGTTTATTTACTCACTTCTGCTATGAACTTGTTAAATTTGGCCGGTCGGCCACTTATGTAGTTGTAAACTTGGAACTGTGATGTATAACTTTTGTACTATTTATGTTTGAGCGTTGTATGGATGTGATCGACGTTGTAATGAGAGTATGAATATATTGGTCGCTGATCTTGGGAGCCAATATAGGTCATGCTCGCTGTTCATGGCTTCCTATTTAACTCGCTAAGTGTTGTGCTTGACTGGTTGGAGAACCGACAATCTTGTAGTGCTCGTAGGGGAGCGGGGCGCATGATCATCGGGGCTCTAAATTCTAGTTAAGCCTCACATTTAGACTGAGTTAAGTTGGAATCCATTTACTGGAGATCCAGGGTTATGTCCCTAAGACCTTGATTAGTCTCGATCTTACAGAGATAACTCCGGGGTCCCCACAGAAGGTGACCTGCGCAATAGAACACTGCAAACTAAGAACACGAAATACTGATTGCAATACAGAAACAATATATGACTATGAAACTAACCCGTCGGCGACACCACACAGTGCCCATGGTCGGCCATTCCAGGTCGTCGTGCGGGACGTACAAGCTATCCTCGTACGCTCCCAAGTCCAGGTGTGGCCGCCCGATCTGGAAATGCTCCAACGACCACAGCTGAAGTAGAAGCGGGCATCCCGAGAGGATGGAGCCGTCGCGGCGCACGCCGCGGCACACGCCGCGCAAGGCGATGCGTCGCGCCGCGCACGCGACGGCCGCACCCACGCGTCATCGCGGATCGGTCGGCAGTACCGCCCGCCACCTCACGCCGCTCGGATGTAGTGCTTGTCGACGCCGCCGCCGTGGGAGCCCGGAACATGACCCACCCAACAACCACAGCGGTAGGCCTCGAAGTTCCTCCTAACGATGGCGTCGCTGCGGGTTCTCGCGCCATACGCCAGCCGCAAAAAGACACGTACACGCCGGCCAAGGTTCACATACGAATTGTTGCGAGAACAATAGTTACGAACACTTACGTAGAATCGCGATCCACTTCAGCGTGGGCCGTGCGGTTCGCCGAACTCACGTACCATTGCGGCGGCGGCAAAGACATCGTGGAACTCGCTAGGTGTCCGCGCGCCACGTGGCCGCGTCGTGGCGCCGCCATCGAGCGCCTACGCAGGCAACCGGTCGGGTAGCTCCGCCCTGCGGCTCGGCGGCATCTCCCCGCACGGGAGGTGGAATGTGTGGGTCTCTGGTCTCCAACGGTCAACCAACGCCGTCAGCAGGGCCCAGTCGTGCGGAAAACGCCTAGACGTACAACCGGCACGCTGGTCCTGCTCGTCCTCCACCGTCGCCTCCACCATCCTCGCGAGTGGAAGGAGGCCTGCCGCTCTCAACCTGCGTCCAAACGATTAAGAACAAACAGGATTCAATGCAAAATAATCAGACCGCGATTGAGTGCATGAAGGTCACAACTTCACGTACCTCGGAATCCAGTCTCGGTGCAGCCTCCATGCCCTGATGGGGGTGCGTAGCCGAAATGCCCCAAGCTCTATCGGCGCCTCGCCCTCCGGGGGGAGCACGGTACTGAGGCGGCTACGGTGACGCGCGTCAATCACTGGGTCAAGCAACTCGTAGTGACTCACGTCTGCCATACCTGAAAATGCAGCAAAAAACAAAGTTCATATTTTTTTTCATGCGTCTTTACGTAGCCTATGTACCAATTACGAATTTTCTTTACAAATTTAATGCATGACACATTTTTAAATGATATTTTCCGCACTAACAAGATATTGACCGCGCACTAACACAATAATAACAGCGCACTAACAAAATAATAACCGCGCACACATATTCTGACAATTTAAAATTGTGTCATGCAATTTTCCTAGTTTAAGACATTTCCTGCATTAATTATATTACTACAGCGGTCAACTAGCGCCATACTCAACTCTATGTCGCTATTGACGCAATTCTATGTCGCTACACAACTCAAAATATGTAATACACAGTTCGACTACATTTATGTACCATACTCAATTCTATGTCGTTATTGTCGCAATTCACAGTTCGACTACATTTATCTAACCCACTCAAAAGGTGCACTACATAGTTCGACTACATTTATCTAACATACTCAATTCTATGTCGCTATTGTCGCAATTCTATGTCGCTACACAACTCAAAATATGTACTACACAGTTCGACTACATTTATCTAACCTGCTCAATTCTACGTCGCTATTTTTGTTTGCTAACCTACAAGGTTTGGACGTAACGTACGCAGTTTCAGAAAAATTTACCTGCAAGATGATCGATCGAAACTGATGCTCTATCAATCTCTCTCCTCCGCGACGAACCAGCAGAGCTTCGCTACTATTTCTTCTCTTCCTCTCCAGCCCTCTCTTGTTTTTTTCTGGAATTAAAATGAATTCGGCACTGATTTTTTAGGGTTTTTATAGTCGGGTACATGTCGCTTGATTGAAGCGGCGAGTGAACTCGCCTAACTTTCTGTCGCGATTCAATCGGCGATAGCTAGTTGGACCGCCATGATGGCGACAAGGTTCCTGGCGACAGGGATATATTTTTGTAATTTTTCGAAACGGCTATTTATTTTTGCAAATATCTTTTAAAATAATATTATTTAAAAAAAATCGTACTTGCAGATGTGAATTCCTGTGCAGAGTATTGTTGGATGCATTTGTATTGAACAGGAGGCCTCGTTTGGTTCCAGAGTTTTTAACCACTCCCCTCCCCGCTCGCTCTCTCTCCCTCGGTCCCGCCCACTGTCCAGGACTCCAGGAGACCAGGATTAATTTCAGAGTTTCAGTCCAGAAGCCACCCCAAGAATCAAGATTCGTCTATGAAGGTTCCATGATTATTGGCACGAGAAGATGCCAAGGGCATTATCAGTGGGCACTAGGCACATAGGGCGCAAAGCTTATTGCCTACTGCTGCTAGGCTTTAAGCCAGCCTATGCTGGAAGACAGCATCTGAAGGTGGCCATAACAATCCCAATAACGTAGATGTGTCACATTTCGGAGGGCCAGAAGACTGTGATATGCTTTTTTGCGTAACAAACGGTTAGTGCGCCAGTGCTTGTCCATCTCACGATGCTGCTGCTGTCGTGCTGCTTTGCCACAATCATCTCACGGTGCTACTGCTGTCGACTATCGTGCTGCTTTGCCACAATGATTTCGCGGCGAATTTGCAACAACTTATTACGAGTTTTCCCCCAGCAAAAACAGGCACTTGCTGATTCTTTTTTTTTTTTTAACAAGGCAAAGCCCAACTTTTATAGAAAGCTCATAACAAGTTCACAAGCAGCACAAGAACAAAGAAAAACTGGGGAGACCAGCCAACAGTAAGCAACAACTATAAGCGAAAAAACCACCATAGATATAACCAAGACGACCTAGATCCAAACACAGAAAAAACGCTAACAGACCAAAACAAAAGCAAAAGAGGCAACTCTCTAGATTCTGCTAAGCACGTAGAACTCCTTCAGCCAGTCCTCAATCTCGCTCCTCGCTCCATCCAGCTTTGCCTGATCAACTTTTTTGATAAGGATGCGCCACCGGCCCACCGCTGATGACTTCAGTTGGACTCTTAAGAAAGATCTTCTCGATTGCCCATTTGTTCCTAACTTTTCAAAGTGTCTAAGGAAGCGCCGCAAAACTGAACAAACCAACACAATGATTAATAGCACCTCATTATCTAACCAACACATATGAAGATCATCCAAAGAATCAGGCACTCGCTGATGGAAAGCGCGAAACTATTTCACACCTTGTTTCGTATGGACACCCTGTTGAACTTAATGCTGCACTCGTGCTTCATATGTATGTCCTACTTTTCGAAGTACCTCTCCTCGCCACATTAGGCTGCTCCCAATGCTCCACCTTGACAAGTTTCTTAAGGCTGTCACATAGGCAAAAGGCTGATGTAGCACTGTAATTAAGAAAAAGAGAGAGCAGACTGGTATCTTATTTAGATACCACTCATACACAATATCCTTGATAGAAATACTAGTAAAGACTCTATATCAAATGCTTAAGATACAACACTTTAGGATATCATGTATTGAGAATGTGGTATCTAAATGTCTTTCATGCAATAAGAAACTGTAATAAGAAACCACCCACTGAGAGCAAGCGAATCCCAGACGTAAACTAGCCGACATGTGCTGCCACTACTACAAAAATGATTTGTAGCAACACCACCTTTTTCACAGTAGGGGCGGCTCACTTACCAAGCGCCCCTACAGTGGCTGAGCTCGGCCCAGATATATCAACCGCCTCTACAAATGGTTCAGCAGAGGCGGCTGGTATCACCAACCGCCCCTACAAATGGTTAGGTTTGTAGGGGCGGCTGGTATTTCCAGCCGCCCCTACTGTTTGATTTGTAGAGGCGGTTGGTCCAGCCGCCCCTACTGGTTCATTTGTAGGGGCGGCTGGATAACAAGCCGCCCCTACAAATCGACCAGCATATAGTGCCAGGCCCCTTCTTCCTCCTCGAGTGCAACCCGAGAGGAAGGAAGGGAGGCCTTAGGCACCTCCCAAAAATTCCTATTTTGAGGGAGGGGGGGAGGTTTTGAGTTAAATTCCTTTGGTGGAGAGGTTGTTGGAGGTAAGAAAATGGCTTTCCATACATCTTTTTGAAGTTTTAATGGTGGGTTATTGCTTAATTAGAGTTTTGATTTTCTCTCTCTTCTATGGTGTTTGAGTAATTTATGGAGCAAATGAGGCTAAAATTTTGAATATGCTAGGCTAAATTAGTTATGGGAATAATGTCATACCCTTATTTTGTCATTCTTCCTTGATTTTAGTGGACTATTAATTAGTTTTATGGATGTTTGAGTTACATCTAGATCTAGATACCTAGAACTAGGGTTTGTTTTTACTAATTACATTGTTATTAATTTAGTGGAATATATTTACAATTGCTATTTACATTGCACCATACATTTAGAATTATTAATCGAATTTAGAATATCCTTCCATAAAATTCCTATGTATATTTTTTGAAGTAATAATTAATTTGTGAAGTATTAATTAGTCCTATTAATTCTTATCTTTGTTTTCTATATTGAAATAAAGATGGACGATGTGAACTCTTGGATGTATGGTAAACAAAGGTGGGAGCCAAGTTTTCGTGATGAAGTGGATAAATTTCTTCAAGCCGCAGAGCCATGCAATGTCGAGCAATAATAGTGGTGAAATTCTTTGTCCGTAGCGATTGCAAGAACTATCTCGCATGGAAAGATGTGACTATCATTAGATCACACTTGATTATGCGAGATTTGTTAAAGACTACACAGTCGCAGCAGCCAAGGTTCCATCGCAGCCACAACCGCCGTCGATCGCATACGGAACCTACTCCTTGCACTTTGGTTGTTCTCATGGGCAGCAATCAAATATGATTGAGGTGGCAACGGGTGAGGCACATCCTCCAGAGGCACTTATCACACTAATCGGATCCCGCCGACTACACTAGGTCGAGATCGCACCGTGAAGTCCGAATTCACGATGGAGGATAGACTTTCCAACTCACGAGGACTCCAAATACCGGAGAAGTAGTGAACCGATTCGTCCTATGGCACAAGCGAGACATCATATTGACTACGATTACATCGCTCGTGCGCACACCGCTACGCTTGGAGGAGATGAGGAGGGGAGATCATGCATACCACATCATGACCAACAATTGCCTCGAGATGCGACACCGCCACCCGCTAGACGTGCCTCATGATATGCCACCGTCTTCACCGCCTCTGGAGGATGTGTGCCGACACATAAACAACAAGAGGCGCACAACGCATGAAGAGCATGCGGAAATGTTGATGCACCGGAAGGTGCCCATGGCGAGCCGTAAATTAAAAAGCATCCAATCAAGATAAGGTCACTTATGCGATGATGAGATGTTGTGGGGTGGAAAGGTGGTATGGCCATGATATGTTCAAGCCGGAGAACCAAGCGCCAAGATCCGAGAAGGCCGTCACCAAGAAGCGGAAACAAGTGCAAGGCGTGCACCAACCAAAACCAACCAGTTGTTTGCAAGTACGTAAATGTTGAATGCATCACATGGTCAAAGAATTGTCCGCAAAAATATGAAAGAGGCAAGTGTTTCCTTCCAAATCGGGTGATCCAAAGACCTACCAATTGGAATGAAAAGGTTTCATGATTGGTACTTGCGTGCTATCCCGAAGGTAAATCTCATAGAGGCAAGGTTCCCGCCCATGACATTTGGAGGCCCAAAAGGACAAATTGCCTTTGACTTTGATGACATCCATACTATCTTTCGCCTGAGAAATGGAAACCAATCTCATTCGCGTGTGGTGCCCGTAAGTCCTACTCCTATTGCATTGATATGATTGTAATCTTTAGATTTTGTTATAACTAACTAACCGCGCTATGATTTGTAGAATGCAAGTGCACATTTCAAGTAAACTTCCTAGCAAAGACCAAGCAGGTACTTGGACCCTCAATTAATAGCCCAGACGAGGTTTAATTTCCCAAAGTGGGGACTGACCACAAGGAGCTGCCCGTGGAGAGACCGTTGAGGAGAAAGATAAAATACGGAATGAAAAATTAGGAAGGAGTGCTATAAGGTTGCGTATATTTGAGAGCTTTCTCCGAATGCAAGACAAATCCTATATATTTCTACCCTACAACTTCAAGTAAGTTTAACTATATCCTTCAATCTTTAATGAGCCATATTATTTTGTTCGATGCAAACGAGCTTATATATTCCTATGATTAAATTCATGCAATGAGCATTGGATTTGTGTAGTTATCGACCTCAAGCTAGGCATGGCGTGGGTCATGGATCCACTTGATTATGACGAGTCGCTTACAAAGATTTCATAAGCATTCTTAAGACGTATACTTATCAACCATCCTCATCACTTTTGACTTTTCAATACTAACTAACTTGCTTTTGTTAAATTCATTCGAAAGAGCATACAGTACTACGTCAACAAACTCAAAGGGTGCATGATCCGGAGAGGAAGGGTGACCTATATGTCAAAACAAGATGGCGGTAAGTGCAACTTACTTCAGACTTCCATTACGCTGCCACCACAAGCATTGACGTTTTTATATGCGAAACTCATAGTGCCACAAGCGTAAGTCCGGAGTTTGCATCGTGGATATTACGTATGCACTTACATGAGTGTCACCGGTGCTTACAGGAGACACCCCTTTATGGTATGTTATAACTAATTCACTCGTCGTATAACACACGCATATGTTATGAAATACTAAACTTAAAATTGTCTTGTAGTGGAAAGATGAGATAGGAATTTGTAGAAAACCACTCAACGATGATAGCCTCGGAGCTCGTCGGGGACATTTGCAACTTCATAATGGATGCTATTATACACGTGAGGTACATACCATGACGATACATCTATGCTAGGACGCGCCTGATGCGAGTTCCTTCGTGAGTGGGAAGGAATGCATTTAGGACATTGAGAACAATGTGTATGTAATGTTATCGCACTTTATGCTACAAGTGTTTGTAATGATAAATTATAAACATGATGTTGCGCAGATGTGAATATAATGTCTCGTTGAACTTGTTAATATCATGTCTTCCATTATATATATATATATATATATCATGCATGGTTTGATATATATACCGTGGTTTGAGAATTTGAATTTTTTATGGGAAACAGATTGTAGGGCGGTCAGAGTTGCAAGCGCCTCCACAGAGAAAATTACAGAGGCGGTGGTCATCTAAGCCCTTACAAATCTAATTTGTAGAGGCGGTTAATCCACCGCTCTACAAAACGCTTTGTAGGCGCTTAGACACCAACCGCTCTACAAATAAGATTTGTAGGGACGGTTCAAAAACCGCCCCTACAAATCTCTGATTTGTGGCGACGGTTGGGTAGGGGCGGCTGGCCGAGCCGCCTCTACAGAGGCTCACCAGCCGCCCCTACAGTGCTCTGCTGTAGTAGTGTGCTCAACTTACAAATTCAGGGGGAGTGCGAATGAAAGACTCCTCTTATTCAGTCGTTCGAAGTTTTTTCCAAGTCAAGTCGTTTAAGTTGATGGTCATAAATCAATAGAACTAAAAATTGATACGAACTCAAACCAATGAGTTCTATCTTTATTACTTAAAAAGACTTGAGTTGGTGAGTGATGATAGTGATATATTCTACATCTCACAACAAATAAATTAACTTAAAAAACTTTATTCTTATGCTAACAATCTCCTCCCTCCTCTCAAAAATATGATTGGGCGGGGTGACAGAGCCGAGGGAGCAGTGTAGACCGGCGGCAGGGGCACGACGTCAGCCAGTGGCAACAGCCATCAGGGATTGGTGGAGTGCCAATAATCCTGAAAACCATGGGGGAGGTGGGCTGATAGAGTGGTGAATATTGCCACACGAGGGAAGAGAAAGGGTGAGGCAGACGGAGGAGGGGGGCGATCGAGGTGGTCGCGTGGTGGCCATGAGATTGTGTGTCCTTGTGGGATCCTAGGCGATAGAAGCCCTTTGATGCATTAACGATTTGTCAACTAAGAGTATAAGAGCATCTCTAGTGCATAATTAGGTTCGGAAGAATAGAGTGCTGAGTGCCACATCAATTAAAACTACCACCCCAAGCGCCCTACTCCAATACGGAAAAAAATCCTATAGGGCCTGGTCCACAACTCCATTGATGTGGACCAACTCCACTGCATGGCATGTGTTCTTTCACGAATCTCAAAGCGTGACGTGGTAGCCTTCAGTATTCAATTCGTGAAAATTCACATCAATAATTTATAAGGTTGTACGCTTTGAGATTCGTAAAAGGACACGTGTCACATGATGGAGTTGGTCTATATCAATGAAGTTATAGACCAGGTCCTATAGGATTTTTTTTTTCCTCCAATGCAGTTATATGGTACTTTCTAGATGCACCCACAATATTTGAATTAGCGAAGCTAGAGTCCATCTCTGCAATCCTCTCGGAAATGGAATCGCCCCATGTCGTGACCACACAATTTAATTGAAGTTACCAACATGCCTTTTGAAGTTACTGGTTGGTTTGACATCTCTCTTCTATGCGAGCACTAGAAATGTCTGAGCTTATGAAGTTACTATATATCATTGTTGGTTTGATCCGCAAGACGTCTATGGGAGCAGCGCTCAAACCGTGACGGACTAAAAGTCTAAAGCTCTCCTGTATTATTGTGTCCTGCACAGTCCTCCACCTAAGCTCCAGCTCAAGCCTCACTAAATCCCGGATGAGACACCGAGTGCCGAGCCCTAGGCTCGAGCCCTGATGGGTTGGGCGGGCGACGCCGCCGCCAGCCAACGAGCCCCAGCTCGCTCCTCGATTGACTTGTGGTCTGAAGCTTACGTTACTTGCCCAGATATCTCAGGCACCATCACTATATATAAACCCACCGTTCCTACAAGTTCCAACTCAATCTCAACGAAGAAACCTGCACGGGAACGTTATCGATCACAGTGCAGTATTGTGTACGCACCATGAAGGATCTGTCAGTGTTGCAACTTTTATCTTATGTTCTCTTCCTAATGATCTTGTTCACCTCGTTCCCCACCACGGCCACCGGACTCACCGTGCGCGCTGACCTCACCCACGTCGACAGCGGCCGCGGCTTCACCAAGCACGAGCTTCTCCGCCGGATGGCTGCTCGGTCGAGGGACCGCGCACCCAGCCTTCTTTCATCCACCCGCCACGGCGCCAACACACACACGGTGACCGCGCCGGTGGCCCGCGGCACCGTCGGCGACTATGAATATGATACCGAGTACCTCATCCACTTCAGCATCGGCACGCCGCGCCCGCAGCGCGTGGCGCTGACGCTGGACACCGGGAGCGACCTCGTCTGGACGCAGTGCAAGCCCTGCGGCGTATGCTTTGACCAACCGTTCCCGATGTTCGAACCCTCCGCCTCCTCCAGCATCAACGTCATCCCGTGCTCCGACCCCATCTACGCAAACGTCCCAGGCTTCACGTCGTCCATCTTCAACACCCATGAGTGCTTCTACCTCTACGGCTACGGCGACAAGTCCATCACAGCGGGCAAGATCGTCAAGGACACCACCACCTTCAAGGCGCCCAACGGCAAAGGCAGCACGGTCGCCGTACCGGAGGTCGGCTTCGGCTGTGGCCTGTTCAACGCCGGCACGTACAACTCAAACGAGTCCGGCATCGCCGGCTTCGGCCGCGGGCCTCTGTCGCTGCCGTCGCAGCTGAAGGTCGGCAAGTTCTCATACTGCTTCACGACCATGTTCGAGTCCAAGAGCAGCCCGGTGTTCTTGGGCACGCCGGACAACCTCAAAGCGCACGCTACGGGGCCGATCCAATCCACTCCGTTCGTACGGAACCCTGCGAGCACGAACTACTACCTCTCGCTCAAAGGCGTCACCGTCGGTAAGACGCGGCTGCCGGTCCACGAGTCGGTGTTCGCTCTCAAGGACGGAGGCTCCGGCGGGACGATCATCGACTCTGGCACGGGAATCACTTCCTTCCCGCAGGCCGTGTACTTGCACCTCCGCACAGCGTTCGTGTCTCAGGTAAGGCTGCCCGTCGCCAGCTTCTCCGTCGACGCCGACAACCTGCTGTGCTTTTCCGTGGCGTCGGCAGCTGAAGCGAAGAAGGTGCCCATTCCGAAGCTGGTATTCCACTTCGAGGGCGCGGACTTGGACCTGCCACGGGAGAACTACATGGCGGTGCTCGACGACGACCACACCAGCAATCTCTGCCTGTTAATCGTTGGCTCGGTGGACAGCATCGAGGCGACGCTCATAGGCAACTTCCAGCAGCAGAACATCCACATCGTCTACGACTTGGAGAGCAATAAGCTGGTCTTCGTGCCTGCGCAGTGCGACAAGCTTTAACTTCGCTTGCAAAGTTGTAATCTGTAAGTTCACGTACATGCATGCATGTATGCATTCTTCAACGTAACCAGTGGCGTGTTGAGTTAATCTTGTCGAGTCAACGTTAAGTTGTTAGTGAGTGCGGGGCATATTTGATTTGTACGTTGCGTGGTAGTGCTTACGTGGCATGTAACGATTAGTTGATTTAAGGCCTTGTTTGGTACAGATTCTACTCCTAACTTCTCAATCGATTCTCGTGGAGCCATACCAAACACCCTGATTCTCAAAACTACCAGATTTTGCTTCTCGCGGGGAGCTATCTCGAAAATGAACTAGCAACGAAAAGGAGCCTTCCCGTAGATTCTCGTGAAAATCCAACCTTCAGAAACGAAAATACCTCTAGAAGTTTGATGTATTTACCCGCAATTGCCATGAAACTACCCCTCAGAAAATTCCACCGCGCGCGATCCCAGCCTTGCCCCTTCACCTTTCCCCTCGCGTCGTCCTCTCCTCTCGCTGCTCTCGCGACATGGAGAAAATCACGCCTCGGCCCCGTGTGCGCCTCCGGTCAGGGGCGGACCCTCCTTCGGGTCAACTCGGGCGGTCGCCCAAGCTCCCTTTCGGCGTGGACTCCCCCCCTCCGGCGCCGGCCAGACCCCCTCCTGAGCGCCCCGCCCTCCTCGCAGCAGCCCCCGCCACCGAGTCCGTCCTCCAACTCACCTCCCGCGACCACTCCGCCGTGTTGCCCCTCCTATCGGCCCTCCCGTCCCACGCCCTCACCGACATCCTATCCTCCCTCTCCACCGCCTCGCCCCCAAACCACCTCGCCCTCCTCCCCGCGCTCCTCTCCCTCCTTCCCAGCGCTGCCGCCCAGGACCTCCCCGCCCTTGCCTACCAGCTCCTCCTCCTCGCCTCTAAGTCGTTCCATGCTATGGCCGCCTCCACTCTGCTCCCCCTCAGCACCGAGCTCCTAAGATCCGAGCCCTAGGCCCTTCCCTACTTGCGTGCCCAGCGCGCCGGCGCCAGCTCCGCGCCGCCTGTTGCTCGTCCTCGCCGCCACCGCCGTCACTCGACCTCCCCCTCCTTCCGTTCCAATAGGCAGAGGTAAGGTTTCTAAACAACAAAAAAGTGGCAGCCTTTCTAGTGATTTTGTTGAGATAATTAGATAATAAGGTTTCTAAACAACAAAAAAGTGGCAGCCTTTCTAGTGATTTTGTTGAGATAATTAGATAAACAACAAAAATACTTTCTAGTGATTTTGTTGAGATAATTAGATAATACTCTGGCTTCCCAATGTTGGATGAAATCCGATGATACAGCTTAGCGAGACCTGAGTTCATAATCGGTCAAATGCCCGATTGAATGGAGTGGAATTGCTTTGGTTCTTGACAAAATTTCTATGTTGGTGAGTTGGGGTGGATTCGAATTAGAAAATTAAGAACTCCGATATTTATTTTCATTAGATAGGATAATTTAGATCAGGTGCTCGATAATCTCTTGTTGGGTTTTTAGACCAAATTAGTTGAATCAGCCAAAGTATTGATGCTAGTGGAGATGGCACGAGTTGTAGATGAAACTTTGTCTTGAAGAACCATTGTAGATGTAGCCCGTTAATGTTGTGAACGTCTGTTAGTTTTTTTTCCATATGAATGTGCAGTGTCTTACTGAAGGTTAAATGTCCGTTAATGTTGTAGTAATCATCATTTGCAAATTGCAACAATGCCATGAATCGTTTTTTTTCTTTTTGGTCTAGAGGAATTATTGATGACTTTATCGCAGTGCTATGATTTGATTTGCCTATAGCTGCTTGCTGCCTTTGCAACAACTGAATAGTTTACCTTGTATCGTCTTTCCTCGGATGCCCCTTTGCTCAATAATGCTAAAACTTTATTATGAAGAGTTTGTTCTTTATAGGAGCTGGATATTAGCATCATTAGCATTTAGAGATCGTAGGTTGGTCATTTTTATGAAGAGCTACTAGTAATTGTCACTAGGCACTTTGTTCATTTATGAAGGTAGTGCATTTAGGTAGTGGCACAGTGTGTATTTTACAATGCACCAGCCTGTCCATACCATTGATTTGCTTAATGCTGTTTAGGATGATTTAGTAATTGTAACATCCCAACTTCGAGCTTGTGTTTCAAATGTAAGAAAATGAGTAGAAATTAAAACTTTTTCTTACATCCTGTATTTCCTTTTGTACCAAGCAAGTATTGTACAAGAAGTTATGGAAATACGAAGTCACAAATCTTTTGATCCAAATCTTGAGCTTTCAAAAACAATCTTGTCAAACCTCTTGATCATCTCCTGGAAATATTTTTCCTAAGTTCTTGGGATGGTTTGTGACCCCTCTGAAAAGTTTCACAATTTTTAGAAATTGTTTGAATATTTTTGGAGGTCAGTCAAACCAATCCAAAATCTGGTCAAACCTTGGACCAGTGCCTTGTAAGTTTTTGGAGGAAAATCCACAGCACCAAAGCCTCTGAAAAATTTATGCTAGGTCCTCGTTTGAGCTAGCAAGCTCCTGTAAAAATTTCATAATTTTTGGAGTTCGTTTGCTACCTCAAACAATTCTCCAAATGTCAGCCTTTCTCTAATACCAGAAAATTCAAATCTAGTTTGAGTCAAACTCGGGCTCGGACCCGAGCCCAACTCAACCGACTTGGTTGGACCACGTCGCCAGTGCCGCACTCGGGCTCAAGCTTTTGCGCGCGCAAGCTGAGCCATTGGATCTCAAACCAATGCTCACGACCTCCCCCTGATCCGAGGAGCTCTTGAGCGCCCTCAGCGCTTTGGGGTGGTCCAAGCCGTGGGATATCCATCGTGTGGCTCACGACCTCCCAGGACCTCCTCGCCCGCGCAAGACCTCCCACCTCGGGTGATCTGGGACGCCCAGACCTCCCGAGCACATCCGGGACGCCCAGACCTCTCCTCGGCTTTATTTCTCTTCCTCATGACCTCTCGGAGGTGCGGTCATCATGGTTTTCCGCACTGTGCAGGTCGTGGTCGAGCGGTTAGGGCGGTGAGATGTCACCTTTTGCCTCTTGTCAACAGCTCTTTCGGCTGACATGCATTTATTGCCAGTCAGCTTTAACCTCCAAGTCTCCACCCTGCTCTGCCCCTACCTACCCTTGTCAAATCCAGTCAGTCCATGGCAGGGGCATGGTTCATGCTCACAAAGGCTTTTGCCCACACCATTGCCAAGCTCCCAGGCTATGTATAGCCTGAGGCCTTCCTCTCCTTTTCCTTCTTCGTTCTTTGTTGTGCTTGGGCTCCCCCAGTTGAGCTGGTTCCCAAACTCAAGCACCTAAGCACACACTCTCTCTCTGCCACCATTGCCGGCTTTGGAGCTCTTTGAAGGCCTCGAGCTCCAAAGTGGTTCCATTGGTTCCTTTCTCTTCCTATGGTCCTCTCTCGTCGCCTAGGACCCTCCTAATCTCTCGGGTTTGCCTCTCACAGGGTTGACCAGTTTTGCGGGAGATCCCGATTCGGCCGAAGAGCACCTCCTTTCTTCCTCGACTCCGGTGATCTGCTCCGCCGCCAGCACTCCTCCGACCTCCTCTGGACCACCCCTGTGCCCTGGTAAGTTCATTTTAGTCCCTTAGAGCTTAAGGTCTAGCTAGGATAGCTCATAACGCCGATTTGCTGTTTGGATCTTGCCGAAAAGCTTGTCCTCCGCCATTCTCGGCCGCGGCGTTTAAGGCCGCCGCCGAGAGTGCCTCCGCTAGGTCCGCGACACTATTGCGAGTACATCGGTGCCCTTGGTCGCCGCCGCGAGGTCCCCATCGCCGGCAAACCGTTGAGCCCGCGGATTTTGCCGGTTCAAAACTCCCGTTTCGTCATCGTGTTAGGACATCTTAAATGCCCATTTATTACCAATCATCGCAGCGTGAGTTGTCTTAGCCGCCACCTTTGTCGCTGTCCGGAGGTCCCGCGCTAATAAAGACCTTGGACCTCCTCGGGTTCTTCGTGGACCGTCTAGACCTCCCCAAGTTTAGATCCGACCTTTAGATCTTTCCGTGAAAACCTTTAAGTATAAGACCTCCTCTCGGTTGTGATCCTAGCCGTCTAGGACCACCTGGTTAAATCACGGCCGCTAGGACCACTCCACAAAAAGATCTCCTCGTGGTCTTTTGTTAGGACCACCCTAGTAGGCCGCAAGACCTCCTCGGTCCTTTTGCAACGACCACCTCCGAGCCACTCCCGAGGTCCTCTTTGTAAAAGACCACCCCTTGTCGTGTTGTCAAAACCACCCTCTCGGACCTCTTTCGAGGTCCTCTTTGCAAAGACCTCCTTGGTCATTTTTGCAAAGACCACCCTCAGTCCCCTTTGTAAAAGCCACCTGGCCTTTTACAAGGAAAACCCCGCTGACCTCCTAGGCTCAATCCTAGCCGACGCGACCTCCCGGCTTTAGATCGAGCGTTAGATTTTATTTGTAAAATCTTTAGTCTCGAGACCTCCTCCGCGTCGATCTAGACCGTTCAAGACCTCCCGAGGTCTAATCAACCGCCCGGATCTCCTTCATTAAAGACTTAGGACCTCCTCGTTCATCTTGATCGCCAGGACCTCCTCTCGGGATCGTGTCCGTTAAAGACCTCCTCCGGAGATCTAGACCGTTGAAGACCTCCTCCGTGAGCTCTTAGCCGCTCAGACTCTCTCAGAAGGTTTACCCGTAGGACCTCCTCTAGTGCTCGGGACCGCAGATCTCGTCCGACGGTCACGACCTCGATTAAGCGCGAGACCTCCTTGCGTGCGCAGGCACGCACCGATCGTGATCGTTGGATCAGATCTCAACGGTCTGCACCTCCCGGGCGGGAGGAGGTCTTCCCGCAGGCTGCTGAGCCGAGGTTCGTGGCCTGCGATGCAAGATCGACGCCCACGACCTCTCCTTTGTCTTCGATTCCATTGGACCTCCGAGAGCTCAAAGTTTCCTAAGTCTTTTCTTGTTTCAAATTTCAAAAGTGCTTAACTTTGTCATTTTAACTCCTTTTGAATGATTCCATTCTTTGTAGCTTTGTTATAGTATGAACTTTAATCTGAGAATGAAATTAGGTCCTGTTTTGTAGCAGAAAATGATTTAAACAGCATGATCTTGATTAATGAAAGATGATGTCTAGAAATTCATGGAAAAATTTGTAAAACACATAACTTCCTCTCTGTAGTTGCAAACTGAGCAAACTCAACCTAGTAAATTTGGCCTGTAGACATGCTTTAATTTGAACTAGGCTTTGTCTTTATTCATGTTCCTGAGAAATGATATATGCTAGTTTTAGAACTTAGAAAAATCATAACTAAATCATTTTAACTCCAATTAAGATGAAACCACTTGTATTAGTCTTAAAATATCAGTAGCAACCTATCATAAAATTTTCAAGTCCAGAAAACCTCTAGAAAATATTTTTGCTACAGTACCTTATTATGGCCGAAAATGGGTTTTTAGGTAATATCTTTTGCACCACAAATCCAAATTAGGTTTTTCCAGTTTCTATGTCTAGGTATATTCGTATTCTGCCTTATGTGTAAATTTTGTAGCATTTGAATAATTTTTGCTTGCTCGTTTGTTTAAGTGCGGCTCGTCTTATTGGTTGTTCTTGGTTCTTTTTGCCTTTTCGCTTAGGATTCGACATTTGCGGTAATCCCGAGAGCGACCCTCCACAACAGTTTGAGCAACAGCAAGAAGGCAAGCGCTTGATCATGTTAATCCCGTATTTTAAGTATTTATGTTGTTTACAACTTCTATGTATGCATTGCTATCTTGTTTTAACTATTGTCGTTAGTTGGCCTAGTAGATGCATTTCCTTAGCAAATGATTATCCTCTACTACCATGAGCCTAGGCATTGCTGTGATTTAGAGTTCGTGGATGGGCTCTTGTCACTTAGTAGTTGCGAATTAATTGCTTAGCCATGCTTAGTTTCGGTAGAAATGGGCGGTTATCGACTTGTCGATAACCTTGATCACTTAAAACTTATTATGATTATGATTTCCACCTTGGGCCTTGTCTACTTATGAAAACTAAAACTGAAAACAAAATGATTTAGACTTGGGCACAATGGTAAGATGGTGTGATTTTGGGTGTGACTGGAATGGTGCCCGGGTCAACAAGGACCGAACATCTTGTTACACTAAACCAAGCATTTTAGCGTGCTAACCACATTAGAGGGTATGGGACCTCTCTTGACTTAGTACTTTGGCGTGTATTGGCTCGAGTCGCAGGAGTCGCAGGGGATGGTGTTGGGAGCATTGTAGTGTCCGAAAGACTTCACCCGTGATGGGATTTGTTGTCTTTCGGCTTGCAATGTAAGCATATGGGTTTCTATCCATATGAGCGGCTCGTAGTTAATACACAAGATTGGAAATGTCTCGTAGGACTTAGTCGGGCGGCATACCTTCTGTAGTGTGCTCGTGGCTTGAAGGCCTCGAAGTGTGGGTACATTGGTACACCTGCAGGGTTAAAACTATTCGAATAGCCTCGCCCTAGGTTATGGACACGCTTGGCAAGGTCTTTCAAGAGTTAGACTACAACCTTTTAAATTAAAACTTGATGGGTGGTACGAATCGGGATTCGTGCTATGTTGTGGTGGCTATTGGGATAGCCGCCTGTGTGGTTACTTGTATGTATCTTTATTCTGTTATTTCAACATTAAAAACAGATTTGCAAACTTGCTTTTAAATGTATTACATTATTGCAAATAAAGTTGGCTTCATGCAAAATGAGACATACAACCTCCACCTAAATAAGCTTGCATGTAGTTTATGAATAGGTCTGCTATTCCACACGTCGATCTTGCGGGTACAAAGACAATCTTTGTACTCGGATGCTATGCTTAATTGTTCATTGCAGAGGAAGAAGGTGAGCTTGAGGGGCCTCACTTTTGTGAGCTGTGTTGTGGTAGCTTGCGGGGCGACTAGCTTGGCGGCCCGGTCGGTTGCCTTGTGGGTGTATGGCTAACCGGTCGACTTTTGTTCTAGCCATCTTATGGCACCTTTTGCTTCATTGTCATTCTTGTATATTGTTCTATTTGGCCGGTCGGCTCTCTTTTGTAATAACTTTACTTTATGTATGTCGTTGTTGAACTTAGTGATGTATGTGTATGGAATTGATGTGTAATTTTGTGATGATGTGCATATGCTGCAATTCTGGGAAGCATATGACCATCGAGGCTTAGAATGTTTAATTAGTAACGCTAGAACCATTTGGAGGTTAAGTGTTACTAGTTAAATATTCCGGGTCCTCACAGTAATGTTAGTGACGCATGGCTTTCTGTGATATGTGCATGTGATGCTTCACTTGGTAATATTATGCAATAACAGCATGTAGTTGTGTTATGCCTCCATAATTCGTTTCTGAATGTATTTTTTTTTTGTTCATCTCTACTCTCTAGCCATGAAACTGAAGTCAGGGGGATGAGTTAATATCTCAGGATGTAATGTTATTCAGTATGTACTTTAGTATGTGGTTTCTACCTAGTTAATTTACAACGTGCAAACCTGTTCTGTTGTGGCAATTTATTCCTTGTTATCTTTTCTGCCTTTCGAAACTTGTTAAAGTTGGTACTGATGTTTGGTTCAGGACTTGAGTAACACACATGCTACTGCTCCTTTTCAGGACTTGTGCTGTCACAGCCCCAACTAATTAAATTGGATTAATATGTATTTCACTAAACTGCATTATCAAATTCAAATCATTTCATAATATATTGTACTTGGAAAATCTAATTTGAGGTAAACATACACATCAAAATTCAATTTTTAATTCAAATCAGTGATAACAAGTTGTGATCATCATCTGAAATCAATTTATTTAAATACTACACTAATTATTAGGAATTAATATAATTTTTCCCAAATTTTTGGGACTAGTTTGAACCTCATTAAAATTCAAACAACATTTATAGACATACAACATGTTTGAATTTAAATATCACAAACTATATTATGAACAGTAGGGTTTTATAATTTTTATGGGAACTATATACTCCCAGGAACCCCCACAAATTATTTCATGATTTTAGGGAATTTATTTCTAATTATAAACCCCGGTCAAAGTTGCTAGACAGATTTTAATTCCCAGTCAAACTTGAAAAACCTAAACCCCAGCTACTGTTCCTCCGACCGAGCCCGAAGTCGCGCGGTCGAGCCCAATCAACTAGATGCACCTCACGTGAGCCGTCCGATGGAAAACGAACGCACCAGATGGCGTACCCCTTCGCCCCCGCGTCACTTAACCTCTTTGAACCTCAACCTTCTGATCGAGATCTAGCGGCCGCTATTGGACCACGTCCTCCCTCCTACGCGCGAACGGAGAGCCGCTGACCGGTGGGCCCGAGCTGTCAGCTTTGTCTTCCTCCCATCGCGTCTGCTCAGAACACCAGCGCCACGCGGCCGCACCGCTCTGCTCCCGCCCGTTGCAGCTCCGTTAGTGTCGTGTGTTGCCGCCGCATGCAACCACTCCTGGAGCTCCCTCACTTCACGCCGCCTCCATCTCCGTCATCGCCCGAACATAAGACACCCCAGAACCCTAGTTCTCCCTCACTCTTCCTCTCGGCGGCTGAGGAAGGGGAAGCTCTCCCGTGCTCATCTCTGGGGTAAGCTTCCACCGGGTGCTTCCCCCTCTCTTCTACTTCCATGCCTTCTCCATTTTTGCTAACCCTAGCTCTTGCGATGACTTGTAGCTTTGGTTCCACCTTGGTGCCTTTCGGCCGCTCTGGAGCACGCACCGAGTGACATCCTCGTACCATTTCTCACTTCCAAAAGGTTTTGTCCTCAAACCACCGCGTCATCTTGTATGCTTTAGCTCACTGATCAAAACCCCTCACCTTGTTTCAGCAATGCATGACAGGCTTAGTGCAATTTGAAGATTTGATCATTTTCGTCCTAAGGACACCCGTTCATCTCCCACTTCAAATCGGTAAGTCTTTCTTCAATTCTTTGCTCCTACAGCATGACCTTAAGATCTTGAAGCTATTCCAAGCATTCGCTGGTCTTGGTTTTGCTCAGGATCTCCTCTGGTCGCGAAGCCGTTTGGTCACCGTTCTTCTTCTCCGGCGCCAACGCAGCTCCGGCATCTCCAAGCTTCCCCGAGCACTCTTCCTTGCTCAGGTAGCCTTCTCATAGTCCCTAGGACCCTGGGCACTCGCTTGTTTGTCGCTGCGGAGCTTCTTTATGCTGCTTGCACTTTGCCGTAGCCTCGCCGCCGCTCCACTCCGGCCAGCGCGCAGCATGCAGCCGCTTAGCCGCCGAGACCACTTCCATTGGGAGCGCAGCACTATTGTGCACCTAAGCATACTCTTGGTTCACGCCGCCGTGGCCGGAATCGCCGGCAAGCCGTCGGTGAAACGCGCGGGGACGAAATCCCATTGTCGTACGCCGACCGTACTGTAGCGCGTCATTAGCGTTAATTGTAATCATTAGCATTTAATTGATGTCGGAAGTGATTGGTTAAGCCCACTGACGTGTGGACCCAAGTCCCTAAACACGTGCTCAGGAGCTAAATGCACTGGAGTTAATCTAGACCGTCAGATGCGAAAGGAACGGTCTGGATTTGTGAGACATTCGGACCATCCTAATGCACCTCGAATGTGGACCGTTGGATCTTGATCCAACGGCTCGCAATCGTAGCCCTAGGACGCACGCGCGCTTGCGCCGCATGGCGGGCGGTGGCGGCGGCCCGCTGGTCAGCGACCGTGGCTAGCTGAGCCTCGGTGAGAAAAGCGGTAAATGCGTTATAAAATCCGAAAACCATTTACTGGCACACTGAGAAATAGTTATAACTTTAGAAATGCATAACTAAATCATTTTAACTCCAAATCACATGAAACCACTTCTGGAAATTTTCACTTTTAGTAAACTTCATATTAAAATTAGTCTCAAACATGTCTCTGTAGCAGAGAGATTTATTTGGAGATTAATCCATTTAAAACCATTATTTTACAATAGGAAAGGGGCTGATAACTTCAAAAATGCATAAGTAATTATTGGAACTTCCAAAAACATTGAGACCACTTTTGATAATTTTCATTTTCAGTGAACTTAATTCTAAAAATGGTCTCCACCTTACCTCTGTCACAGAAACTATTTTGGGAGAATATACTCCTTAACTTCATTATTTTTATACTATAAAAGGTTGATAACTTTGAAAATCAATAACTAAATCATAAAAACTCCAAAAAGGACAAACTCAACTGTTTTTGACTTATAATAATATTGCCTATTTATCTATGTGATCCACGTACTCGCCACTGTTCTACAAAATTTCACTTCATAATTAAATTATATAATGACGGCTTATTGAAATCTGAAATTCAAACCATTATAACTTTCACATGCTAAATCAAAATGAAATAATTCTTTCATCAAAAATCATTTAAAATCATGACCTAACTACTGTAGAAAAATCATGCATTTTTGAGCATTTTGGTTTTTGAGTTGTTTTCTCGGTATTTATTTGATGTTATAATTATATAGATCCCGAGCATATTGATATCAACACTTACGCTACTGAGAGCGAGCAGCTACTGTACCAGCAAGGCAAGCATCATTTGAACTTTCTTTTGCATCATATTTGATCCCAGTTTTGGTTAAGATAGTGCAATGATAATTGCTTGCATGCTATTTTGATTATGTCAATATTTTTGTGATGTGTAGTTTAGTTATGTCCTATGCTTGAGGTTAATCTTGAATTATGCCAACTCCTATATGCTTAAGATAGGATGTGTGAATTGTGGGTTATAGAATTGCTTAGCCATGCAAGTCTAGATACGATAGTTCGATCGTCGGGAATAACCCGGCGGTTTTGGGATACACACAACTCTTACTTTATGTTTTACTTCAGATCTTTGTAGCTATTTTATGAGTTAAATTTTGTCATTTTGAAAATGAGATTTGGTCTGGACAAGTGTTGGTTAGAGATGGTGCTTTGTGCACGAGCATTGGGTAAGTGGAAGGACTTGTCTGGACAATTGAGGACCAAACTTTGGGTACCTACTGTTCAAGCAACACTCGTGCTGCCACACGCGGTGTATGGGTGCCGTATGGTTAAGTAGGGGGAGGGTTTTATTGTGTTAAGTCCTTGGTGGTGTAAGGGGCATAGCGACCGTGAAATCCTATGTTCTTTGAGGAGCCGATGTAATCCTTTATAGTGTGCAAGGGAGCACCAATTCTTTTGTTTTGATTACATCGGTATTTCCAATATAACTTGTGAGCCCCCTAGCAAGGGCTATCAGACGCTTGTACTAGGCAAGGAACCATCTCACAAGGGGGACTTAGCTCAATAGGGCTTTCTTGCTGAAAATGACTGTATCTTGATTTACCCGGCCGGTATACCATAGGAAGTGTGCTATTTCAGAGGCCTATGGAGGCTTACGGGCTAATCAAATCGTGTTGGTAAAGTAGTACACCCCTGCAGGGTATTAATCTATTTGAATAGCCGTGTCCACGGTTATGGACGACCGCTTGAAATTTGTGGCTGCTTATTGTTAGACTTTTAATTAAAATTGTGGTTGAACTTGGTATTCGCCATGGACGGGATGTTCACGTGTTTAGTACATCAAAGTGGGCTGCCACTTTGGTCTTTGTATGATTCAATTGTTTATTACTGAAATGCTTTACTACATGTTTTACTTCTACTTCAAATCTGATTTTAAATGGGCACATGAAAAACTAGTATGTGTAGGATGTTAATTGTTGCGTCTCTTTCGCAAAACTAAACCAATATGAGCCATCCTTTGAATGACCCTTATGCATAACTATTTTTATTTTTGTAAGACTTGCGAGTACACTTGTACTCACCGGATGTTTCTTGGCCTTTTCGGTGAGGAAGGTTATGATTATGATGATCTCGCTAGTGTTGACTTGGGTGACACTAACGAGTAGTGTGCTATCATTTAGCCCCCAGTCGGTTGCCGATGGGTGATGGGCATACCACTGCTGGCCTTTTGCTTTATCTATTTATTTCATTGCTACTTGGTACTTTACTTTGAATTTGGCGGTCGGCGTTTGTAATAAGTCAGAGACTATGACTATTACGCAGTATGTCTTTTTATCTCTTGTTGTATGCGTTGTATGGATGTAATCAACGTTGGATGAGGGTATGAGTATATTGGTCGTTGATCTTGGGAGCCAATATATGTCATACTCGTTGTTGATGAATTCCCATTCAACTCACTAAGTGTAGTGCTTCGAATCGAGGGAGAATCGACAATCATGTAGCGCCGCAAGGAGCGCGCGCATGATCGTTGAGGCTCTAGTATTCGGCTAAGCCTCTCACTTGGATAGAGTTAAATTGGAATTCATTTACCGGAGACCCGTAATTATGTCCCTAAGACCTTGCCTAATCTCGGTCTTATGGAGATAATTACCGGGGTCCCCACAGCGTTGGTATCAGAGCCATACTGACTGTAGGTTAGAGGTAGCACTGGCTTTAGAGTTAGTAAGCCTTCTAGAGTCAAAATATTTTGAAATTATCAAATTACTTTCAGAAAGTTTAAGTTAAGAATATCTTTTATTCCTTATCCATCTTAGTATCTTTTCTCTCCTGATCCTGTTTTGGTTTTTGAAACTAACTTACCTTGCCTTCTTGCCTTTAGATGAACCCTCAGTACCTTGTCCGGGAAACTCAAGCCGAAGGAGTGGATGGATACCCGGCGTTGCTACGAGACATGATGTGGAGGGCGAACTTCACATATCAGCCCACTTATTCCATCTACCGCCGTGATCGAGGACCAGGAATGGAGGAATTTATGGCAGTGATAGATATCGTTGCTAGACAAGTCACGGAGCGCACCTTACCACTTCGGTAGCGTGGTACCTCTCGAGGCCATGGCGTTACAAGAAGTGGCTTTGGTAGCCATGAGTCGTCTTCGCTACGACCTGATGGAGTTAGCCCAGGCCCCATATGATCACTTTCCGATGCGCGCATGCGCTAGGGACGTGAGCTCGTTCGCTAGGATCCAGTTTGGGGAGGACCCCCAAGTCAGGCAGTTAGCGAGATTGGTTCACGTAATGGACCAAATGCATCGCTGCATAATGCATGAGTTATGGGAGACGCGTCGACGTCTCATTATAGCTCAGGAGCATTTGCAGCTTATGCATGACATGAGGCTAATTCGTCCGGATGTGCTGTATGGCGCTAATGAGGTTTCACCGTACATTTCTGCGCCGCCGGACTATCGTCTTCCTGAAGTAGGAGGCCATATCATCGGCGTAGGATCCCCCTTGCGCCTCACCAACCCGGGAGACCCGGAAGACACAGGATCCCCTGGATACCACCTGCTCGATGACTTTCCGGTGAACTTTGACCGGAATAATATCTAGGCTGTTAGGGCAGGGAGTTCCATGTTTGAGCTTGTATCCTTGGGATTATGTAATATGGTAGTCGATGTCGAGTCGTTATGTTTTATTTGCAAACACTACTATTTCAGTTGTAATCTTAAGCGTAGGCGCTTATGTACTGAGTTGTCTCGATTTGGTTTTATGTCGCTTAATGTTTTGGTGTTCTATTTGAGGTTATAATTTTCATGCTCTGTGATATTGATTGTGCATGTATGGCCAAGTAATGGCTTTTGTCTTATTTACTAACCATCCTTGTCCAATACAGGATGACAGGACCGACTACGCGATCAGGAGCCCTGCGCGGCAGAGGCTCCCCATCCCCATCTAGGGCACCACGTCTAGCACCTCGGCGATTTCTACGATCGGGGCGGTCATCCCAAAGCCGTCGGGCATGGCGAGCCTCTCGCGGCCGTCCCAATAGGGTGGACCGCCGAGGAGGTGCTCCTCCGCCGCCATCCATGGTCGAGTTTATGATGATGATTGAGCGCAACCGGATGGACGGACCGGATGCTTGAGGCGATCGTACGCAACACCGCTCTAGCTCCCGTTCCGATAGGAGGAACTGCCCCGCACCGAGCGTCCGGAGGTCTCGCTGAGTTCCAGCGGACCAACCCTCCGACATTTGCGGGCGGCAAGGACCCGATGGAGGCAGAGGACTGGCTGCACAACATTGAGAAGAAGTCGAACATTGCGCAATGTACCGGAGTTGAGAGAGTCTTGTTTGCCAGCTATCAGTTGGCAGGTGCGGCGAGCGCGTGGTGGGATAGTTATTCCGCCATGCAGCCCGCTGGTCACGTCCCGACTTGGGGCGAATCGTGGGCGCGCCCGAGAGGCCCATATACTGGGAGAGTGCCGCTTATCAAGCGGCAGCAGTTCCTGCCTTGAGGCGGGGCGGAGGGCGATCGAGTACTGCATGATTTCAACTACTTGGCGGTATGCTCGGACGACGTCTCGGCGACGCTCGTCGCGAACGAGTTTTTCCATGGGTTGTCCGAGGAGTTGCGGCTTGTTTTAGCTGCACATGATTTCAGGAGTTTCCAGCATCTGGTCAACAAGGCGATAGTGGTGGAGCATGAGAGCATGACAGTGGATGAGTCGAGGAAGAGGAGGAAGTGGGTTCTTAGACAGCTCTAGATTCTCAGGGAAGTGGATTCTTAGATAATCAGGAGCAGAATCTGGAGCTCTACCCAATAGGGCCTAAGTCATATAACTGCATGCATGCATAGCTAGTTGGAGCATTTCTTAAGGAGGTTTCTTAAGGAGGCATCGTGTGAGTGGTGGATCGAGCAGTAGTGCTCACCGCAAGTATCTGTGTAATCTGGTATTTGGTTGTAACCTGCATCAGAGAAAATAACAGAGTGAGAAAAAAAAAGGAATGTCTATTCATAAGGTGACTAAAATTTTCTTAAGCATAAATCACGTTTTTATCCATTGAATTAATATCTAATCATATAACACATCAATGTCTATACAAATCCAATGGCCACAACAATTGACTTAAACTTAAGAAAATTTCAGACGACTTAAAAATAGCAAATCTAGAGAAAAAATTCCGACACAAGTAGTTGCGTGTAGGCTTGGGCACTGGCCAGAGCTTTTTGGAAAGGCCCATGGCTCAGTCAGCCCGGCACGACGGAAGCACGGCAAGGGCACGAGCACTGTTGGGGTCGTGCCTGCATGGCACGAAGACTAGGGTCATGCTGAGCCTAGTCCTCCGGCATGATGGGTAGCACAGCATGGCACGCCGTCGTGGGCTGTGCTTGGGCCGGCACAACACGTTCGGGCCTGACAGCCCAAAAGCGCGCTGGCGAAGACGCGCGCGAGTGGCACGCGGTAGGGCGTCTTTGCCGCCTGATCGCACCGCGCTTGCCGACAGCTCGGCCGCCCCGCCACGCCCATCGCTCGCTGCCGGTGAAGAGAGAAGAGGAGGCGACAGAGGAGAAAGAGACGAGTGCTTTCATGAAACGAAAGAAAAGGCAACAAGAAAAGTATTATTGGTATGTGTTCTACTTCTACCCAAAAGAAGAACAGGGAAGAGCAATGTCAGGAGACTTAGGAATAAAAAGAACATATCCATAGCTAATGAATCACTACCAATTCTTTCCCAAAAGGTGAGATTAGATACAATTGGTGCCTAAATTTGTGGGTAACTGGTCATGACCAGAATTTGCCGAAGTGCCACTGAGGTTATCGCCAATTGCAACAAGATTAAAATCATTAGATACACTCCTTCGGCCAATAACACCGACACCAGATGATGACATGCCAGGTTGCAAAGGCTACCCAGGTGATATATCAGAGTCTCTAGATAGCTGAGTGCCTTCGGCTATGGATGTTGAAGTAATCTGTGAAAACAATACCAGAAAAAACAGTGTTCAAATATTATGAAAACTAAGTACAAAGAAAAGTAATATACATTCCATCTAGAATATAAAACATTACCACCCAAAATGGTTACTATGTAGATGGCTCAAGCCTCAGGCCTCAGGAAGTCAAGAATCAAAATGGTACGCTGAGAGAGGCGAGGTTGCATTGAAAGCATCTAGGCCCCTAAAAGATTGTTCTAGTAATTAATGACAATATGATATATGTGACTAACGTGTTTTGTTGAGTATTTTAAAAAAAGGTTTAGTCCCAGTGACAAATGCAACAACTTGGAGATGCATGCTAAAGGCCAACATAGAAGTCAAGGTGGTTCAAGACAAGGTACAACAATAATCGAACATTAATTAAAATATCTAAGACAATACTTGATTAATATAATACTTTTGATAGCTTTTGGGCGGAAGCTATTAACACCGCTTGTCATACCATAAATCGTCTTTATTTGCATCGTCTTTTGAAAAAAGACTTCTTATGAACTTCTTGTTGGAAGAAAACCTAACATCTCTTACTTTCGTATATTTGGTTGCAAATGTTATATTTTGAAAAAAGGTGTTCATCTTTCAAAATTTGCAAGTCGTTGCGATGTTGGTTTCTTACATGGATATTCTTCAAATAGCAAAGCATATCGTGTTTTCAATAAAAACTCCGGTTTAGTTGAAAAAAGACACAATGTTCAATTTGATGAAACTAATGGCTCTCAAGAAGAGTATGAGAATTTGGATGATATAGGTGATGAAGCCTTAAGAAAAGCTATAGAGAACATGCAAATAGACGACATCAAGCCTAAAGATGATCCATCATCTTCTACTCAAGTTGAACCTCCTACCTTCTCCACAACAAGTAAAATTCAAGTTGATGAAGAGGACAGTACGAATGATGATCAACCATCCAATCTACCACTAAGAATTCACAATGCAATTGTAAAAGATCATCCAATAGATCAAATATTGGGTTATGTAAGTAAGGATGTTCAAACTCGATCTCATGTTGCTTCGTTTTGTGAACATTACTCGTTTGTCTCTTCTCTTGAGCTAAAACATGTAGATGAAGCACTCAATGATCCGAATTGGGTCAATGCTATGCATGAAGTACTCAAAAACTTCACCTAAAATTATGTTTGGATATTGGTGGAGAGACCCAACAAACACAACGTAATCGATACAAAATGGGTATTTAGGAATAAGCAAGATAAAAATAGATTGGTTGTGAGAAACAAAGTAAGATTGGTTGCTCAAGGGTTCACACAAGTTGAAGGTTTGGATTTCGGTGAAACTTTTACTCCCGGAGCTAGACTTGAATCAATTCGGATATTACTTACTTTTGCATCATGCTTTGATATTAAGCTAATTCAAATGGATGTTAAAAGTGCTTTTCTAAATGAAAAAATATCCGAACTTGTATTTGTTGAGCAACCACTTGGTTTTGATGATTCTAAGAACCCTAATCATGTCTATAAACTCTCCAAAGCGCTCTATGGTCTTAAACAAGCTCCTAGAGCATGGTATGAATGCCTTAGAAATTTTCTAGTTTCTAAAGGATTCAAAATTATGAAAATAGATTCAACTTTGTTTACTAAGTTTCTAGATGATGATTTCTTTATATGCTAAATTTATATTGATGATATCATTTTTGGGTCTACTAATCAAGATTTTTGCAAAGAGTTTGGTGATATGATGTCTAGGGAATTTGAAATGTCCATGATCGGAGAACTTAGTTATTTCACTTAGATATTTCCTTGAACTTCAAATCAAGCAACTCAAATATGGAATTTTTGTGAGCCAAACAAAGTATGCAAAAGATTTGATCAAGAAGTTTGGGATGAAAGATGCAAAACCCATCAAGACTCCCATGACAACCAATGGTCATCTCAACCTTAATGAGAGATTTAAACCGGTATATTTAAAGCTTTATAGATCTATAATTGGTAATCTGCTTTATCGTACTGCATCTAGACCCGATATCATGTTTAGTGTTTGCATATGTGCACGTTTTCAAGCAACACCAAAAGAATGTCATTTGGTAGCCGTAAAAAGAATTCTAAGATATTTAAAGCATTCCTCTAGTATTGGCTTATGGTATCCCAAAGGTACTAAATTTGATTTAATTAGATATTCGAATTCCGATTATGCAGGTTGTAAAGTGGATAGGAAAAGTACCTTGAGTAGTTGTTAGTTCTTAGGAAGATCCTTAGTTTCATGGTCATCCAAGAAACAAAACTCTGTAGCCCTATCCACCGCCGAAGCTGAATATGTTTCCGTGGGTAGTTGTTGTGCTCAATTACTATGGATGAGGCAAACTTTGATAGATTATGAGATCAAATTCGATAAAATACCTCTTTTGTGTGATAATGATAGTGCAGTGAAAGTAGCCAATAACCCTGTCCAACACTCAAGAACCAAGCATATAGATATTCACCCCTATTTTTTGAGAGATCATGTGGGCAAAGGAGATATTGTCATTAGCCACATTCGCACTCGAGATCAATTAGTGGATATTTTCACCAAACTATTAGATGAAGGCCGCTTTTGCAAGTTGAGGAATGAATTGAATGTTATAGATTATTCAAATATTGCTTGAACTCATGATCTATGCATTTGGTTTTAGTTGGTATTATTTGAAGCTTTTATGAAAGTTATTTTCAAATATTTTTCTAAAAATTTCTATGTTCATAAAAATTATGTTCTTAAATACATAATAACCTCTTAAATGCATAATGATCCTAAATAATATTTATTTGAGTGCAAAACTAGGGATCATTTGCATTTCTATCTATTCAAAACTCAAATTCCTAAAAGCTACAGGATTATCGGAACTACCGATGGTAAATCAACGGTACTACCACATCGCGGTACTACTGGCGAGTAACCTACGGAACTACCGCATATATTGTAAAAAGAGGATAATTGTTGTTGCTCGGGGCTTCTCTTCTTCACTCCACCCGAGCGGTCCTTCCACGGTTTCTTCTGCGGTTCCTCTCTCTTTCCCGAAGAACTCTCAAAATCTCTCGAACAAATCTCAAATTCTTTCGAGATTTCTTCAATTCCTTGTGATATCTTGCAACCTTAGGGTTCCTCCTCTCCTTCGATTCTCAAGGTAAAACCCTGTATAAACCTCTCTTTTTGCTCTGGGTGAAAACCCTAGGTCATTTCGGTCAAAAATTGCAAATGTGGTTGTTTAAATGAGTTCTTTTGGGAAAAATTGCTATACTAGTGTCATATGATGTTTGTGCATCTATTTTATGGATTCAATCCATAAGAAACACTGTGAATTCAGTGCAATTTCATGCCCTAGAACATGTTCAGGGAAAGCGGTACTACCGCTTGTTGGAGCGCGGAACTACCGCGATGCGGTTGTACCGGCCAGCAAATGGCGATACTTTTGCATCCCGGTACTACCGTCACTTGAACTACAGTACTACCAATTTTCCTGACAAAAACAACAAGTTCACTCCATTTCAATTCAAACCGACTTTGATTGATCTCTTATCTTGCCCTATCTGTGCAAAGATGCCAAGAACAAGGATTATGACTCGCAAGCCAGTTGGTGCTACAAGAGGCCAATCCTCTTCTCGCCAACCTCCTTTTTCTGAAGAAAATACAGAGGAACGACGAAAAGGAAGGCAAGACAGAGGCAAAGGCCCTAAAGCCACTGATTCAGAAAATGAGGAGACCTTCTCTCAGGCTGAATCTGAATCTGAAGAGGCAGCCAATTCTACTGAGGAAATGGGAGAGCCTGGGGAGCAGCAGATAGACCTAAGGACAATCATAGCAAAAGATTATGCCATTATGTGTCACATAAACCAATTTGTGCTTTCAGCATCTTCCTCAAATCCTAAGCTCCACACCAATTTTCATAAATTGGTTTTTGAACAGTTTTATGGCCCTCACAGACAGTTTGCTGACCATAAGTGGGTAAATTGGCCGCATTTAAACTCCCTAGACAAGTATGCAGGAACATATCGGCTTTTTCATAGAGCTGGTATTCATGATCTTGTAGCACTCAAGTGTGACTATAATGAGGATATTATCAGACAGTTCTATACTACTCTTTATGTATCTCCTGACTTTACTCAGTTGCAATGGATGACAGGGACCAGGCATTTGGTATGTAACAGGCATAAGTTTGAGTTAACTTTACATACAGAGTCCAGCAATTATGAGAAGATTTATGACAGGCCTGCTTTCTTGGCTCCAGCTTGGACAGAATATTATGATCAGAATGTCCGATATACTGTGGGGAAGATAGGTGGTCTCCTACCCATTCCCAACTTGGTTAATAGGTTAATTAATCATACCTTTCTCCCTAAGAGCGGGAATTTTGATGCCATAAGAGGACATGCTTGTAATATAATAGATAATATTATGCATGAGAGGAAGTTTGATGTGATAGATGTTATCATTAGGGGCATAGCTTCTTCAAAGAATGATCAAGTTACGAGAATCTACTATGCTCCATATATTACGGCTTTGATCATCCAAGAGATTGGATATCTTGGAGGCTTAGGATCAGTCCACAAGGCATACAAGCCTCGTGAGGGTCCCCCAATTCCAGCAGATGTTCGTCATCAAGCTCAGCAGGGGAGCAAAGGGAGGATGCTCGGAGAGAAGATACTCCAGGGGCAGCTGCCCAAGAAGAAGAACAAGTTTCACTTGCCCAGATTTATTTAGCAATCCTAGACATTAAAAGATCTCAAAGGAATTTCAAACTGAAACTAACAATAGATTGGCTGCTTTGACAGAGTGTGTGAGTGATCTTGAGCGAGTTTTGATTTCTCCAGCTCGTTATGGACGCCATCACCCTCATGCATCTCTTTTAGCTTCGACATCCCAAGCTCCACCTCCTCCTCCAAATCACGCTTCACCAGCTGAATGATTTCTTTTTGGTATTTTGATGCCAAAGGGGGAGAAGAACAGAAAGAACATGGGAAGGAGAAGCTTGTAGAAGAAGACGCTATTATCTACTATATACTACCTATATATTTGTGTGTCTTGAATATGTAGTGGTTATTATATTTTTGGACTTATGCACCTTGATATGGTTTTATGTTGTTATGGATATATTGTTGAAATTGGTACTTTGTGTTATGTTTAAGTTCTCTACCTTACATCTCTATTCCCTGCTATTCTTAATATTGTCATCAGTTGCAATCTGTATCTCTTGCTTATTCATAGCATTGCATTTTCCTCAAGTTTCAATAAGCAAAAGAAACTCCGTCAAAATTTGTTAAAATATCTTCATGTGCTTACAAAACAACATTTCATTTATATGCACATGTTTAGGGGGAGCTTTCTTTGATATGTCTTTAACAAGCAAATAATTATTTTACTCCATTGAGCTTATTGCAAGAATTATTTTGCTAAGTCACATCTAGAATATACAACTTGTTTTTTAATAAGCGGTATATTCAAAACCATATCTTTCTTACATATTGAGTGGGTTGTCATCAATTACCAAAAAGAGGGAGATTGAAAGCATCTAGGCCTATAAAAGATTATTTTGGTAATTAATGACAATATGATATATGGGACTAATGTGTTTTGTTGAGTATTTTAAAAAAAGGTTTAGTCCCGGTGACGAATGCAACAACTTAGAGATGCATGCTAAAGGTCAACATGGAAGTCAAGGTGGTTCAAGACAAGGTACAAGTAGTCTAGGTCTCTTTTTGGTTTACCAGTCTTAGAAGAAAAAGGATGGAAGACCGGATTTTAGGTTAAAATGCCATACTATTAAGAGGGATCACGACTAGTAGCTTGATTATGTGTTCTTGTGCTATTTGGATCAATCTAGGATCATGCGTGCATTTCGAGTTTTTATTGAAAGCAATTTCTAGTTTTCTCGGCAATTCCAATTGTATCGTTGTGTACTTGGTGGTACTACCGCTTAACGGAAGTACCGGTGTTTATATTGCGGAACTACCGTTTCTCGGTAGCACCAGACTCATCACAGTACGTTTTTTTACAGAGAATTGTTTCTTTAAAGTTGGTTTGCTTCTTTGGAAGTGTGATAGTACCGCAGTGCTTATCGCGGAACTACCGCAACCCGATATGTCCGATTTTTATACAGCGGTACATGTTTTACAGAGAGTCGCCTTTTGACCTTGTTTTGCTCTCTTTGGGAGTTTGGTAGTACCATAGTGATTTTAGCGGAACTACCACACACCGAAAGTTTCGAATTTTAATCCGCGGTACGTATTTTCTAGTAAAGGTCATCTTTGACCTCATTTGGAAGAGGTAGTACCGGCTCGTTTAGTCGGAATGACTGGGACAATGGAACTACCACATGTTCCTTAGCGGTAGTACTGCACAGACTTCTCAACTACTATTTTAGAAGCATTAACTGCTCCAACGCTAGCTGTTACCGTGCACTTTTGGAGGTGCAGTAGTACCGACCGATCAACGGTGGTACTATCGATTGTGCTGAAACTTTCTATGTTTTGCTCCTAACGATCATATTTTATTTGGGAGGCTATAAATAGCCCTCCACTAGCTCTTGGACAGAGTTAGAGCTTCTATATTTACATCCTTGAGCTAAGAGCATTCACTCCACACCTCATAAACTAAATTGCATTCATTGTGAGGTTGTTGAGTTAAAATTCAAGTGCCTTCATTCTAATTTGATCCATTGCACTTGATCGACGTCAAGCGAAGATTGCGATTCATTACTCTTGGTGTTTATCAACATCTAGACGGCTTGGCAGGAGTTTGCGTGACGATCTCTTCAAGGAGATTGTAAAGAGGCCCGACGCCAAAATTGTGATTGGTTCGGAGTTCACCATTTCCGGAGTGGAGGAAGAACAACCACTAGTGAAATTGAAGGAAGGCTTAATTTGTGGAGCCAGCTTAATTGGTTCAAGTTTCCTCAACGTGGACTAGTGAAGACCGGCAAGTCTTCGATACCACAGGAAAAACTTCATTGTCTTCATTGTGGTTAACTCTTGTTTACTATTCTACATTTACAATTCTAGCAATTCGATTGTGCTTGATATGCTTAGATAGAATTATATCTAGTATAGATATTAGCTCTTTATTGTGTTAAGTAGCATAGTAGTTCTATTGTTTTATTGTGCTAGAAAGCTTTGCAAGAACTTACTTGCTTAAAGATTTAATTTTAGTCGATTAAATTAGAAATCTCCTATTCACCCCCCCTCTAGTCGGTTATCCTTGATCCTACACGCGTCGAGCTCGCCGCTCGCCAGAGAGGGGAGGGAGGCGACTAGAGAGGAGAGGGGAGGGAGGCGGCTCGAGAGGAGAGGGAGGGAGGCGGCCGGAGAGGGAAGGGAATTGGGGGGGGGGGGAGTGGAAGAAGTGGTTGTTGGCGTTAGGTGGGCAGTGGGCTAGCAATGGAAATGGAGGGGACACGACTCACGAGAGACAGACTGGAGATGGCGATGGAAATGTAGTGGGCTAGTGGTAGTGGCAGTGTATTTTAGTCGTTGGACATGAGACGTTGGGAGGGACAAGAGACGTTGCGACTCAGACGAGAGAGAGTGGCAGAGTGGCAGTGTGTTTTTGTAGTGGAGGACGAGAGACATTGGGGACATGAGAGAAAGTGGCTAACATTCGACTCTCTTCTGCCTATAAATTGCACTGTCCACACTCCGCACAAGTCACAAATGCACAATACAACCATCTCTTCCTCTGTCTATGCTCTCCTTTCTCTCTTTGCTATCTAAGTTCTATTCACTATTCTTCCAACATGTTTGGTAGGAAGAAATCAGGAGGGGGGAACAGGAGATCATGCCCTCGCACTCCTAGTCCTCCTCCCTAAGAACAAGAAGAACTACAAGAGCAAGGGCAAGAGATTGATCCTCGCCAACTCTCCCTAGGCATGGGAGACTATGGCATGGATGACCGCCACATGGATGGAACGAGGGGCTTCGAGGATGCCCACATCTCACCCCGGACGCTGGAGCTGGTGCATCGATGCCTGCAATGATTGGAGGCTCCGGTGGTCGACGTGCATAGTATTGGCAGCACATGGAGTACAACATAGAAATGGAGCACAGGTGTAAGGTACCTTATGCAACATATAAATATTGTCATACTAAATTGTTTGCACACTCAAGTAGAGGAACAGGTCATCTCAAGCGACACACGCAAGCATGTTTGAAGAAGATAACGGCTTGGCGGAGGGGGGACGTCCAGACCCAGCTTAACTTTGGGGCCAATGGTTCGGCAGATAGCTAGAGACGAAATTGCTATATATATAGTTACTGAGGATCTTTCGATTAGGACGAACGAAAGCTCTAGTTTTGAAAGAATGATCCAACATGGTTTTTGCCCACAATATCGATATGTAAGTAGGAGAACAACTGCGCGTGACATAGTAAAACTTCCTGAAAGTTATGTTTTTTTGCTTTAACCTTAGATATATGCACTTCATCCCACCAAAGGGCGGCCTATCTTAGTGTTGTTACACATTACTTAGATGATGATTACAACTTGAACAAGCAAGTCATAGGGTTCAGGCCTGTCGATGAGGCACACAACAGAGAGGCCATCGCACACTGTGTATTAGAGGTCATTCAGGATTTTAAAATAGAGAATAAAATTATTGTCATCACTCTTGACAATAGCTCAGCTAACACGACGACCATGGAGTTCCCTGCACTGCATCTGGAATCCTACACTGGTGGTTTCGTCCTCCACCAGATATGATAATGCCACATCTTGAACCTCATCGTGCAGGCAGGCTTGCAGGTAATGAAATCTAGTCTAGACAACATACGCGATGATATCCAGTTTATTACAGTTTTGGGCCTAAGATACGTCCAGTTCAAGGAGTACTACAGGGCCAAAAATAAGAGGCCAAGAAAATTCAACCTGGACATGAAGGTGCGGTGGAACTTCACCTATACTATGTTGGAGCGGTGCAAGGAGTATGAGTACATCATCACTCTCTTCGTCAATACTAATTCTGGTAAGCAGTTGGTTACTGAAGCAGATTGACTAGTTGCTGGTCATTTTTTGAATTTTTAAAAGTATTTTATGATACAACCATAGTTTTATCTAGCGTTTACTATCCTACTTCTTTCTTAGTCATCGAGTGGCTTTGGACTATAGCTAATGCTTTCAAGGAAAATAGAAACGATGCCCTTCTGAGACCTATTATTGAACCAATGGAGAAATTTCAAAATATTTTCAAGCTATCCCACATCTCTTCTATATTGGTAGTATTATGGACCTTCGGAGAAAATTAGCAGATCTGAAGGGGGCTTACAAGGGACTTGGGAAGGTATTTGATATTGATTTTTCTGAGGCTTACACTCACATTCATGACGAGCTTTTTTAAGTTTTTTATTTGTATTATGAAAAGTTTGGTAGCAGAAGTCAATCAAGAACAATTACTTCAACAATGCAACAAGGACAACGCAATATGAACACTTCCAACATCTGGAAGAAGCTAAAAGGTCCGGCATCCAGTTCGTCCTCTCATGTGTCGACCAGGTCTTAATGGAATCCAAGAGTAGAGATAAACCACTACCTCGACACACCTTTTGCGGACACTGAGCTTGACTTCGCAGATGGCAATGATGTCAACCTCCTCTTGTGGTGGAAGAACCACCAGCATATTTATCCCATGTTGTCACATTTTGCACGAGATGTAATTGTGATTTTGGTGTTGATTGTCTCATCGAAAGCCACTTTCAGTATGGTGGGGAGGATCATCGAGCCAAGGAGGTCATCTCTCACACTTAAGATTGTTGAGGCACTTACATGCCTCAAAGACTGGGAAAGCGCAGATGAACAGACACAACATCAACTCAAGGATCCGGAGATCGTGAAGGCAATAACCGACCTGGAGAATCTCAACGTCAACTAGTCTATCTATGTGTATGTAGCTGCTGCACTCTTTTCCTTACCAGGGGTACCCACAAGGGTGTAAGGTTTTTAACGAGGCAGCGACTTTGTATTTGTACTGTACCGAACAATGAATAAATTTTAGTTATCCCCCTAAATATTTATCTGTTGTTGCATTATGAACAATTTTTATTTTGTTTTTCATTTCCCATCTTTTTTTTTCTTTCCCCCACTTTTTTCTAACCACTTTTCTTTTTTCCCTCCTTTTTTGCCCCACTCTCCCTCTGCTTTCCTCTCCTTCCCTGAGAAGCCGAGGACCGAGAGCCGAGACCGTTCTTCTTCTTCTTCTATTCTTCTTCCTTATCGCGTTCTCTCGATCTCCCCTTCCTTTTGCCGCTTGTCCTCCCCATCTCTTCATCCTCCGCCCCACCACAGCCCTCCTCCACGGCTCCACCCCCACCTCCCTTCTCCACGCGGCCGCCCCACCGGCCGCCACTACCCTCCTTCACCCCCACCTCCCCTCTCCACACGACCACTCCGCCCCGCCATGGCCCTCCTCTAGCCCCACCTCCCCTCTCTAGTACGGTCGCCCCACCACTACCCTTCGGCCTCCTCCACCCCACCTCCCCTCTCCACATGGCCTCCCCTCCCTACTTGTCTCTCTTGCGGCCTTGTCCCAAAGACCCCAAACCCCGACCAAAGCCCTAGCCATGTCCATGGATGTCGCCACCCTAGAATCCCTCATACTCAACCTCTGCGCCATCGAGGCCATCAAGTTCGGCTCCTTCATGCTCAAGTCCGGCATCACCTCCCCCATCTACCTGGACCTCCACACACTCATCTCCCACCCGTGTCTCCTCTCCTCCGTCACCACATTCCTCCAATCCCTACCCGCCACTCACCCCTATGATCTCATCTGCGGTGTTCCCTACACCGCGCTCCCCATTGCCTTTGTCTTCTCCGTTGCCCACTCCGTCCCCATGCACCTCTGCCAATACGAGGTCAAGACCCACGACACTGCCAAGTCCATCGAGGGCTCGTTCCATGTTGCCCTCGGGTGCTTTGAGGTTGACAGTGGTGGTCGTCCATGGCAACGGCGATGGTTCTCCATGGCAACAGCGATGGTCCTCCACGGTGACGGTGGCCCAAGTGACCTTCAGTCCTCCCTCGGTACTCCCTCCCTCCCTCCTTTGCACAGTACAACTGCACCATGCCTAGGCTGGTACAGTACAGCGGCGGCACGGTGTGCCTCTGGGCTATGCTTGGGCTCACCGGAGGAGACTCGAGCCATGTCGGCATGACACGGCGTGTTGGTCGGGCCAGGACAACACGGCCTGGTCCTAGCCCATGGCCCATCATGCCTGTGTCATGCCGGCCTAGCACGGCCCACTGCTTAGGTCTAGTTGCGCGTCACCAAGCTCCTGCATTCTGTCTGTTCATCTTCCTCATGAAAGGGTGCATGTGTATCACCTCGCGTGGGTTTGTGGGAGTGATCCTTGGTTCTGTGCCAACATTTGGTATCAGAGCTTGTGTTGTTCATCCGTGTATGCCAAAGATCATGCTGCAGTCAACGGTGAAGTAGAGGCATCATCCAAGGCACTGGCGAGGGAGGGGAGCGTCTCCTTCCAGTATTCGCTGCTAACGAGCAGCAACTATGTGGCGTGGTCCATGAAGATGCGAGTGTACATGGAGGCACAAGGCATATGAGATGTCGTGGAGGTGTGAGCAAGCAGACATTGCTACTCCTTACTGAGGAGAAGACAACTAAAGGTGTGTGGGCAGCGCTAAATACCATGCACGTTGGGCCCGACTGAGTAATGAGGCAAAGCTGCAAACCCTCAAAATGGAGTTCGATCGACTTCAGATGTGCTACGGGAGTCCATGGATGATTTTGCCATCAGAGTCACCACAATGCTGAGCAAGATGCATATGCTCGGAGAGAAGATTGAAGACTCCTATGTCGTTGACAAAGTGTTGCGTGTCATGACGCCTAAGTACCTGCCAATCACCACCACCCTGGAGCAATTCGGGAACCTGAGTACCATGTCCATTGAGAAAGTCTTTGGCCGGTTAAAGGCATATGAGGAGCGCGTGAAGGTATAAGATGATGCTGGGGAAGAACATCTCCTTTTGACCCGTGCCGAGTGGAAGACCAAGGAAGCAAAGGCCGGTCGCGAAAGCTCGTTGAACTCATCCAAGTGATGAGGCAACGGAGGCGGACGTGGTCGTAGACGCGGGTGCGGCAATGGAGATCATTCCAATGATCCCAACCAGCGCATCCAAAAATTTGACAAGACAAAGGTTCGCTGCTATGAGTGCCAAAACCTTGTGCACTTTGCGTCCAAATGTCGGTTAAAGAAGCAGGAAAAAGCTCACATTGCTTAGAAGCAAGACAATGATGAGCCTGCATTACTCATGTCCGAGGCATGTGAACTCATGCAAACTGTTGAGTCTGTCACTGAGAGGGTTATGCTCAATGAGGACAAGATGAGGCCGAAGCTAGGCGGAATAGAAGTATGTGAGCGAGATTTGGTACCTCTACGCAGGAGCTAGCAACCATATGACGAGGTGTAGGGAGAAATTCACCAAGCTGGACACCTCTGTCACTGGCACTATGAAATTTGGAGATGGGTCAGTTGTCGAGATTTGTGGGCATGGAACTGTTTTATTCTAGTGCCAAACCGGTGAGCACCATGTACTAACAGACATGTATTACATACGACGTCTCAAGAGCAGTGTTATCAGTATCGAGCAGCTAGACGAGAATGGATGCAGGACTATCATGGAAGATGGTTTTATGTGTGTTTTTTATCGACAGAGCAAGTTGTTGGCTGAAGTATGGAGATCCATGTAGGACCGGAAAGGCGACTAGAGGGGGGTGAATAGGAGCTCAACCAAAATTTTCTTTTAAGATTAGATTCAACACAAATTTTACTCCAATAGCTATGAGAGCTATGAAAATCAATAGATAAACACAGTGGAAGACTTATGTTGAATTCCCTTCAATCTCCCAAAAGAAACAACCAGAAACACAAAAATTAGCTTTGATGAACAAGATGCGATGAATAGTAGCGATCAAGCCGAGAACGATGAGTGGTCGGACCGTATGATGGCGGTCAAACCGCTCTGATGGCGGTCGATCGTTGAATAGTAAAATCATCACAGAACGTGAATTTCAGCACTATTTCAAAAACGAAAATTGATCTAACTTTTGATCTACACGACCAAACTTGACCAAATTTGGAACACACCTTCCTAAGGATATTAGGAACCTATTTCAAGCAACGATTGAGTAGATCCACGTCAAAGTTTAGACCTTTTTCAGTTTTACCGAAGGAAGGTTCAAAACCGAGCAAAAACGAAAACTTGATCTAAACACTTGCTCATGGGAGATTGATGGTCTAGATGATTCTAGATGTATTCCCACACATCACAGCAAGGTAGAAGAGGGCAAGAGATCAACCAAAAACCAAAGGATCAAAGATGGACTCAAAATCACAAAACAAGAAGGAAGAATACAAAGAGACACATCTTTGGGAAATTATCCATGGATTGATTCATGATTGTTGCTGGTTACAGCCACTCCCTCAAGGACGACAAGAGCTCAATCCATGAGCACACAATCAACTCATCTCCCTAGAATTCTAAGCCTCTCTCTTTCTCTCTAAGTCCCTAAAATCAAACTAAGGTTTACAAATGAAGTTCTTGGGGGCTATGTGACAGCACCCCTCCTATTTATACTAGAGGCCTAGCTTCTAGAAGAGTTTCTCTAATGGGCTCCCGTTAAGGCCCAACACAAATTGGGACACTTACGCACGCATTTTAAAGCGTCGTATCCATCATCTCTTGACCTAAACCTCTTAACCTTGCGCCGTCCCGCGCCACGGTTTAGCCAAAAGTCACAAATGTGGTATTTGGTGAAATTACCAAAATACCCCTTCTCGATCCTTCTCCATGGACCGAGTCCAATCCTGTCGAAGCAATCGCCTGCTCCGCCACGTGTAGGTTGATCAACGGCTCTCATCATGTCGGCAAGTCTCTCCCGTCCAGATCCCACCGGAACCACCAAGGCACTTGCATCGACCCCTGCGCCGCTTGATCAACCCGTTGCATCGAACTGCCCGTTCGGTCATCCTCGTCCATTCTGCGCCACGCTTGAGCCACTTGACCTCACCCGGCATCCATGATCATTCTGGACCTCAGCTCTCCAAGCTTAGTCCCGATCCTCTCGCCGTTGACCGTCATTGACCTTCAAGACACCTGCACAGTAATAGACAGAGAAATCGTCTCCGAGAACAAGTTCTTCACAACTTGACCCATGTCAGTGAAAACATGCAATATGCAACAAATATGCAAAGATAAACATAGATATGACCAATCCCAAAATCACTTAGTCAATAAAATCAATATTCAGCACAAAACCGGTCAGATCGCCATTCAATGGCGGTCGCCCGCCCGATCGATCTGATCGCTCCTAGTGGTCGGCAGCCCTTGACTGACAAACAATTCAGACTTTGACGAAAACGCATGAATTGACAAACCAAATGTGACATTGTCAATTGTAACATCACCTTAAGATCGTGAGCATATCCGCATGATATCCACAATCCAGAAACAGGTTGTATGTAATCAACCTCAATCTTGCGCAACCAGTGTGTCTTTTGGCGTGTATCAAAGAAGATGCATGGCTTTGTCACGAGCGCTATGGGCACCTGAATTTTTAGGCACTCAAGAACATGACACAACACGATATGGTGGAAGGGGTGTCGTGCCACATCTGTAGCATGTCGACCAGCTGTGCGACGGATGTATGGTTGGGAAGCAGCGACACACAGCGTCGATCTACCAAGCAGAGAAGCCACAACAACTCATGCATGGTGATATGTGTGGACCTATCACACCAGCCACGCAGGGAGGTAACAAGTATTTCATATTGTTGGTTGATGATCACAGTCGGTTCATGTGGGTTTTGCTACTCAAAACTAAAGAGCAACCATTTTGCGCATTCAAGAAGTTCAAAGCAGGTGTTGAAATGAAAGTCGATGCAAATATCAAGGCGCTTCGAACTGATAGGGGAGGAGAATTCACTTCAAATGAGTTCCAAGATTACTACGAGAACATGGGCATCAAGCATTTTTCTCATCGTGACGTATTCACCCACGCAGAAACCAAACGATTGTGGCATCACGCCATATTCACCCACGTAGAAACCAAACGATTGTGGCGATGGCAAGAAGCCTACTCAAGAGCAAGGGCGTGCTAGGAAGGTTTTGGGGAGAGGTCGTGGCGACAACAGTGTATCTCCTTAACTGCGCTCCTACACAAAGCGTGGTCAAGAAGACACCATATGAAGCCTTGTACCAGAAGAAACCGAAAGTGCATCACCTGCATACTTTTGGTTGTTTGGCACATGTGAAAGTTGTGAATCCACACATTAAGAAACTTACTGATCCCAGTGTGCCCATGGTGTTTATCAGCTATGAGTCGGGCTCCAAAGCATACAAAGTGTATGATCCAACAGCAAGAATACTCCATGTGACAATAGACATGATGTTTGAAGAGGCAAAGCAATGGAGTTGGGAGGCGATGCCAACTGGAGATGAAATCACTCCAAATGACATGTTCACTATGCACCATCACACTGATGTTGATGCAGGGCAAGAAGTGATGCTGCAAGACGATGTACATTAGCCGTTTAGTGCACAAGGTGCGAGTGTGCAAACCGGACACAAGGGCTCTGATGTGGCACATGGCTCATCAAGCGTGGTAAGCAACCAGGGAGGCCTCTATGCAGCGCATGGTTCGCCGATGGTGGAGAGCAACCTAGGTGCAGCGCTGACTCCAGTTGCGCCGGGCTCACCAGCAAGCCTTTCATCAAGCAGCACATCTACACCACCACGTCATTTTCGTGACCTGCCAGAGATATATGATGCCACTATGCCGATTGAGTTGGAGTACTCCGGGCTATGCATCTTTGCTATGGAGGAGCCCGTGCACTTTGAAGAGGCCAACAAGCACGAGTGTTGGAGGCGTGAAATGCAAGAAGAGTTGAGTGTCATTCAAAAAAATCACACCTGGCAACTTGCTGATCTCCTGGCTGGACAGCAGCCCGTTGGATTGAAGTGGGTATTCAAGTTGAAGAAAGACTCACAAGGAGCGGTAGTAAAGCACAAAACCCGTCTTATTGCGAAGGGGTGCAGAAGCAAGGTGTGGATTTTGATGAGGTATTCGCACCGGTTGCGTGATTGGAGACGGTGAGAAGGCTGGGAGGTACACAATATGGACCTGAAATCGACATTTCTCAACAACAAGCTGGAAGAAGAGGTGTACGTGATGCAATCGCTCGGGTATTTGGAAAAGGGCGGTGAACAGAGTGTGTTGAAGCTCAAGAAGGCTCTGTACGGGCTCCGGCAAGCACCCAAAGCATGGAATATGAAGCTTGACAAGTCACTTGTGTCACTTGGTCTTGAGACATGACAAGTGGAACATGCTCTGTACAAGATAACTTGTGGTGAGACAACTCTTTTAGTTGGTGTATATGTGGATGATCTGGTCACAGGGATGAGCACCACTGAGATCGCAAGGTTCAAGTTGCAGATGAAGCATTTGTTAAACATGAGTGGTCTTGGATTTATGAGTTACTACTTGGGGATAGAGGTGCAGCAGAAAGCACAAGAAATCTTGCTGAGTCAATCATCGTATACAGCCAAGATTCTTGGGAAGTACGGGATGTCTGAATGCAATCCTTGTCAGACACCCATAGAGATGAGGTTAAAACTCAGTAAGTCCAGCACTAGCCCACTAGTTGATACTACACATTACCGGAGTGTTGTGGGAAGCTTGAGGTACTTGGTGAATACCAGACCAGACATAGCACATGCAGTTGGTGTTGAAGTATAAGTGAATTGTCTGTTTTTCCTCACCAGTTTAAGATTTTGGGTGAATTGGTTGGTGCATGTAACTCAATATGGTATCAGAGCCAAGAGGTCTTGAGTTCAAGACCCGGTTGGTGCAATTAAAAATAATAATTGCAACCCACTTCTATTCCACATTTTAGGCCTCAGGGAGTGTTGAAGTATAAGTGAATTGTCCACCTTTCCTCACCAGCTTAAGCTTTTGGGTGAATTGGTTGGTGTATGCAACTCAATAGATTGTGAGTTGTTTCATGGAAGCACCAACTGAACAGCATATGGTGGTAGTGAAGCAAATACTGAGGTATGTCTGTGGAACACTTGAGTTTGGTTGTTGTTATGTGAAGAGGAGCAAGGAAGAACCGTACCTTTCTGGCTATAGCGATAGTGACATGGTCGAAGATGTTGATGACTGGAAAAGTATTACCGGGGTGGTATACTTTCTTGGCTCCAACCTGATAATGTAGGTCTCACAAAAGCAAAAGACAGTGGCGCTATCATCTTGTGAGGTGGAGTACATAGCAGCCACCACCACTGCCTGTCAAGGTATGTGGCTTGGGCGTCTGTTGAGTCAGATAAGGATGCAAGCTAAGAAAAAAAGTAGTGCTCAAGATTGATAACAAATTGTCGGACCCGGATTTCGTAAATCCAAATCCTCTGTGGAAACACTTTGCTATTCCCTGGATCAGTAGATAGCACTCACAGATACATCACTAAATCAATTCATACATGGTGTAAAACCATACCATTCATTAATTAACACATCAGAGTTTACATAGACTGCATCGGGTCAGATTTTACAATAAGTGCCGAACAGGCCAAAAGATTACATTACAAAAGACAGCGGTAACTACAGCGGAAGCAAAAGGGTGAGAGCGCATCTCTCCACAGGCAAGCGACTGGGGAAATCCATGTGCGTCCGATATTAACCAAAGACTTGGATAATATTGGCAACATGCAAACACCGACGGAGTCAGCTAGACTAAGGCGAGACCTAGACTAAAAGAACTAAACTACTCCTCAACATCTCCTAGGCCTCCAAATTCTAGATTCCGCGTAGTAGTTGTAATCTCCTAGATTTTCTGCTTCTGAGGGTTTTGGGGGAGAGAGCGAGAATGAGCACAACTTCCGTGCTCGCGAGCCAACACACAATGCAATAATATACATACAAGGCTAAACAAGGATGGCTCGGGTTCTTTTATTTGCTCAAAGCAATGTTTTCAATTACAGTAATTACAAATTTCTATCACTTAGCATTTTAACAAATTGCATTTTGTTAAAGAGAGTAATTGTGCAATATTTGTATCAGCAGAGGTTCCCTCCATCGGAAACTCTACCTGATGCTTATTTGACTGGGCCTAACCCCATTATTAACATCACTGAGTCTGAAAACTTAGGGAAAATCTAACCCAGGGCTAGGTGAGCCCGCCACAATTTTCATACCACCCACCAAGTTTTTTGAAATAGAACTAACTCAAGTTAAGTTTCCATATCCTCATTTGACCGTAGGCGCGGTTGTTTAAACAGTTTAGACTCTGCAGAGATTGTACACTTTACCCACAAGAGATAGTCATACCCGTTACCCCACATGATTTCTTAGTCATGTAGTTGAGCGACCATCACAGTAACCTATATGGGGTTGCGCCCATACGTTCGTGCGGGATGTTCACCTCCGCTACTGTGTAGTTGGATTGGACTACCCACAGCGGCTGGTAACTTCACCCTTGCCTCGGTGTCCCATTCAAGCCGTATTTACCATGTACTTGCACCTTCCCAAACCACCAGTGAGGTGCATTCTAGGTTTGATAAATTTACTAAGCCAAGTTGTACTTTATAGACTTGTGGTTGTACTTGTTTTATACGGGAGGTCATGACAAGATTAAGTCCTTAGGGTTATCTAGGCGGTTCGCGGTTTTTCCACATACCATCCACAAAATAACATTCCTTGGGCTACATTAGCACCCATTGTTATACCATCCACCTCACCATCCGCCCAGACAGTAACAGCAATTATTAGAGTTTTGGGAAGTAAAACCAAATTATCACAACCATTTCAATCATTTACCTGCAATGACTGCTCAAACCATTTTCATGTTTGAAGAGATGATGGTTAGGGTATTTAATACCCCAATACTTAAGCAAGACTAACATGTTGTTTAAGTACAACCTATAACTAGTATTACCACATAGTTACTAGGGCGACAAGGAATAATGGATTTAATTAACAAGGGATGGCATTATAATTAATTAATCATCAAATGGGTATTTAACTATCTTAAGTTTTAACATACATTTGATTAAAGAATTAAAGTATGCAATTTGTTATTTTAAAAGAATATAATTTACATAAAATGTAGGCTCAATATGATCAAAGTATTGATTCGTCTAGATTAGAGGTAAGAGAGTCTTGATAATCTTGTGCTTGATCGAAGTGGAGATCCTCCGCGTCTTCGAATCCTAATCGGATGAACGTACCGGAAAAAGGCACAAACAAACAAAGAGAGCAAATAAATACAAAATAACCAATAAATGAACTCCAAATTAAACAAGACATACGCCATTAGCAAGATCTTGAATTTACAAAATTTTAGAAACAAATTTCATAATTTTTGGAGTTACGACGAGGGAGAACGAGACTTTCGAAGTTTGAAATGGAATTAAATTGGGAAAACTAAAAGGAAGAGAAAAGCTATGACGTGTGGGTCCCAATGCACAGTGATTCGGCTCAAAAGGGCATGGACCAAGTCCACAGGCGCAAGCCCACTTGTCAAAGGGAGAGAGGGGGGTTAGAGCCATGACAAGTGGGGCCACTCAAAGAAAACAACTCATCCCCGATCCATTTCAGTCGGCCACAGAGGGAGAGGAGTAGAGGGAGGTGCGGCGGTTCGGGGGCGGTGGCGGTGGTGCGGGGAGGCGGGCGAGCCAAAAAAATGGGATCCCATGGGGTTGGGGTCTCCATGAGTGGTGGCGGTGGTTCCAGAGAGGGGCGGGTGCGGCGGCGGCAAGGCCAAAGGCGGCGACGGCGGCACTGCCTTGGAGGTCCCTGTGGCGTGGTGGTGTGGAGGGGAAGGGGGAGCACGCACGGGCGGTGCTGGAGATGGGGAAGCCGGACGAGTGGTCGAGGCGGTTCAGGAGCGGCAGAGGGGTCCAACGGCGGCGGTCGAGGGCGGAAGAGAAGGGGCGCCGGTGGTGGAGGTCCTCGGCAGCGAAGAGGACAAAGGGAGGTGGGGGATGACACCCTCGTGTCGCAGGGCACCCGGTGACGGGGTCGTTCGAGGCGGAGGCTCGCCAGAGCGACCGAACGGTGGCGAGGCGGCGCGGCCGACAAGAGGTGAGTTTTCTTGGGTGTTTGCTTACCGGAGATGGGGGCGACGTAGGAGAGGTCCAGGGGAGCTTGGGGCTCTTATAGCCAGAGGTGGAGGGGGGAGCTGTTGACGCGGAGCTGGGGGAGTCGGGATGGGACGGGGGGGCAGACGCGGCGTGCTGGGATGGGACGCGCGATGGGCAACGGGCGTTGACGCGGAGAGTGCGGGACGAGGACGCGCACTAGCGAGAAGGTGGAGCAAGTGGCGAAGGAGATGGTGGGGCAAAGGGGGTGCAGGTGCTGCGGTCGGCCGGCTGGAGAAGAAGACAAGGGGGCGCCATTCGTGGCCACAGGAGGAAGAAGGGGCAAGGGGAGAGGGAGCCGGGCCAAGTGGGCCAAGGAGGGGAAGGGGAATGGGCCAGCAGCCCAGGGGAGATCACGGGCTGAGCCCAAGAGAAGGGGAAGCAAAATTTGAGAAGGGTCCAAATTTTGAAAAGAGAGATTCAAACTTGAATTTTGAATTCAGGAGTTGCAAAGAGTTTTGAAACACAAACCCGAGCTTAGCTAGAAGCTAGAAGATTTGAAAATACCGGCTAATTTGAAATACATTTTGAAAACCAAAAGCCAAATGTAAATACTAATCGTCGTTTTCGAAAACGGGATGTTACACAAATCGACTATTGCACTTTGCAATAATCCAGTTTACCATGACAAGAGCAAACACATTGACACAAGGTGCCAACTGTCGATGGTTTAGTACCGATCTTATGAATGAATGTTGGAGGCTCTCTTGGAGCGAAACAACACAGAAAAGGACACAAGAATTTTATACAGGTTTAGGCCTTCTCCTGAGAGAATAATAACACTACTCTTGTATATGTTGTATTGATTGTGTTTACAACAAGAAGGAATCACTAAAGCTAGGGCTTAATCTTCTTGTCTCTCGCTTCTTGTCTGTCCCTTCCTCCTTTGTCCGCTGACTTTACTCCTTATATAGCGCATGAAGGGGTGACAGTTGTCTATGTCAAGAGGCACCTTGTTGTCGTTTGATGCAATGCGCCCGTTTAAGGGTAGTTATTATCAGAGACGCATCCCCCATGTCGCCTTGTGGTTATGTCAGAGACAGAGGTTTAATACATGTAGTTATCTCAGGAATAACAACACATATTAACTACTGCGTGTATTAAACACAGTGCACAAATGTCCATAGTCGATTGAGCCCGCATGTCTATAGGCTTTATCAACCATAAGATGGTCATAGATAACCTGGTCGTAGTAAGACTTACGATCATGATGTAATCGTAGTAGGACTTACAATTAATGGATGGTTGTAGAAAAACTTACGACCATATAGGGTGATTGTAGTAGGACTTACAATCAATAGGTGACCATAGAAAAACTTACGATCATATAGGGTGGTTGTAGTAGAACTTACAATCATAGGTGGTCGTAGAAGAACTTACAACCATATAGAGTGGTCGTAAAATTGCTTACGACCACTAGATGTGTATGATCTCTGTTATTGTTAATATTGAGGGGTACCTTTGAAAGTTATACAAAATACATTATTATCTATAAATATTATAGATAAATAACTTAATTAATTGAGGGTTATTAGATCCTCGTCACATTTCATACGTGGGTATGTTGAAAATGGTAAGATAGAAGTGGAGCATGTTGCTACTGATGGTAAGCTTGCTGGCATTTTAACTAAACCACTTGGGTGGCTCAAATTCCTGGAGATGCATCAAAGGATCGGGGTTCAAGCCGTCAAGACGAGGCAACAAGATTAGGTGGGTGAAATGTTGAGTTAATCTTGTTGGGTCAATGTTAAGTTGTTAGTCAGTGCGTGGCATATTTGATTTGTATGTTGCATGGTACTGTTTACGTGGCATGTAACGTTAGTTGATTAAGTCATATAACTGCATGCATGCATAGCTAGTTGGAGTGTTTCTTAAGGAGGTGTGCCGTCAGTGGCCGATCGAGCAGTAGTGCTCACCACAAGTATGTGTGTAATCTGGTATTTGGTTGTAACCTGCATTAGAGAACATAACAGAGAGAGAGAGAAAAAACCCGACGCAAGTAGTTGCGCGTCACCAAGCTCCTGCATGCCATCTGTTAATCTTCCTCGTGAAAGCGTGCGTGTGTTCGTGAGAGCGATCCTTGGTTTGTGCCGTCATGGCGGAGCTAGAAAATTTTCGATGGATGCATACTTTACATAAGTCTAAAGTTTTATACAATATGGTTAATTCTTTATTTGCCACTGAAAGTTGACCGCATCCCTAAAATACCATCGCGAAATTGTTCTTCCTTCCATTGCCATCGAATCTCAAATTCTATCCCGTTTTTGCCACTCCCGTTGGTCAACTGTGTGTTGACTGCTAAAAAATAGTCAAAATACCCATCTTACCCTTCTTCTTCCTCTCTTCTTCCTCTTGGCCCTCACTCCACACCGGCTCAACAACACCTGATTCGCCATTGGCAGTGACAAATCTTGCCGGCAGTGGCCACAAATTGCATCCCGAGCGCACCTAGGTTTGCTTTCTGTCATTTCCCTCACCGAATTCAGCCCCTCACAACTGCAGTGAGCGAGCATAGAAGCAGGCGAACACGAGCAATGGGTGAGCCGGTGGGTTGAGTCCTCGATGACGTCCACGGCGGGCCCGGCGCGGTAGTGGAATCTTTGTTCCGACGCGCTCGTGTCGGGCTGTACAAGACAACCGGAAACCAACGCGCGTGCGAATGAATGGAGCGCGAAGCTGCGCGCGGTGGAGCAAGCACAGGCGGCAGTGCTAGGCGGCTTAGGAGAGGAGGTCGAGCCGAGGCGGCTGCCGCGCGCGCTGCGCAACGCAGGCCGTCACCGCCGGCCTCCGCGCTACACTCGACTACCTCCTCCATCCTGCCGACACCCCTTCCCCCGTCAAGGGCTTCGGCGACTCGGACCCCACCTACTCCCCCGCCATAGCCAACGACGCCGAGTCCTGCTGCTTCGCGGCGAAGGACGCGTCGAAGGAGGACGACGCCGCCATCACCAATGGCGAGGCGGGCACTGGAGCGGCACCCGTGGCGAGGCGGCGCGCTGGAGAGGCATTGGCGGGAGGCGGCGGCCCAGTGGCTGGCTCGACCGGGGGGAAGGCAAAGGAGCGAGGCAGGCGCGCTGGAGCGGCACCGGTGGGAGGCGGTGCCCCAGTGGCCGACTCGGCCAGGGGGAAGGCAGAGGAGCGAGGCGGGCGCGTTGGAGCAGCACTGGCGGGAGGCGGCGCCCCAGTGGCCGACTCGGCTTGGGGGAAAGCAGAGGAGCCAGAGGCAGTAAATTCCTGGAGGAAAAGAAGAAAAGAAGAGAGGAGGAGAGAATGGGGAAATCTGAAATCAGATGCGAGAGGATGAGGAAGAAGCTATAGGGGTAAATATGTCTTTTTGCACCTAATTTGACAGTCAACACACAGTTGACCAACGGGAGTGGCAAGAACGCGATAGAATTTGAGATCTGATGGCAATGAAAGAAAGAGCAATTTTGCAATGGCATTTTAGGGATGCGGTCAACTTCTAGTGGCAAATAAGGAATTAACCCTATACAATAATCCTCACCAAGGTTTAATGGAACAAACAATTTTGCCCTAATACCTATATACTTTTTGTATGTTTTTGACTTTTTTGGGTGTGCCAGTGCATACGGGCACCACCCCTAGCTCCGCACGACTACATATGTTGATTCTAAATTTAAAAATTAGAAATATCTAAGGAACACTCTAGTATTTCTTCACCTTGGGAATACTCTAATTTTGATCCATCTGGTTTGTGCCTCATGTGGCTCCAACAACCGGTGGCAAGACTCTGGTGATGCTCTGGCGATGATCTGCCGAGGTTAGGGTTCACTTGGGGTTAGGGTTGGCTTCACTGGAGCCCTGGATAAAGGGAGGTCAGGGAGGCGGCGGACAGGCGGTGAGCGATGGTCGGCGGGGAAGCCAGGCAACAGTGGCACTGCCGACGCCATGGGTCAAAGGTGGGCAATGGGCAGGGGCGACAAGATGAGAACAGTTAGGAGGTGGCGGAAGGCGGTGGTGGATCAGGCGACAAGATGAGGAAGGTGGGTGGTGTGGGGGGATTTCGTCAGAGAGGAGGAAGAAGGGGGTGCAGGGCTGGCTCACTAGAGAGGAGGAGGAAGGCGACGTCAGGATGGAACGCTGGAGAGGAGGACGAAGGCAGCACAGGAGGGAGGCAAGAGCGGTGGCGGCAGCGGTGCCTCGCTGGCGGGTAGCGATGCTGGTGGGGTTGAGGTGGCGGTTAGGATTTGTGGGAGGGGAGGTGGGGAAATACATATGGTTTGTGGGGAGGGTTGAGATCATTTGGATGTAGATCTAATGGCTCAAAATTCGAGTACCCTCTATTAAAAAGGGGAAATTCCTAATTTGTCATGCAAAGTTACCACTTTCCCTAATATGCCACTCAAAAACTTGTGTTTCCTTCGATGCCAATGACAAATTTTTCACATCCCTTTCATGCCACTTCCATTAGCTCAGTTAGGTCAATTAGTCGTTAGCACACAAAAGCTTATCATTTTTTGCTAGAAATTCCCATCTTACCCCTCTTGTCTTCTCCCTTTGGTGGGTGCCTCCTAGAAGCTCTGGTGATCAACCTATGACTCTCACTCCCACGTCGGATCTGGAGGTAGAAGAGGATGATGCCGAGAAGCATGGTCTGGATCTGGAGGTGGAGGTAGGACGGTGATGTCACCAGAGAGAGAGTGAGAGGACCACCCCATGGTTAATCTCCTCCATCGGTAGGCTGCACTTCAATTCCTTGCGTTCGTAGCATCCTTACCCTCCAATGGTTCTCACTCACCAGTCAATTGCGGTTAATTGTCATTATTGATCCATCACCATCGTTGTCCATTGTCACCACTGCTGTTCACCGCCTCCGCCTCTTTGTGGTGAGTCTCCGGCGATGCTACCACCACCTACGGACTCCACTCCTTCCCCTCGTTCCATTTTTATGGTCGTCGTTGCCTTGATGGCCACCACTCGTCGTCGGCGTCCTCCACAGAGGAGCCCCAGCGTGTCCCATGCCCTTCCTTTTGTCTCGCTTTCTGTTTAATAATGAAGGGGCAGCGTCCTCCTATCTCTCTCTCTCTAATCCTATGACATGTGGAGCCCATGTGTAAGGTATATTGTTGTGTTGGAAAATCTCTCATCTTGCATGTGGACATAGCCATCAAAGTATGAGGAAGAGTAGAAACAAGAAGGGCATTTTGGTCTTTTGTGTCTCACTTAACAGCCAACTGATGGAAGATGGACGACAATGGCACTAAGGGAAGAAAATTTCACTCTCAATAGCACAGAAAGATAAAGATTTTGAGTGGCATAACAGTGAAAGTGGTAACTTTGCATGGCAAATAAGGAATTTGCCATACAAAAAAGTGCTCACATACCCCTAGACACCTCCTAAAAAATTCCCTGCCAAACACATATGTGTCATGCATAACTGTCAAAGTGTCAGGAGACTAATTGATCGTCTATTTTTCTCTTACAACTTACATATTTTTACAATTAAACAAATTCATATATAGAAAATTGCAATTCCTTCGTAGCTTATTCTAGAAGGTGGCTTCTTCACTAAGTGAAGCGGGGTACTTTTAGCTTTTAGGCCTATTTGAGGAGTATGAGCTTCATCCGAAAGCCATCACAAACTTATTAAGGCGTGTTTGATTGTCTGTATGCCTCTTAGCACGACACAATGGGTGAGCATGGCTAGGCTAAACCAAGCTGTGATGATGCAACATGCAAACACGATTTGGCTACTCAAGCTCCTTAGCAAAGTGAAAAGGCCTTTAACAAACTAAGAAATTAAAGCCCTTCCTCCCCCCAAATACCTTTTAGATATATAAGTTAGTTTATGGAGGAAGCTTCTCCAAACGAATTGTTATGATCCCACTTGGTTATCACTGATGAACACCCAGCATGAGAGATTTATTACCAATTCCAACACCGGCTACTAAGTGTTTGGGGATACAAATCAGGAAAAATGGAAGCAGGGACTGAGAAGAGCAATTAGACTGAGAATTAGAGGAAAGGAATTTGGGGGAAGGGAAGTAGCAGGGAGGAAGAAGTAGTCGAGGCTTTCGCCCTTTCTATTCTGTTCTTCGATGATCCCTTTCTTGTGTTGCTGCTGCTTGCGTTTGTACTCCACAACCCAGGTCAGCCCTTGCACACCTAGGCCCCTGGCCCATGACATAGGCCCTACACCATGCACCTGACGGTTTGTGACATTCCCCCTCCATGAATTTCGGCTTGACCCCGAGCCGACTCCATCAATCCACATAAGATATGCACGAAGCCGCTTGGATCCCAGGGCACCTGCAAATTCTTGGTGTTGAATGTCAATTGAGCTTCGCCTGTACCAATGCTCCCGAGGTGGTAGTGCATTTCAAGCCTCCCCAAGAATGACCAACTGCGTAGCGCACCTCCATTAATCTTCATTTCCTTTTGCTGGAAAACCAATACTGTAGCTAGTCCATCTCCCTTTGTCACTGAAGGAATAGAGTCATGCTTCCGCTGCTCCACAATGCCATTTGTAAATTTGAGAACAAGCCAGTTGTGTTTGCATTTACCTTGATCATCACCACAAAATCGGCCCAGCAAACTTCTGCACCTAGGTCTCGAGTGCCTGCGACTGGACTTAATACCACCATTCTTATGCCCAAATGGTGCCCAAGCCTTCCATGCAACCATTTCTACTAAAGAAACAACCATGTTTTGGATATTTTGCAGTTGCAACACCAACCACTAAAGATTGTCAAATGCATGGTTGCAAATACCATTCAAGTTTGCTTGACACAACTTCAAAGGCCAAGGTTTCATTTCCACCCATGCCACAATGTATTCAGATAACTTCCCCACCTCAACAAGCACACAATTTGCTTGATCCGATGAGGGCCATGGTTTTAACTCGATCAATTGCTTTGTCACCTTCTTGTTCTTCACTTGGCTCTGAATCTCACAAAAGATAGCTATGTTTTCTTGTTGCTTCTAGCGATAAGTGCGCCCTTGTCTATTATATAGGTGAGGGTATAAATTTATGATCCTTGTAAGAATCCTAGTACAGGAGATCACCTAACTTCAACATCACCATTTTCGTAGCGACCACAACATGTTCCCCATTGAGTTTGTCCTCAAGATGAGATTGATGGCAGGATAACATTGGGCACTATTCATACACACAAAGGGCGTCCAAGGGGACTTTGACTACTCTCCTACTTGATAGCAACTGAACGATGGCCATGGAAGGGATTTGCAATTCAGTGGTGCCTAAAGTGAACTGACCCTTACCAAATTTGCTCTCGACAGCTTCTCATCTTCAGTGTATTGTGTCATCTTGGAGTAAGGCCAGCCGCCTTTAGTATTTCTCAACTCGTAGTAGCATAACTCAGAGAGTATTGCCCTAAACTGGACCCAAACAATAAGAATCCTCCTCAAGTGAATGCATAGTCCAAAAGCCCTGGCACCAGAATAATGCACATACTTTTCCTTAGCAATGAATTGTGCCACTAAATAAATTTGCTCCTTGAATTTTGCTCCTAGGGACTCAATCTTCTCATTGAGCATTTTGGTATCATGACATCTATACTGAACCAATAATTTTCTAATGGTTTCTAGAGCTTTTGGTTGTCTAAAGATGGAGTCATGCTCAAGCGCAATCACCTTTCCATGTAGTTTCTCCACTTTTGATTCCCACTTTGTGTGATCTGAACCAGACAATGCAACTAGCCTTTGCTTCTCCAGGACCTCAACCAGTTGGTTGTACTCCACATAACTGGGCACAAGACTTCTCTCACTAATCTTGTCATTCTCATACTGGGCAAACTCAGTAACCAACATAGGTATGGCAACGCACAACATTATGATCGCTGCTGCTGCGCCCCTTGCAATTTCTCACCATGGAAATATTGCCACTGCACATAATTGAGGAGCAGGCCACAAGAAAAATCAGAGCAGCATGCCCCTTGTTGCTTGCTCACCTTGCATGCAAAAATAAGAACTCATCCACGCTTCTACCGCCTCTCCTCTTGAGTTAGCTTAGTAAAATTCCCAATTTTCCACAGCCTTATGCCACAAGTTAGCACCCTCTTGCTGTTAGGACCAATGTTGTTGGCTACAAGACCGACTAAATTGCCACTCTAAGGAAGCGTAGTTGGCGAGACTTGAGCACCCACCACAGAGCAAAACACTGAGCATCCTAGATGTCCTAGTGGAGGCCACGGTTTTAGCTCGACCAATTTCAATGATGAGGCCACCCTTTTCACCATTAAGAACACCATCTCAGCAAACACTCCCGAGAGGAAATGAATTGGTGGTGGCCATGGGTGCTTGAGCTGCTCACCCTCTCAACCACACCCAAAAGATGGCCACGACATTGGTCGTGCTTAAGCTCCATGACTTATGCTTTAGAGTTGGGAAGGGGGAGGCCACGGACTCCATCCAACACATTTTACCAAAGGTGGCCATAGTACCACTGTACTCCTAATAGGTATTTCATCGAACAACTTGCGTGTGCCATGCAAACAAAGGAGACACCCACGATTGAGCTCGTTGCCATAGTCGGTCGAGTTGGCAGCGACACCGCTAGGTGTGGAGGTGGGGTCACTCAAGCGAGCATCGTCTGGAACGGTGTCTAGCTACACGACCATGACTGGAGTGTTGTTGACGATGGTGCCAGAAAGGATGATGTTGTCATAGTGACATATCGTCGAACACCTGGCAGGCATCTTGGTAGTGGGAGTGGCGTTTGCAGATGGGGTAGCAACAGAGGCCACAACGTGGTCCCAGATGGAGACAGTAGAAGACGCTTGGGCATCACACAAGGTCGGAGAAGGCATAGACCGCCCGAGTCTGTTGCGCAGCGTCTCATTCATCTCGGTCACCATTCTCAAACACCTCTCCTTCTGCTTGTCGGACATGGCTTCCCAGTCCCAGCCTGGTGAAGGCAATGAGACTGGCTCGAACATGGACTCGTCGGCGCCAGCGGGGTGCGTGCCAGGTGGTAAGGAACATGGATCTGTGACGACGACCTCAGGGGCAAGTGCGGAGGCCTCTGCATCTCATCGAGCCATCATAGTGGAAGCAGAATCTAGTGTTGACTGCACCAGCAGTATGTCAAGGAAGCAACAGCCTTCGTAGATGCACCGACCATGGAAGGCATCTCGAGCTCGCTTCGCTTCTTGCCATGATCGGAGTTGTACCATGGCCTCCACGTGGTTGACTTTCTCGAACATGGACATCTTCTCCACGCCATACACCTCAAGGATCTAGTGTAGCACCTCCTTCATCACCGGATGGAGCACGTGGCTCACGGTGATTCATAGAACGTCGCCCGTGGTCGCCTCCTGGTGGCTCGGCATTTCACCAAACAGGTGGTAGGTGACTCCACCAACACCACCACTGCTCAAATCCAGCCGCCGGTCATAGCCACTACCACCAATCCTTTCCCACGCCATCTCAGCGCTAAAACTCCCACGAATCGACTGCTCTAATACCAATTGTTATGATCCCACTTGGTTTCACTGATGAACACCCAGCATGAGAAATATATTACCAATTCCAACACCGGCTACAAAGTGTTTGGGGATACAAATCAGAAAAAATGGAAGCAGGGACTAAGAAGAGCAATTAGATTGAGAATTAGAGGAAAGGAATTTGGGGGAAGGGAAGTAGCAGGGAGGAAGGAGTTGAGGCTTTCGCCCTTTCTATTCTGTTCTTCGATGATCCCTTACTTGCGTTGCTACTGCTTGCTTTTGTACTCCACAACCTAGGTCAGCCCTTGCACACCTAGGCCCCTAGCCCATGACGCAGGCCCAACATCATGCACCTGACGGTTCGTGACACGAAGGCATAAGCTTACCTTATGAATTAGAGATCGCATAACCTTGCTTGGTAGAGCTTAAGCTTTCTATGATTTTAAGTTGAAGCTAGATTTTCTCAAACAAAGCCTAAGGTGTTGTTTAGGGGAGCTTAACTTCGTCCAAAAGCTGGTTCAATTCTCAGGTAAGAAGAATGCTCAGAAGCTATATCCTACTCCCGATCCCGTCGTCAATGGAAGTTGTGTGGGACTCCTTGCACCAGTTCACAAAAGCAAATAGGGGAGGTTGCTCATTTAGCCACTTATGCCCCTAATAACTACAACTGCATGGTCATCTTAATGACAATAGTAACTCAGTGATCCATGAGTATATATGGCCATGGATTAGTACTGCTAGTACTACTCAAAGTCAAAGGTGTTTTGCATTTAATTAAGACATGCTATGGTTTCAATGAAGGTGAGTTAATAGGGGTAGTAATATTGTGACAAACACCACTCATCAACCTCATCTTGATGTCTAAAATCAAGTCTAAAACGACTAGCTTTGACAACTGGAGTGAGTAAACCCTCCAATCACAAAAGGGTGATGCCCTGGAATGCGTGCGGTCAAACCCTATTAATTTTGACCAAAGATAATGTTTAAAACATACGGTTTGGATATATGAAAATAATACAAGTAGTTTTGTTATAAAAAAAAATACTAACATAATATTACACTTTTGTAACTTTCGTCGAATATATGATAAGAAAATTTAGTAGTCAAAGGAACAACTTGTTGACTTTGAAAAGTCAAAACCATATGTTTTCAGCCACTGGTACTCATAGCTACAGTGCTCATGATAAATAGTACTCAGAGCTACAGTACTCATAGCTTTTGACAACTCGATACAAATAGCTACGACCACGTGCAGTCGAAGCCTTCTATGACCACATTCAGCTACGACCACGTCCAGCTACGATCACGTGCAGACGAAGGGGCTACAACCACCTGTAATAATACCGTTCCTCAAAAGCGGTCAAACCGATTTTACTGAACTTACAAAAAATGAGTGGTTCGACAAACCATCAACACTATTAACAATTATATCATCATCTTAAGATCATAAGCATATCCTCATGATATCCACAGCATCGCAATAGGTCCACGGCTAAAACAAAAGGCAGCAGTGACGAAGGATCCCTTGCCTTACTCCACATTTGCATTGGAAATCTTTTCCTGGTACTCCATTAAAGAGGATGGTCGAATGGCCCGAAGAAAGAATTTGTGAGATCCAGGACAACCATTTATTGGAGAAATATTTTGATTGCATGACAGACAGAATGGAGGAGTGCTCAATCATATCAAAAGCCTTTTTAAAATCAAGCTTCAAAATCACAATAGGTCTTTTACTCTGTTTGCATTGATGGATATATTCAAAAGCCCATGCTATGCAGTCCTGAATGGTTCTGTTCTTAATAAAGCCATATTGATTCGGATGAACTAAATTCAGAATAGAACCTTGCAATCTATTGGCCGATAATTTGGTGAGGAGCTTCATGCTAGAGTTCAACAGGAAAATGGGCCGATAGTCATGTACAGATTCCGGAGAAGGTTTTTTGGGCACCAATGTGATGAAAGACCCATTTATGATGTGAAGATTCAAATGGCCGTCATAGAAGTTCTGACAAAATCATAAAAATCAGAAGAGATGATGTGCCAACATTTTTTCATGAACATTCCATTAAAACAATCCGGTCCAGGAGCTTTATCCACAGGTAGCGAAGCAATAGTAGCGTCAATTTCTTATTTCGTGAAGTTTACCGAAAGATTATCCAGTAATTCAAAAACAATATGCAAGTCCTGGAGATTGTAATGCATCACGGGGTGCAGAGAAAGACCCATTCTGTTACGAAAAGCGTGCCATAAAGCTGTTGATTTCCCATGATGATCAGACTCCGAGCGGCCATCATCAGTCTCTACGTGTGAAAGTGAGTTTCTCCTGAAACGTTCAGCTGCTACGGAGTGGAAGAACTTTGTGTTTTCATCGCCAAGGCGACCCCGCCGAATCGAACACCTTTTTTCCAATAAGATTGCTTATAAGAAAGTAACCGAAGCAATTGCTTTTTAATAATGTCGCGGAAATTATACTCACGAACGAGAAGGGTCCTTTCTTCTTCCAAAGAGTCCAAGAAAATAATAACTGTACTGCAGTTTTGAATGAGCACTGACAGACGAGAAAGTTGTTCTGAACGGAGGAGTAATTGTCTATTGCTCTTTGCTACTTATTTGTACTGTAAAACACATTCATGTATACACCATTGCAATTCTTTTCGACAGCTTAATTAGGCCTTATTTGAGGCAGAGCAGTCTACTGTAGAAGATGGCTTCACAGTAGAGTGGGGCTTGAGCTTCTCCCGTATAAGAAGTTTGAGCTTCAGCCTAAAACCTTTTGAAACTTTAAGCTCTCCAAACACGACGTGCCTGCTTGAGCTTGGAAAATTGAAAACCGGCTTTAAGAAATCGAAGCTTAATTTCAGCCTTTCAGGACAAAGCTTCCTCGACCGAAGGCTCACTCATTAGCTACTCTCTCTGTCCAGAAATATAGTTCGTTTTTAATATTTCACTGACCAATGCAAAAACTTTGACTATGATTTTGTATCCTAATACACTAGCAAAAAATATTATGAAATTATTTCGCAAAAATCCAATAACATTGTTTTTATGTAGTCATTTATATATTGTTAACATATAATAATGGCCAAATTAGTTTCAAAACCTTGACCGCACGAACGGAGTAGCTAAGATACCAACCATTGCTCCTTGGCTCTCTTATTAACCACAAGTTAAGTGGGTTATTTGTGTGAATTTTGCACCGTAATTTTTTGGAATTTTACTTGTGATTTATGAGTTGCGTGAGCCTTATAATGTCACACCCCCTCTTCCCTCTCTCTCTCTCTCTCTCTCTCTCTCTCTCTCTCTCACACCAGCGTTGGCGCCGCCGACAACCCAGTGGCGCCGTCTCCTCGTCCTCGTCGGGACCCACGCGCCAGTACTCTGTCCTCCCCTTTTGTAGACGTTGTGTTTGTATCTTGTGTCATGGCTTAGCATAGCCTATATGCTATGTTTTAGGAGACATGTAACACCTAATCCCCCTTAATATAATGCAGCCATTCTAGGCTTTGTATTGTGTTTGATCGTTTTTCTTCGTTGGTTTGAAGTTCTTCTGCTGTGCTCTAGAGGGCTAGAAAACCCTCATATACCCCTTCTAGTCCCAAACCTCTTCGGTTCACTTCAAAGGGCACCAAAGAGAGCAGCAGCCCAAGGAAGTGTTGCCAGTCGCAAAGGGTGCTTCTGTCTTCCTCCTTTATTCCCTCATCTAGTGTGTTTTTCCCTCTCACCTATCGTGCTTTCTCCCTCTCATCTATGAAACCTATGACGAATTATTGCAGATGGTTCAAATAGGTAAGTCGCATGGAAGATATTCTTGTTGGGATTAACTAGTGTATCTGGATGCCAAGCTAGATAGTTGAAAAAATCATTGACCATTGACCAGAGTGATTTTGGGAATTGGAAATTTTAAGATTTGCCGATGTTATAAGTTCTTGTGAATACTAGAGTATGATGATGGATAAGACGTGAATATGAATGGTTTAAAAAATATAAATATAAATATAACAGATTGGTGGATTATATAGATTATGGAGAAAGAAAATGATCGAGGAGGAAAATTTTAATTGATCATGAAGGATATAGGAATCTGAAGTACCGATTTGATTATTAGGAGAAAATTGGATTTTCATCGAACCTTAAGTTGATTATGATGTTAATTTTGGTAGCATCGATTAAATCTTGGATCGGATTATATAAATACATGATTATTGAACCATGGAAAGATAACTATCGAAGATTGGATTATAAGATTACCAATTCATAATGTTGATTTTGATGGGTTAGTTTGAATCAAGAACATATGAAATTAATTGGGTATGTTGGTAACATTGAAATCAACTGGATATGACTGAATAGAGAAGTTGGAAGGTCAATAGGATTTTTGGTTGAAGTATAGAAATATGTCTGCATCAAATTATAGAATTGTATAATTGTCGGATGTTTGATTATAAGAATACCTTACTATTGAATTATAGCAATACCTGATTGATCAAAAGATTGAATTGTAGGAATGCATGATTTTGGAGAGTAATTATAAGATTATACAATTGTTAATTGTTGGATTATGGGGATTGAATGATTATTGAAGATTGGTCTACAGACATATAATCGTTGGTGATTAGATTATAGAAAATAGATCATTGTTGAGTGTTGGATATTCGAAATACATGGTTATTAACTATGGGATTGTTGGATATTGAAGTACGAATCTTATATTGATGGATATCTTACTGGTATTAAAGTTGGACCAAATAACTATCGGATATATGGTGATGAAATAATTTGGCGGATTAAATTGAATTTATGGATTACTGAGCGATCTTTTGGAAGGTTCTATAATGAATATATTGGATTTATATAAAGACATTCTCGAGGTTGCAATTGATGAATATACTTGAAGAATTAAGTGAATGATATCGTGGATCTTGTCAAGACTTTTGGAGAAAGCAATTGCACGATTATATCCTTTAAAGAATTTCGTTCCAAAAAAAAAAGGCTAGAATGAAATTTAGCAGGATCTTGGAGTGTATTAGATTGGAAGATGCGACTATTACTACTAGATTTTGTGGATTTACGAAATGAAGAAGTTATGAAATCAAAGTGGTAAATCTATTGGATTATTTAAGCTTATAGCTAAGAAAGATTAGAGAATTCTGCTATTGTATCGACGAAGTGTGAGAATAATTAAATGGCTAGATTTTTTTTTAGGTGACTTTATGCTATGCTGGAATGGTGGAATTCAATAATAGAGAGAATTGGATCCAGCAATTTGAAAGACAAAATTTGTAGCTTTTAGTTGGCACTCCAGTATATGGTTGTGAACCAGCAGTTGGCATCAGTTTACCAAATTGGACCTACCAATATAGCTATCAGAGATGCGCAACATCTTTACTTCGGGCTGTAGTAGAAGAAATATCTTTGAGCACCTAAAGAACAGACTCTAGTCGAAGCCATCGCACTAGACAAAAAAGATCTAACTTACCCGGAGCATCCAATCAAGATTCTTGACGTCGTGGAGAAGCAAACCAGACGTCAAGTCATCCGCCTTTGCAAGGTCCAGCGGAGCCATCCGTCAGCAAAAGAAGATACCTGGGAGCGCAAAGATCAGCTGAAGTTGGACTTCCCGTACCTATTCCCAGAGCAGCCTGAATCTCGGGGTCGAGATTCCGTTTAAGGTGGGTAGGTTTGTCACACCCTCTTCCCCTCTTCTCCCCGCCGACCGGCGTTGACGCCAGCCGACAACCCGAGTGGCGCCGTCGCCTCCCGTCTCCTCGTCCTCGTCGGGACCCACGCGCTAGTACTCCGTCCTCGCCGCTCGTGCCGCTCTAGCACTGTGCCCCCACCCGCGACCGCCTCTGGCGCACCGTCTTCTCCCCACCTGCTCCCACTCGCTAGTGCTTGTCGCTCATCGCCTGTCACCTGTCGCGTCCCGGCTTCCCCGGCTTCACTCCCGCCAGAGCCCCATGAACCTTGGTCCCCTTGTTCCCCTCCCCCCCCCCTGCGCCGCGCCGCCCTGGACCTCCCCCCCCCCTCATCCCCTCCAAGCCCCGCTCCTCCCCGGCTATAAAAAGCCCTCCCCGGTGCCCTTCCTTCCCCTCCTCCCCCACTTCTTCCTCCCCTCACCCAAACAAGAAGAGAACCCGAGGAGGAAGAAGAGCAAGTAAGGAGCCGGACTTACCTCCCGTCACTGTCGTCGTCGCCGTCCCCCTCCGTTGCCGTCGTCCCTTCCTCTCCCCCTCCGGTCGCTCGTCGTCGCCCCGTTTCTCCCCTCCCCTCTGCTCTGGCCCGAGCACCGCCCCCCTTCGGCCTTTAGGGCAGGCGCCCCGCCTGGGCCGCGCTCCACCCTTGTGGGCCGCACGCGCCGCTTTCGGCCCAAGCCGCAGGCTGGGCTGAAAGGCCACTGTGGGCCACCGACAGTTTTTCTTTTTGTTGAATTTCTTTTTCCTTTTTCTGTTTTAATTCAAAAGTGAGGCTTTAAAAATTAGTATCTCCCCCATTTCAACTCCAAAAATTATAAAATAAATTTATAAAAATTTATAAATTCAAGATCTTGCTAATGGCATAGGTCTTGTTCAATTTGGAGTTCATTTGGGTATTCTTGTGTATTTATTGGCTCTTTTGCCTATTGTGTCTTTTTCCGGCACTTCGCCCGCGTAGAGTTCAGAAACACCGGAGACCTCCACGTTGATCAAGAACAAGACTACTCAGACTCTCTTCCCTACACTCAAGGTGAGTCAATACTTTGATCATATTGAGCCTACATTTTACGCAAATTATATTCTTTTAAAATAGCAAATTGCATGCTTTAATTATATAAACAAATGTATGTTAAAGCTTAAAGTAGTTAATACCTATTTGTTGAATAATTAATTATTATGCCATCCTTGACAACTTGAATCCCTTAACCATTGTCACCCTAGTAACTATGTGGTAATACTAGTTATAGATCGTACTTAAGCGACATGCTAGTCTTGCTTAAGTACCGGGACATTAAAATGTTCCAATCATCATCTCTTTAAGCATAAAAATGATTTGGGCAGCCATTGGTGGTCCATGACTGAGATAAATGTGGTGATTTGATTTTACTCCTCAAAACCCTAATATTGTTGTTACTGTCTGGGCAGACTGTGTGATGAAGGGTATATTGATGGGTGCTAATGCAGCCCAAAGAATGTTTATGTGTGAAATGATCCGCCTAGACAACTCTAAGGACTTAATCTTGTCATGACCTCCCGTGTAAAACAAGTACAACCACAAGTCTGCAAACTGCAACTTGGCTTAGTAAATTTATCGGACCTTGGAAGTCGTCTCGCTGGTGGAGGAGTAAAGGGGTGTAAGCGTGAGCTTGATCACGTTTGAATAGGACACCAATGGTGAAGTACCTTCTACGGCAAGACGTAGGGGGTGACATCCCACACCAACATATGGGCACAACCCCATATAGATGAGATGACAGAAGGGGCGAGATATTTTGAAAGGTTACTGTGACGGTCGCTCAACTACATGACTAAGGAATCATATGGGGTAACGAGTATGACTATCTCTTGTGGGTGAAGTGTACAACCTCTGCAGAGTTTAAACTATTTAAACAGCCGCGCCTACGGTCAAAGGTGGACATGGGAATCTTTACTCGAGTTAGTTATATTTCAAAAACCTTGTGGTTGGGATGAAAAATGTGGTGGGCTCACCTAGCCCTGAGATTGGATTTTCCCGAGTGTTCGAACTCGGTGATGTTAGTAATTGGGGACGTACCCAATCAAAAGTAAGCATAAGGTAGAGTTTCCGACGGAGGGAACCTCTGCTGTTATTAATTATTGCACAAATACTATCTTTAATAAAATGCAATTTGTTAAAAATGCTAAGTGATAGGACTTTGTATTTATGATAATTGAAAATATTGCTTTAGCAAATAAAAGAACCAGAGTCATCCTTGTTAAGCTTTGCATGTATATTTTTGTATTTGTGTGTTGGCTCGTGAGCACGGAAGTTGTTTTCATCCTCGCTCTCTCCTCCAAAACCCTCAGAAACAGGAAATCCTGGAGATTACGACTACTACGAGGATCCAGAAGTTGGAGGCCCAGGAGATGATGAAGCGTAGCGTAGACGTTAGTTGTTCTAGTCTCGCCCTAGTCCAGCTGACTCCGTTGGTTCTTGTGTGCATCCTATATTATCTGAGTCTTTAGGTAATATCGGACGCACACGAGTTTCCCCAGTCGCTTGCCTGTGAAGAGATGAGCTTTCACCTCTTTTGCTTCCGTTGTCACTTCCGCTTTTGTAATGTAATCAATTTGGCATGTTCGGCCCGTATTGTAAAACTTGACCCGACGCGGTCTATGTGAACTTTGTTGTGTTAATTAATGAATGGTATGGTTCTACGTCATGTATGAAATGATTCAGTAATGTATTTATGAGTGCTATCTACTGATCCAGGAAATAACACAGTATTTCACAGAGGATTCTGGATTAGAAAATCCGGATCCGACATATAATAATTAGACTAGCTAATTATCCCCGGTCTAAAAGAAAGTGGTTGAGATGGCTGAACAAGGCTTTAGTGATTCTAAGCTAGCTGAAGCTAAAACTCAACGAACAAAAGCCTTATATAAAGTTCAGTGAGTTTAATTTCCTCCGAGAGCTGCCTAGGTTCTCATACTGTTGATGTAGAACGAGATGAACCTCCTTGGTAGTTGCTACGTACGGAGGAGTCTTACACTGACCTAGCTCAAATACTTTAGGGAAAAAACACATTCTCGGTAGGGATCTCACATTTTCCATAGTTTTAGAGAAAAAGGTCAATCCATGGTCGCTCAACTGTTTATCCATGGTCGCTCAACTGTTTAGTTCTCTAATTTTTGTCTCTCGTTTACACAAATAGGTAGAACTTAATCCGTCCTCCAACCGATAAAAACAGAGCGAATTACGTCCAAAGTTAGTTTGGTAGGTGATTTTGAGTGAGGTAGCGCTGATAGATCCTTGTTGGCATATTCTTGCCCACGGATGGACGTGATGTACTTTTTTTTCCTGGTTTTAATTAGCTAAAGCAGACTTCGTTTGTCGGCACTGCTAAGTACAAACTTCTGTGGAGGAATATTTATGATTGGTGTGGAGGGCCATGGTTCACAACCTGACATACCAATTGCTCGGCTGCGTGCTTTAGACATATCTAATCTCTTTCGGTGGATCATAAAAAAATTCTCTTTCGGTGGATCTTAAAAAAATCTCTTTCGGTGTAGATGGTTGTCGCCGAAAAAGGAAGTCCACTACCATATGTAACTGATATCCTATTCCTAGACCTAGCCCGTTCGATAAGCTCGAGAGATTCAGTGCCTCAGTGGTCCATGCTTTCTCCTAGACCAATGGGGCCGTAGCTCGTAGTCGCAGTGAAGATGCCTAAATGCGAGAGTTTCGGCCTGCATAATCCTGGGCCGTAATGAAGTTATTTGGACGTAACTTGTTGGGCTTTTCTGGTAGGCATGGCCGTTTGGCACTAGGCCGTGTTGGAGTCATTTGGATGCGTGTACATGCACTCTTGCTGAGCTCTTTCGTTGTCCTGGGTTACACAGGTAGGCTGGAATGAAGCCCGCTCGTCTCGTTTCGGAATGAGCCAAGGCTGGGCTTTCGAGCTGATTCTTGTTAGCTTTATGAGCCTAGATGATTTCTAGTGAGGCATGAATAAAATGTAAGACAAAATCACGAGTTCACAATTAAATCAGACCAACATTCTTAATCTGAGAACAGAAATCCATATGCATTCATTCCACATATCTGCAATATCCCATCGCAACACAAGAATGGTTCTGATATTTTCCTAGTAATATACTAATACGTAAGTCTTCCTATTCATTTTTAAAAAAACAGCACCAACATGACGCAAACCCGAAGTCTCTAACCATAGCATCTGATTTTTACTTGCAAAACACTAGCAGCATAATTTCAAGAAAGCGTTGTTTTTGTTATGATGATAGTTACCCCTGCAGCAAAGAGCTTCAAGAGCAAGCCTCTCGATGGTAATTCCATCTTGCAAGCTACTGCTATGGTGGAGATATTTGCCCAGCTTAGTTTCCCGCCACATCTAATCGGTGTTCGACGGTAGTCACCGCCGCCGGTTTGGCAAGGTTAGGAGGCAGCTGAGAGCTAACGATCGATTAAACGGTCGACCGCTAGTGCCGAGGTGGAGGCCCCGACGTTGGTAGACTTCTTCCCTCGCGCATGAACACGAGACTCCATGCTTCGTTGGTGGTCCATACGTGCACGGCGAGGACATGGTGCCGAGCACAAGAGCGGGCAAGTGAGGAGCAGAGCGGAAAAGCCTACTGCGCGGGCCGGTGAGGAGTAGAGCAGGGCAGCAGATGGAGGAGGGCGCGGCGGATGGAGGATGATGCGGCGGATGGAGGAGGGGTGACTGAGGAGGATAGGGCGGCGATGCAGAGGACAGGGGGCGGCGGCGGGCCAGACGACGGGGCGGCGGGTCGGTGAATGGGGCGGGAGTGGAGTCGATCGGGAATGGGATTTGGGGGCAGAGGTGTGTGTCGTGTGTGACTGTGTTGTGTGTGCCTCAGTCTCTCTAGGGTTTACTCCTGGAGTCCTGGGCCTCAACTCAATGCTTGTGGGGCTTTGTGGGCCAGCAAGCAGCTCACAAGTTGAACGAGTTTCGCGAGCGGCTCGGCTCGAAAATTTTGCGAGCCGGAGAAGGATCTTGGCTCGGCTTGAGAACATCATGAGACCGAGCTGAGGCAACTTGAGTTTGGTCCGAGCCAAACTGGCTCGCGAGCCTAGAGCTTTTCTTCAGCCCTATACAAAGGTGAGAGTTTTGGCCCATGAGTTCTTTGCTTCTCTATTCTCATTTTTTTTCTATCTCCTTTCTTTCTTTCGGTCTTACATAATCTTTCGTGAATTCTTTCGGGGGAAAGTCGGAAGGACAACCAAAAAAATTTGATGGCATCATAATATGCACATGTTGGAACATTTGGAATTATCGCAATAGCAGGATTTTCGATCAACAATTCCACGTCCAACAGGTTGTCGTGCATATTCAGGAAGATGTTGATCAAGGGTTGAGGGCCATAAAGATTTCCCAAATGGTGTGTGTCATGTGTGTGACTGTGTTGTGTGTGCCTCAGCCTCTCTAGGGTTTACTCCTGGAGTCCTGGACCTCAACTCAATGCCTGTGGGGCTTTGTGGACCAGCAAGCAGCTCACGAGTTGAACGAGTTTCGCGAGCGACTCAGCTCAAAAAATTTGCGAGCCGGAGAAGGGGCTTGTCTCAGCTTGAGAACATCACGAGACCGAGCCGAGCCAGCTTGAGTTTGATCCAAGCCAAGCTGGCTCGCGAACCTAGAGGGTTTTTCCAGCCCTATACATAGGTGAGAGTTTTGGCCCATGAGTTCTTTGCCTCTCTATTCTCGTTTTTTTCCTATCTCCTTTCTTTCTTTCGGTCTAACATGATCTTTCATGGATTGTTTTGGGGGAAAGTCGGAAGAACAACCAAAAAAAATTGATGGCGTCATAATCTACACATGTTGGAACATTTGGAAGGATCGCAATAGCAGGATTTTCGATCATCAATTCCACGTCCAATGCATATTCAAGAAGATATAGATCAAAGGTTGAGGACCATGCAGATTTCCCAACTGCATAAGGACTAGTTAAGAGTGGAGCCCTCTCTTACTCTGCTCATGTTGTTTTCTGTTTTTGTGTTTTGTTGTTCAAGTTGTTGTTAGTTGTGGTTTTTTCATGTAAGGTTATATAACCTACATATTTGTTTGTTGTATTTTCTAAACTTCTTCTATAAATTAATGGCAGAGCTCCTTCCCATTCTTTCGAAAAAAACAAAAGTCAAATGAAGTAGTACATGCTAGCAATTAATTGCTGGTACTGGTCAATGTTTACGAGGTCTTAAACCAACTGAATGGTTACCGTAAGCAGTTCGATGGTGTTTTTTATCTAGTGTGTTGTGAGAAAAAAAAACGAACCTGCCCAACTCATGGTTTAGTATCACACACGTTGAACATCTGGGCCTATTTAGCACAGCTGCAGCTTTTTTAAAAAGCGGCTTTCGGCTGGGCTGCAGAGCTGAACGGCTGAGCTGAGGAGGTTTGGTGTTTGGTTGTCTTGCTTTTAGGTAGGCTAGTTACAGCTTCTGAGATAGGAAATATCTGAAATTAAAGATAATTTAACATCCCTCAATGATGGCTTGTTTGACGGCGTTTAATATCAATTACTGCAATTGACACTAATTAACGACAACTAACGACAATTGACGTAATTGACGCTAATGAACGCAATTGAAGGTAATGAACGCATTAATTAACAACAATTAATGCTATTAACTGTAATTACTGACAATTAATGCAACTCACGACAATTAACGTAATTGACTGAATTAACGCCATTAACGATAATTAATGTAATTATTACAATAACTAATTATAATAACTAATTATTACATACATCATTATTACAATTAAAAATTATTAAAAAAAACAATTATTACATAATAATTAATTTAAAATAGAAAATAAAAAAGGGTCGGTGGCTAGGGTTTGGGTCGACGGCGGCGGGGAGGAGGAGGCAGGCGCAGATCGATGGCGGCACCGAGGAGGGAGGAGGAGGGCACCGGGGGAGGGAGGAAGATTGGCGACGTCAGGGGAGGGGAAGGCGAGCATGGGTAGCAACGCAGACCGGTGGAGGCGCCGAGGAGGGAGGAGGACAGCGCCAGGGAAGGAAGAAAGATTGGCGGCATCAGAGGAGCGAGGAAGAGAAGGGTGGCGCCGGTGTCGGGGGAGAAGGAGGCGGGCGTAGTAGGCGGCGCTGGTGAAGAATCTAGACCCGTCATTATGTGTTAATGGAGTTTTGGTTATTAATGACAAATCTATTTATGAGACTAACACTCTTTGTGATATACCTATTGTTTAGTCTCAGTCGGATTTAAAGATCAAAGAGGTATGCATTCAACATCTTATTATATCTTCTTGCATTCCTCGGATCCAATATATAGGTTGAACTTCACCAAAAAGGAAAACTTGTATATGTGCATATGTTTTATTTACACACTCGTGTATGCACACATTTAGGGGGAGTTCGGTCTATATCTTGTGGTTTCATTAGTATTGATCCATATTTCCTTGTCCACATATATTAAGGATCTTTACCTTGAAATATATCCATGAATATATGCAACTTGTGTAGTTCGTATATATTCGTATGGGCATATGAGACTTATGTAGTTCATATACTCATATCCTTGAATATATGCAACTTGTGTAGTTCAGTATATATTCATATGGGCATATGAGACTTGGAGTTCATATATGCTCATGTATCTTTTGAGTATACATAACTTATGTAGTTTATATATACTCATACCAATTACATTCAATTACTTGCTATTGAAGTGGTTATCATAAATTACCAAAGAGGAAAGATTGTGGTATCTTGTCCCAACCATTATGAGTTAATGGTATGATGTGGTAATTAATGATAATCATATTAATGGAACTAACGTTTCTCTTTGAGATGGATAAATAGGTTATGTTTAGTGTGATTGAAGACTTGGATGACGTCATGAGTTGATCGTCATCAAGTCAAGTTTATGAAGAAAAGAATATCGTCATGTGTTGATGATATCAAGAAAAGAACATCATCATGGGTTGATGATATTGAAGTGAAGAGCTTGGAGTAAAGGAGATGATCATGAGTTGATCATCAAGACAAGAAGAATCCATCATATGTTGATGGAGGTCAAGTGAAGAGTGCATCATGAGTTGATGTATGTCAAGACTTGAAGCAAGGACATGCGTCATCAAGCTTCAAGTGGTTGAGCAAGGAAAAGGTATGACTAGCTAGAGCTAAGGATTTGTTCCTAGTCTTTTACCGGTCTCGGTGTTTAGTTGGGAGACCGGATTGCTAGAATAGGTTGTCGTACTATTAAGAGGGGTCTTAATTAGTAACTTGAGTTAGTCATGTGTTGATAGCTCATTGTGTTTGCTCTAGCTCAACTTAACATGTTGCCTATATTTGCGAATGCGTTTTGCAAATAGTTGTGGCTCATGGTAATTCCTTGTAGCATGTGACTCTTGTTTGCGAATGTGTTTTGCAAACGGTTTAAAGTCCATGTACCTTATTTCTTGTGGCAATGATTCTAAAAGTCGGCAAAATGTGTTTTTGTGACTTGTTGAGAATCTAGCTTTCATCTCTTGTGTACATGTTGCATCAATTTGGCAAATATGTTTTGCAAATTGAGTTGAAGCAAATGTACAAAGTTTGATCTCGATCTTGGTATCTTTGTGGTCCGACCGCCTCTGTAGCGATCGGCCGGTGGTAGCGGTCGACGCCATGGGTTGGTGATGTCGACCGATTCTGTGTATGCGGCGTAAGAAGCGGTACTACGGAGTGCGGTAATACCGGAGTTTGAAGCGGTACTACCAGAGTGCGGTAGTGCGATATTTGTTTGGCGATATGTATTTTCGGAGGATGTTTTACGGTCTTTCGGTGCTCTGGTTGGCGGTCGGCCGGCCCCTCTGGCGGTCGGACCGGTGTGAGCGGTCTGACCGGCCATTGGTTCGTGGTCAGACTGATTGTGAGTCCAACGGCTAGTTTTATAGCCGTTGGCACTTGGCGATCCGGCCGCCATTAGTTGGCGATCGGCCGGTTTGATCAGATTCTCCGAATCTTCTCCCAACGGCTAGTTTTTGTGTGTTGGCTATAAATACCCACCTTGGCTGTGTGAGAAAAGTGTGGCTGGTGTCCCATTGAGGTTCTTTGAGCTAAGAGCAAGCCTCTCATACTCTTGTGTGCATGTGTTGCACTTAGTGAGTGATTGAGAGCAAACCCTAAGTGCATGTGTTGCATTAGGTTATGGATTGCGTATCCATAGAGCTTTGGCACTTGATTGGTTCAAGTGAAAGTTGAGTCTTGTTACTCTTGGTGTTTGCCGACACCTAGACGGCGTAGAGGCGTTGTGCGTCGGTGATCTTCTCAAGTGAAGCTTGTGAGAAGACCCGGGCAATTTGTGAGTGGCTTGGTGCTCGCCATCTCCGGAGTGGAGTAAGAGCAACCCTAGTGGAGTGAGGTGGTTGATACCTCGGAGGAAGGCTTAATACGTGGAGCCGACCCAATTGGTTTGGGTTTCCCTCAACGTGGATTAGGGGAGACCGGCAAGTCTCCGAGCACCACGGTAAAACATCGCCGTGTCATCTTGTGGTTGCATTCTTGAGCTTTACCTTATTGCAATTTACATTCATATAATTAAGTTTCTCATTTATTGTGTATGAATGATTGCCTAGCTATGTGCCATTTACATTGCCTAAATTGAATTGCTCACAAGTTCATGCTCAATTGATTATTATCATTAGACTTGTATTGTTGGAGCACTTAGTTGAGACTAGTGGTTTTTAGGTCTTAATTGTGCAAAACCGTATTTATATTAACTTCCGCATTAGAAATCGGTTTTAGCGTATAAAAGTTTTAAAACGCCTATTCACCCCCCCCCTCTAGTCGGCCTACTCGATCTTACAGCGGGCCAACAGAGGCGCCGAGGAGGAGGCAACCACAGGTGGAGGCATTGAGGATGTAACATCCCAAGTTTTGGCTTGTGTTTCAAATGTAAGAAAATGAGTAGAAATTAAAACTTTTTCTTACATCTTGAAATTCTTGTATGTCCTAAAGAGTTCTTGCAAAAGAATTATGGGATTACAAGTCACAAGTCACTCTGATCAAAAACCTTGACTTCCAAAAACATTCTTGCCTAACCTTGTGATCATCCTCTGGAAATATTTTTCCTAAGTTCTTGGGTTGGTTTGTGACCCCTCTGAAAAATTTCACAATTTTTAGAAATTGTTTGAATATTTTTGGAGGCCAGTCAAACCTATTCAAAATCTGGTCAAACTGTGGACCACCACCTTGTGGAATTTTTGGAGGAAAATGTATAGCACAAAAACCTCTGCAAAAATTATACAAGGTCAATAACTCAGCTAGCAAGCTCCTGTAAAAGTTTCATAATTTTTGGAGTGAGTTTGCTACTTCAATTAAATCCCAAACTTGGATCGCTTGAAACCCAAAGTTAGGGTGAGTGGACTCGGGCTCGAGTCGGACCAGTCCGACCCGACCAATTGACTCGCTCGAGTCGAGTCACTAGGCCGCACCGAGCTTGGCCTGGTCCCGTGTGTGAGCCGTTGGTTTGAAATCCAACGCTCACGAGACCACCCCGACCTCCTCTTACATTCTTCTTCTTCCTCTTTCGCCATGCGCGGCGTGCGCGTCTGCAGTGGCGGCGATGTCGATCGCCGTGGGGCCTACAGCGGCTCGGAGCCCCTCGTTGTCAACCGTGTCGACTTTGCCACGACCTTACGCCTCCTCGCCTCGTTTTCTCGCGCGGCAACCTCTCTTTTGTCCCATCGCCATTAAGCCTCGTCCTCGAGCTCGGTCGGCTCCGAGCTGCTTGAGCACCTCCAGAGGCTTTCCTCTAGTCCCCTTCTACCTCCGATCGCCCTCCCAAACCTTTCTCTATAAGGTTGAGCGCCAAATCTCACCTTGAGCTCATTTCGCCATTTACGCGCGTGAGCTCCATTGGTGAACTTGGGTCCTCGGTGGTCCTCTTGCCCTAATCTTGTTTCCTGAAGGCCCTGGTCATCACAAAGTCGTCCCTAACTCCGGTTTGGGTTGTTTTCTGAGAGCAACTCGGATGGAGACTTGCGAGTTGCGGCCGTAAGGGCACTCCTTCGTCCCCATCTCGGTGAGGTTCCTCCACTCGATTCCTTGGTTACGAAGCCACCTAAGGTCATCGCGAAGTGTTCCTCATCACCCTTTTCTCTATAATTGCTCAGAGCCACTATCGTCGTTATCTTCCTCATCTCCGGTGAAGCGCTCATGGCAGGCACTCCTCCGACCTCCTCTGGACCACCCTGTGCCTGGTGAGTTCATTTTAGTCCCTTAGAGCTTAAGGTCTAGCTAGGATAGCTCGTAGCGCTCCTTTTCGTGTTTTCGGTTTTGCGAAACCGGTCCTCCGCCTCGCTCGGCTCGCCGGCGTTCAAAACCATCGCCGAAAGCACCTCCGTTGGGTTCGCAATACTATTAGCTTCATTTTGGTGGCTTTGGTTCCCGCCGTGGCCTGATCGTGGCGACGTCTCGTGAGCTCACCGTCGAGCTCTGTACCTTGTCGTGTTTTGTCAAGCCATTGGACCTCTTCGGGTTCATCGTGACCGTCTAAGACCACCCCAAGTCGATCCGGGCGTGAGGGTTTCCGTGAAATTTCTAAGTCCCAAGACCTCCTTGAGCAATCTCGCCGTTAAAGACCTCCTGGATTAGCTCTTAGCCGTTAGATCATGGTCTGCGAAAACTATAACCGCTAGGACCTCCCCTGGTTAGATCCTAGCCGTTTAAGACCTCTTGGAACTCCATCTGAGTCACTAGGACCACTCCTGTGCAAAAAGACCTCCTCGAGGTCATTTTTGTAAAAACCACCTTCGGGACCTCCCGAGGTCCTCTTTGCAAAAGACCTCCCCTTGGTCATTTTGCAAAGACCACCTCAGACCACCTCGGGTCGTCCTTGTAAAAGCCACCCGGCCTTTTACAAAGAAAACCCCTCGGACCTCTTAGGCTCAATCCCGACCATTCACGACCTCCGGATTAGATCGGCGTTAGATCTCTTTTGTCAAATCCTTAGTGCTCGGACCTCCCTCCGCGTCGATCTGGACGTTCAAGACCTCCCTAGGTCTAATCGAACCGTCCGGATCTCCTCCGATAAAACCCTATCGCTTAGGACCTCCCAGAAGATCTTGGCCATCCAAGACCTCCTCGTGTCAATCGGCCGATCAAGACCTCCCTCCGGAGATCTTGGCCGTCTAGGACCTCCTCCTTTGGATCCGTGGCGTTAGGACCTCCTCCTCTGGTCTAAACCGTTAGACCTCCTTCCTCGATTTAAAGCCTTAGGACCTCCTCGTTCAATCTTGATCGCCGGGACCTCCTCACTTGATCGTGTCCGTTAAAGACCTCCTCTCGGAGATCTAGACCGTTGAAGACCTCCTCCGTGAGATCTTAGCCGTCGGACCTCCCTCCGTAGGTTTACCCTTAGGACCTCCCCTAGTGCTCGGGACCGCGGATCTCGATCGGACGGTCCACGACCTCTGTTAGCGCGTGAGCCTCCTTGCGTGCATTGTGCACGCCGTGCGTGATCGTTGGATCCGATCTCAAGCGGTCCGGACCTCCTAGTGCGGGAGGAGGTCTTGTGTGCACTATGCTTCGAGTGCGTGGCGTGCGATGAAAGATCGACGACCCGACCTCTCCTTTTCCTCAGTTCATCCGGACCTCCGAGAGCTCAAACTTTCTAAGTCTTTTAATGTTTCCAACTTCAAAAGAGCATAACTTTGTCATTTTAGCTCCGTTTTGAATGATTCCAATTGCTGTAGCTCTGTTAGAGTATGAACTTTAGTTGAAAATGAATTTAGGCACTGTTTTGTAGCAGAAAATGATTTAAAGCGCATGATCTTGTTTAGTGAAAATAGTTGTTTAGAAATTCATTGAAATTTGTAAAATGCATAACTTTTTCTCAGTATTTCCAAACTGAGCAAACTAAGTTTTGTTAAAACCTACTAGGAATGTCTGTAATTTAGAGTAGGTCTTCATATGATCCTTGCCACGAAATTAATGATCTACTAGTTTTAGAACTTAGAAAAATCATAACTATTTAATTTCAACTCCTATTTGTGCAAACTCAGTTTTGCCGTTGTTAGGATGACCTTATCTACCTACCATAAAAATTTCAGATTCCAGATCATTCTAGAAATTTTCACCATGAACGATAGAAGAAATTAATTTAATTATGATTTTTAGTGAGAGAACTTAGATTAGTCATAACTTTTTCATGCTTAGTCCAAATGAAGTAATTCTTGTTTCTAAAATTGTCTAAAATCAACCTAACTGCTGTATAAATTTCTTGGGATTTGGATGTATTTTGCTTTGAGTTTTGTTTGGTGTTCTTCGTTCTTATCGATTCTTTTTCGCTCTTTCGGTAGGTTCAGACGATTGTGTTATCCTTGAGTGATCCTCAGCAACAAATTGAGCATTTGCAGCCAGGCAAGCAGTTTGATCATGTTAATCCCATTTATTTTAAGTATTTATTTTGTTTGCAACTTCTATGTATGCATTGCTAGTTTGTGTTAAACTATTGTCGTTAGTTTACCTAGTAGATGCATTTCCTTAAGCAAATGATTATCCTTTACTACCATGAGCCTAGGTTATTCTTTGTGATTTAGAGCTCGTTGGATGAGCTCTTGTCACTTAGTAGTTTGCGAATTAATTGCTTAGCCATGCTTAGTTTCCGGTAGAAATGGCGATTATCGACTTGTCGATAACCTTGATCTATAAAACTTATTATCACTTATGATTTTGGCCTTGTGCCATGTCTTCTTATGAAAACTAAAACTGAAAACAAAATGATTTAGACTTGGGCACAATGGTATGTTGGTGTGCTTTTGGGTGTATTGGAATGGTGCCCGGTCATTAAGGACCGAGTTACTTGCGCCACCGTCTTGAGCATTTTTGCGTGCTAACCACACTAGAGGTATGGGACCTCTCTTGAATTAGTACTTTGGGAGGCATTAATTAATGAGTCGGGTGTAGTTTATAGAAAAAGGATCACAAAGGCGTGGCCAGGTGGTTCCTTTCTAGGTCCTCCACCCGACCAGGGTCTTGTAATGTCCGGCTAGTAACTATTGACTCCGGCTTTGCTTGACTCCACCACAACGTGTGGTCCTAGTGGCTCATTTCGCCACTGGTCACTAAGGGTTAACCCCATCGTGCGACTCTTAATTAACGCATTCCATTGGAAGCGTCTCGTAGGACTTAGCCGTGCGGCATACCAAAGGAAGTGTGCTTAATAGCTTGGCAAAAAGCGATTGCAGTGTGGGTACATTGGTACACCTGCGGGGTTTAAAACTATTCGAATAGCCTCGTCCTAGGTTATGGACACGCTCGGATCGCCCGTGAGAACTAGACTACAACTTTTAATTAAAACTTGATGGGTGGTGCGAATCGGGATTCGTGCTATGTTGTGGTGACTTTTGGGATAGTCACTTCGGTGGTTACTTGTATTTATCTTTATTTCATTGTTATTTCAACATTAAAAACTGATTTGCAAACTTGCTTTTAAATGTATTACATTATTGCAAATAAAGTTGGCTTTGTGCAAAAGAGACATACAACCTCCACTTAAATAAGCTTGCATGTAGTATAATGATAGGTGCGCTATTCCACACGTCGGTCTTGCGAGTACAAAAACAATTTTTGTACTCGGATGCTATGCTTAATGTTTTTGTTGCGAGAGGAAGAAGTGGATCCCCAAGGGATCGACTTTTGTGAGAATCATTGTGGTTTGGACGACTAGCTTGGCGGCGGTCGGTTGCCTTGTGGGTTATGGCTAACCGGTTGGATTTTATTTATAGCCATCTTATGGCACTTTGCTTCATTGTTAATGTTACTTTGTTGTTCTTTGGCGATCGGCCCTCTCGTGTAATAACTCTATATTGTACGTCTTTTGCTAGACTTGTTATATTGTGATGTATGGAATTGGTGCATAATTTTGTAACAGGTGTGTATCTTTGCATTACGGGAAGCATACATATCTCGAGGCTTGGTTTATTTGATTTGTCTTGTTAGGACCAAGTGGATGGTTAAGCAAGTACAAGCCTAATAAACCGGGTCCCCACAAAGTTGGTATCGAGCCATCTCGACCGTAGAAACCCCTAGCTTGGTCGTCTTTAGGATACTTTGAAAACTTATTTTTAGCGTCAAATGGTTTAAGAGAATTTAAGTAGTTCTCAGATTTTACTCCTTGCCTATCTTAGCTTTCTTCTCTCATCTCGCTCTAACTTAAGTTTTAAAAGTTGTTTTCCTCTTCTTCTTTCAAAAGATAGTCATTATCGTTTAAGTTGGGTTTGGGAACCAATGAGTTTGGCAAATTGAAGTGTTGGCTGCCCTTCTACAAGGTTTTGAAGCTTCGGAATGGTGAATTTAGACTAGGAGCTTGGATGCAAAATCTGGACAGCAAGCGTCAATTCCGGACAGCAAGCTCAAAGGTTCTAAATAAGGTAGATAATGAGAAGATAACTTAACTAAAACTGGTGGAAATAAGAGGGTAAGATGTGATACTAGTTGGCTAAGTATCTAACACTATATTGGTAGTGTCTCCACGCTTTCTAGGGTACTAAGACTTGAGTTAGGTTCTGAAATTTATCTTCCTAAACCGATTGCTCGTTCGTTCCATACGAGTTAGTCGTACCGGAAGTTGATCTCGTGATTGAGACCTTGTGCTGATTTTGTGGTTGTTTTTGAGTTCATCTCTTAGTGGTTTATTGTTTCCTTGCCTTAAGCTTTGGGTTTGATCCTTGTCCATCTTAGTATCTATTCCCACCTAATGTTGTGAGACCCCTAAGTCCTTGGTGGTTCTTCCGCGTCCTTCGTTTCTAGTATTCGGGTTCGCACTAACCCATCTCTTCGTAGCGAGAAATGCAGACGGACCAGCGGACTAGGTCGACAAAGTGGGTGGGATGAAGGTCTCCAGCTGGCTTGTCCGGACAAGGATTGCAAGCGCCTCCCCTCAGCGATTGTGATGGTTTTGCTCCCCTTTTGTGGTGACCATGGTAAAAGAGCCATGTCGCGAAGGTTGCAACCAGGAAGGTCAAGGTGCGCGTGTGTGGTGAGGAAGGACACTGCAGTGGCGAGTGTACTGATTTGCCCAAATTGTGATGAAGACCACTGCCGGAAAGCGTCATTGCCAAAGTCACTTGTTTTCTCTGCGAGGAAGCACTCACTATCCCAATGAGTGTAGCATGAGCACAGTGATCGCCAGTCATTAAAGCTTAATGGCTTTTCGGTCATCTACAAGTATCAATCGCCAATGCTTCGGACGAGAAGTTCTTGGATGATTTGTGCGTGGAGTGCGAGGACAAATTACCGTCTATACCTTCCCGACTTTGATTACGGTCGAGAATCCGTAGTTCTTTGGGGCGAAAGAAGAAGCTAAAGGATCGTCCCAGCGTCAACGGATGGCAGATGCCACTTGTTTCTTCTGTAACAACAGGGGTCACTATGCGCATAGTTGCCCTAAGAAGAATGCAACAACCCCTCGTCCTCCGCGGGCCGTGTTTCAGTCTCATGCACCTGCGGTCCAGCAGCAAGGTGGCCCCCGCGATCTGGCCATTGTCACGTGCTTCTTTTGTCACAAGAAGGGGCATTACGCCAACGATTGCCGTGAAGCATCGAGAGCGGAAGGGCATTCATGATCAAGTCAACTCCATCTCATTGAAGAAGTTCGAGGCGCGGCGTCATGTTGGGTACGCTTCTTGTTTACTCTTACCCTGATACGGTATTATTCGATTCAGAGGCATCTCGTTCCTTTATATCGCTATCTTTGACTGTGTTGGTGATCTTCATCTTGCTCCATCACTGATGCCTAGCACCATCTCGGTTTCATCAAGCCTTGCTAGCCTACCTGTTTTCCCCAAGAAGAAGGCTACCATCCAGGGTTGTCATCGGTCTTTTGACTTGAGTGACACCCATACGTCTCTATACATCCTTGGGCATCACCTACTTGGTATTGCCTCGAAGTGCTGTGCCCTAAATTCCATAGCCCTTCTAATCAGCGCTACGGAGGGATGACTCAGTATAGCTAGTTATCAAGCCGAGGCCCCATTCGTTAGTGGAGTAACGGACAAATTGCTCCACCAACCGAGTATGGCCTTGGTTCCTCCAAGCTAGTCGTGGAGGATGACTCGCATAGCTAGTTAGCGGTGAGATTCCGTTGTTGGCGGAATTAACCAGACAAGTCGCTCCACCAGCCAACAACGATCTTGCACCGTCGCCCTCAAAAATCGAGGAAGATCTCTCAGTTTGTCAATCCTTGCTATATCTGGACTTGATAAGTTCCCCGTGTCGACTAAAGTGGCACATTTTCTACCAAGTCGAGCAGAGATTTGTCTTGGGTCCCTTGCTTGAGCTCCTTGTCTCGGGAATCGTGCCATTCATTTCCTTGAAGTTCGGTGGTCGAATTGTTCCAAGGATGAAGCTACTTGGAAACATAAAGACCACTTGACATCTGAACTACCCTCTTTCTTTCTGAGCAAGTCAAATCTCGGGACGAGATTTTTGTAAGGGGGGGAGAGTTGTAACATCCCAAGTTTTGGCTTGTGTTTCAAATGTAAGAAAATGAGTAGAAATTAAAACTTTTCTTACATCTTGAAATTCTTGTATGTCCTAAAGAGTTCTTGCAAAAGAATTATGGGATTACAAGTCACAAGTCACTCTGATCAAAACCTTGACTTCCAAAAACATTCTTGCCTAACCTTGTGATCATCCTCTGGAAATATTTTCCTAAGTTCTTGGGTTGGTTTGTGACCCTCTGAAAAATTTCACAATTTTTAGAAATTGTTTGAATATTTTGGAGGCCAGTCAAACCTATTCAAAATCTAGTCAAAGCGTGGACCACCACCTTGTGGAATTTTGGAGGAAAATGTATAGCACAAAAACCTCTGCAAAAATTATACAAGGTCAATAACTCAGCTAGCAAGCTCCTGTAAAAGTTTCATAATTTTTGGAGTGAGTTTGCTACTTCAATTTAAATCCCCAAACTTCGGATCTGCTTGAAACCCAAAGTTAGGGCTGAGTCAGACTCGGGCTCGAGTCAGACCCGAGTCCGACCCAGCCAATTGACTCGCTCGAGTCGAGTCACTAGGCCGCGCCGAGCTTGGCCCTGGTCCCCGTGTGTGAGCCGTTGGATTTGAAATCCAACGCTCACAGACCACCCCGACCTCCCTCTTCTGTTCTTCTTCTTCCTCTTTCCGCCATGCGCGAGCGTGCGCGTGCGCAGTGGCGAGGCGATGTCCGATCACCGTGGGCCCTACAACGGCTCGGAGCCCCTCGTTGTCAACCGTGTCGACTTTGCCACGACCTTACCCGCCTCCTCGCCTCGTTTTCTCGCGCGGCAACCTCTCTTTTGTCCCATCGCCATTAAGCCTCTGTCCTCGAGCTCAGTCAGCTCTGAGCTACTTGAGCACCTCCGAGGCTTTCCTCTAGTCCCCTTCTACCTCCGGTCGCCCTCCCAAACCTTTCTCTATAAGGTTGGCGCCAAATCTCACCTTGAGCTCATTTCGCCATTTTCGGCGCGTGAGCTCCATTGGTGAACTTGGGTCCTCCAGTGGTCCTCTTGCCCTAATCTTGTTTCCCTGAAGGCCCCTGGTCATCACAAAGTCGTCCCTAACTCCGGTTTGGGTTGTTTTCACAGGAGCAACTCGGACTGGAGACTTCGCGGGTTGCGGCCGTAAGGGCACTCCTTCGTCCCCATCTCCGGTGAGGTTCCTCCACTCGATTCCTTGGTTCTGAAGCCACCTAAGGTCATCGCGAAGTGTTCCTCATCACCCTTTTTCTCTATAATTGCTCAGGAGCCACTATCGTCGTTATCTTCCTCATCTCCGGTGAAACTGCTCCGCCGCGGCACTTCTCCGACCTCCTCTGGACCACCCCTGTGCCCTGGTGAGTTCATTTTAGTCCCTTAGAGCTTAAGGTCTAGCTAGGATAGCTCGTAGCGCTCCCTTTTCGTGTTTTCGGTTTTTGCCGAAAACCAGTCCTCCGCCTCGCTCAGGCCGCGGCGTTCAAAACCATCGCGCCGTCAGCACCTCAGTTGGGTTCGCAATACTATTAGCTTCATTTTGGTGGCTTTGGTTCCGCCGCCGTGGCCACAGTCGTCGCGACGCGTGCTTGTGAGCTCACCGTCGAGCTCTGTACCTTGTCGTGTTTTGTCAAGCCATTGGACCTCTTGGGTTCATCGTGACCGTCTAAGACCACCCCAAGTCAGATCTGGGCCGTAGAGGGTTTCCCGTGAAATTTCTAAGTCCCAAGACCTCCTTGAGCAATCTCGCCGTTAAAGACCTCCTGGATTAGCTCTTAGCCGTTAGATCTGGTGCGAAAACTATAACCGCTAGGACCTCCCCTGGTTAGATCCTGGCCGTTTAAGACCTCTTGGAACTCCATCCGAGTCACTAGGACCACTCCTGCGCAAAAAGACCTCCTCGAGGTCATTTTTGTAAAAACCACCTTCGGGACCTCCCAGGTCCTCTTTGCAAAAGACCTCCCTTGGTCATTTTGCAAAGACCACCTCGAGACCACCCTCGGGGTCGTCCTTGTAAAAGCCACCTGGCCTTTTACAAAGAAAACCCCTTCGAGACCTCTTAGGCTCAATCGACCATTCACGACCTCCGGATTAGATCGGCGTTAGATCTCTTTTGTCAAATCCTTAGTGCTCGGACCTCCCTCGCGTCGATCTCGGACCGTTCAAGACCTCCCTAGGTCTAATCTGAACCGCCCGGATCTCCTCGATAAAACCCTATCGCTTAGGACCTCCCGAGAAGATCTTGGCCATCCAAGACCTCCTCGTGTCAATCCCGGCCGATCAAGACCTCCTCTGGAGATCTTGACCGTCTAGGACCTCCTCCTTTGGATCCGTAGCGTTAGGACCTCCTCCTCTGGTCTAAACCGTTAGACCTCCTTCCTCGATTTAAAGCCTTAGGACCTCCTCGTTCAATCTTGATCGCCGGGACCTCCTCGCTTGATCGTGTCCGTTAAAGACCTCCTCCGGAGATCTAGGCCGTTGAAGACCTCCTCAGTGAGATCTTAGCCGTCGAGACCTCCTCCGTAGGTTTACCCTTAGGACCTCCCTAGTGCTCGGGACCGCGGATCTCGATCGGCGGTCACGACCTCTGTAGCGCGTGACCTCCTTGCGTGCGCTGTGCGCATGGTCGTGATCGTTGGATCCGATCTCAACGGTCGGACCTCCTAGTGCGGGAGGAGGTCTTGTGTGCACTATGCTTCGAGGTGCGTGGCCGTGCGATGAAAGATCGACGGCCACGACCTCTCCTTTTCCTCGTTCATCTGGACCTCCAGAGAGCTCAAACTTTCTAAGTCTTTTAATGTTTCCAACTTCAAAAGAGCATAACTTTGTCATTTTAGCTCGTTTTGAATGATTCCAATTCTTTGTAGCTCTGTTAGAGTATGAACTTTAGTTGAAAATGAATTTAGGCACTGTTTTGTAGCAGAAAATGATTTAAACTGCATGATCTTGTTTAGTGAAAATAGTTGTTTAGAAATTCATTGAAATTTGTAAAATGCATAACTTTTTCTCAGTATTTCAAACTGAGCAAACTAAGTTTTGTTAAAACCTACTAGGAATGTACTGTAATTTAGAGTAGGTCTTCATATGATCCTTGCCACCGAAATTAATGATCTACTAGTTTTAGAACTTAGAAAAATCATAACTATTTAATTTCAACTCCTATTTGTGCAAACTCAGTTTTGCCGTTGTTAGGATGACCTTATCTACCTACCATAAAAATTTCAGATTCCAGATCATTCTAGAAATTTTCACCATGAACAATAACGAAATTAATTTAATTATGATTTTTCAATTTGAGAGAACTTAGATTAGTCATAACTTTTTCATGCTTAGTCCAAATGAAGTAATTCTTGTTTCTAAAATTGTCTAAAATCAACCCTAACTGCTGTATAAATTTCTTGGGATTTGGATGTATTTTGCTTTGAGTTTTGTTTGGTGTTCTTCGTTCTTATCGATTCTTTTTAGCTCTTTCGGTAGGTTCCGACGATTGTGTTATCCTTGAGAGTGATCCTCAGCAACAAATTGAGCATTTGCAGCCAGGCAAGCAGTTTGATCATGTTAATCCCATTTATTTTAAGTATTTATTTTGTTTGCAACTTCTATGTATGCATTGCTAGTTTGTGTTAAACTATTGTCGTTAGTTTACCTAGTAGATGCATTTCCTTAAGCAAATGATTATCCTTTACTACCATGAGCCTAGGTTATTGCTGTGATTTAGAGCTCGTTGGATGAGCTCTTGTCACTTAGTAGTTTGCGAATTAATTGCTTAGCCATGCTTAGTTTCCGGTAGAAATGGGCGGTTATCGACTTGTCGATAACCTTGATCTATAAAACTTATTATCACTTATGATTTTGGCCTTGTGCCATGTCTTCTTATGAAAACTAAAACTGAAAACAAAATGATTTAGACTTGGGCACAATGGTATGTTGGTGTGCTTTTGGGTGTATTGGAATGGTGCCGGGTCATTAAGGACCGAGTTACTTGCGCCACCGTCTTGAGCATTTTTGCGTGCTAACCACACTAGAGGGTATGGGACCTCTCTTGAATTAGTACTTTGGGAGGCATTAATTAATGAGTCGCTGGCTGTAGTTTATAGAGAAAAAGGATCACAAAGGCGTGACCGGGGTGGTTCCTTTCTAGGTCCTCCACCCCGACCGGGGTCTTGTAATGTCCGGCTAGTAACTATTGACTCCCGGCTTTGCTTGACTCCACCACAACGTGTGGTCCTAGTGGCTCATTTCGCGGCTGGTCACTAAGGGTTAACCCCATACGTGCGACTCTTAATTGCGCATTCCATTGGAAAGCGTCTCGTAGGACTTAGCCGTCTTGAGGCATACCAAAGGAAGTGTGCTTAATAGCTTGGCAAAAAGGCGGTATGAAGTGTGGGTACATTGGTACACCCCTGCAGGGTTTAAAACTATTCGAATAGCCTCGTCCTAGGTTATGGACACGCTCGGATACGCCCCGTGAGAACTAGACTACAACTTTTTAATTAAAACTTGATGGGTGGTACGAATCAGGGATTCGTGCTATGTTGTGGTGACTTTTGGGATAGTCACTTCCAGGTGGTTACTTGTATTTATCTTTATTTCCGCTGTTATTTCAACATTAAAAACTGATTTGCAAACTTGCTTTTAAATGTATTACATTATTGCAAATAAAGTTGGCTTTGTGCAAAAAGAGACATACAACCTCCACTTAAATAAGCTTGCATGTAGTATAATGATAGGTCTGCTATTCCACACGTCAGTCTTGCGAGTACAAAAACAATTTTTGTACTCAGATGCTATGCTTAATGTTTTGTTGCGAGAGGAAGAAGTGGATCCCCAAGGGATCGACTTTTGTGAGAATCGTGGTTTGGACGACTAGCTTGGCGGCCGGTCGGTTGCCTTGTGGGTTATGGCTAACCTGGTTGGATTTTATTTATAGCCATCTTATGGCACTTTGCTTCCATTGTTAATGTTACTTTGTTGTTCTTTGGCCGATCGGCCCTCTCGTGTAATAACTCTATATTGTACGTCTTTTGCTAGACTTGTTATATTGTGATGTATGGAATTGGTGCATAATTTTGTAACGGGGTGTGTATGCTGCATTTCTGGGAAGCATACATATCTCGAGGCTTGGTTTATTTGATTTGTACTGTTAGGACCAAGTGGATGGTTAAACAGTACAAGCCGAATAAACCGGGGTCCCCACAGAGGAGGAGGGAGGAGGAGGGAGGGTGGCGGTGGTGGCGCCGACGCGGGGGAGGAGGGAGAAGGAGGGTGGGCACCGACACCGGCATGGGAAGAGGAGGCAGTAGGGAGGAGATGGGCGCTAGGGAGGAGGAAGGAGGGGCGAGTGAGGGGAGGGCTAGTGTTTTAGGCAGGCGGTGGCGGGGAGGAGAGGGGGTTTTGTTGAATGGCAATACGCGGGTAATTACCCCCAACTTTGGGGGTAAATACAGAATGGGGGCTGTGGGAAGCTGCCCCTCGACGGCTTCTAGCTTTCCTATGTTATACGCGACTTTCCACTTCAGGAAAAGCTGCGAAAAAAGCCATTCATTTGAAACGGTTTTCAGCTTTTCCTAGTGAAAAGCTGTTCCAAACAAGCCCTTAGTTAAAGCTAAAACTCCATGAACAAAGGCTTAAGAGATGATTTCCCCCAAAAGGTGGCTAGAGCTTCAACTTCTTATTGTGTAGAAAGAAGGCTTAAACTCACCTAGCTAGAAAGACTGATTAAGAAACCACGTTTTCAATATGGGATCTTCCCATTTCCATTATGAGCAATAGAAATCAAAGGTTCTTATAGAGTTTTTGGACGAAAAGGAACAGGGAGATAGCAGTGTCCAAGATTTTCCGCCTGTCCACGTGCACCAAGCATATGGGATAGTCAAAGAATTCGAGTACATATAACAAATAGGGATTACAACGAAAGGCGATAATACAAGTGAAAAAGGCACCATTTTGGACAGCTTCTCAGCTGGCTTTTGCTTCTTAGAAGCCAAAAGCCGTGCCAAACAAGCTTCCTCGTGGGGACAAACCGGAAGCTGGCCTGGACATGGAGAAATTGAAAGCATGTAGTCAGCCCGGGTAGCTTCTCACGGCTTTTACGGGTTTGAGTTCTGTATTTGCCACCAAAGTTGATGGAAAATGCACCCCTCATACCCGGTATAAAAACCCAAACCCACCTTTCTCACCTCCTATTCTCCTACCGCAGGTGATACAAACAGACGGAGAGGTAATGCTAGGGTTAGCGCCACTCGAACCGTGTCCACCCCGTGCCGCCACGCATCGCCTCCTCCCGTCGGCGGCAACCTCCAGTGCACCATCCACCTCCTTGTAATGACGAGGAGGCCGACTAAAGAAGGTGAATATGCAGTTTTAAAATTCTATTTGGCTAAAACTAAGTTTTATATACGAAAGCGTAAATCATATCGATTTTACACAATTAAAGCCTAAATTGTCTAGTCTGAGTAGTCTCAACTAAGTGCACCAACACCTTATGTCTAAGTTAAGGTTTGTAATCCTAGGGTGACAATAAATCAATTCAAGTCTAGGAATGTAAATAGCATAATATAAAGCAAAGGAGAGCAAACCAACATAAGATGACATGGTCTCTTTTTTACCATGGTATTCAGAGATTTACCAGTCTCCCTACTCCACATTGAGGTAAGCCCAAACGAATTGGACTAGCTCTACAAATTAAGCTAAGCACCACAATCTACTAATGGTAACTCTTTCCTCCTCCAGGTAGATGAGCTCCTACCTTCACAATATGTTGGTCTTCTCGCAAACTACTTGAGATGATCATCGAACCACGACACCTCCACGTCGTCTAGGTGTCTGCAAACAACAAGAGTCCCAAGGCAAGCCCCTTCATTCACTCTCACCAGTTCTACACAAGCACAAGTGGATGCTCAATCCACCCCTATAAGCAACATATGCAACTAGCCTCTCTTCTTACTCACAAGGTACAACACATGCACAATTGAGAGGAGAAGCTCACACTAACTCAAGAAAGTGAAATAGGATACTAAGAGCCAAGATAGGGAGGCCCAAGCCAAGCTTATATCGCCCCATGTAAGAAACTAAATGTTACTCACAAAAGAGCAAAGACACTGATACCCCAGACATGTCTAGATAACAACACATAACGGCTAGTTTACGTACACATGGCAAAGAGCCGTTAGGGTTAAAATGCTAAAATCCTAGATATGTACCTCGGACATGTCTGGACTCCCATATGGGAGCTCTTTGGAAACCTTAGACATGTCTAGGGTACCCCCAGACATGTCTGTCCTATGCTGAAAACTTGAGTTCAACAAAGTTTTTTATTTCCAAAGCAAAAATGCATGAACTTCAACTATTTACAAAATACATTTGTAAATTATAGTGTCATGCCACAAATATTATATGCACAAACCTCAACTATTTGCAAAACACATTCGCAAACTTTAGTATCATACCACAAGGTGTATATGCATGGACTTCAACCATATGCAGAATACATTTGCATATTATAGTCTCATAGTACAAAGAGTAAATATATTTCCAAATAATAACATCATGCCACATGATTAGGTGTGTGGACTTTAACCATTTGTGAAACACATTTACAAATTATAGTCGAATGCTACAAGGAGTATGCATGAGCCTCAATTATTTACAAAACACATTTGCAAATACTAGCATCATGCTACAGAGCTAGAGCAAGCTAGATTGAGCTATCAATACATGATAAGACTCAAGCTACTAGACAAGATCTCTCTTAATAGTATGACAACCTATACTAGTAATCCGATCTCCCAACCAAACACAAAACTGGTAAAAGACTAGAAACACATTCTTAGTCTATGCTAGTTATACCTTTGCCTTGAGCATACGCTTGAACTTTCACTTGATGACGAACATCTATTCTCTAAGTCCAGGTCCTTGTCTTTATGACCATCAAGTCATGATGCCATACACTTGAATTGATGTGGTCATCAACTCACGATGTCATTCAAAGTCTTCATCATCAACCGAGACAAACTATTTTACCAACTCATAGAGAATATTAGTCTAACGCATCTGGTTGTCATTGATCACCAAAACACACCATTAACATATAATGGAGGGACTAGATTCTCAATCTCTTCTTTTTTGGTGATTGATGACAACCCAATTACAAATAATTGAATTTAAATCATAGTGAGTATATTTCAACTACAAAAGCTTCATATACTCAATGGATAAGTTTCAAAGTAAAGATTCTCAATATATGAAATAGGAACATGGATCAATGCTAGTGAACCTCAAAACATAGAATGAACGCTCCTAAATATAATAGTATGCACATATCCAAGTTTGACTTTTGGTGGAGTTCAACCTATAGTTTGGATCCAAGGAATGCAACACATGACAACGAATGCATACCTCTGAGATTTTCATCTTTCCATCCAAATGAAACTAAATAATAGAATATCAACAAAAGTGTTGGTCTCACATGTAGATTTATCATTAATTACCAAAATCAATATAATAGAGCTTGAACTTACACTCCTCCTCGATCTCTGCCGCCTCCTTCGTCGGTTTCCGCCTTGGTCTCCCCCGCCTCCTCCCTGGTCTCCATCGTCTAGGGGTGAGCATATTTATATCGAAACCGAAATACCGAACCAAACAAAAATACTAAAATTTGTGGTTTATTTGGTATACGGCATTCGGTGCGGTAGGAATTTTTGTGCTATTCAGTATTCGGTGTATGGTGCAGTTTCTAGGTCCCAAAAACCGAATTAGCCAAAAATATCGAAATATTAGTAACCCTCGCTCCCTCAGTCCATTCCAAAGCCCATAGGCCATAGCCCAAGGCCCATTCATGTCGCCCCCTCCAACCACACACAGCCTTCTTCAAGATCAAGACGAATTTTTGACCCTTGGATCAAAATCCCACCGCCCAGATCTCTCCCACTCTCTCATATATACTCAGCCCTCCCTTTATCCCTAACTGTAATCAACTGCCGCCGCCCCGCGCCTCGGTAATGCGAGGCCCGCCAGCTTCCTCCACCGCCCTAATCCCCTTTCTCCTACCCACCCTCGGCTACCCCCGCCTCGTTGGCACGAGGCCTGCCACCATCGTGAAAAGTTATGGCCAAAAGCTAGCTCTTCGTGAATCACCACTTCTAACGCCGCCAAGATTTTTTTAAAAAAGATATTTCAACCACCGTTTGCAGCATCTTCATCAGCTTCAACTTCACCGTCCACGGCAGACCAGCACGATATTCCCTTGATCGCGGCATCACCTCCTTAGCCACCTTGAGCAGCTGCTCCGCGCATTGTTTCAGGAACGAACAAGCAAAGAAAAAAAATGATCTCACAGGGAGATTTCACCACTTTTTTTCAAAGCAATCTTTATTCCTTATTTTCCAAATTGCCCAACAAAAGGCAGCTAAACGGGCAATATGGATTTCACTCCCCTGAGGCCACAAAGTGTTGACCCAGCTGCTGAAGTATTGAGCGAAAGAATTAGGCGTGGAATTAGTACAAATGCAAAACACAACCCAGATATACCCCTAAATACATTACACATCGGACGCACACACGTACACACAACACATGCACGTCACACACGTAAGTACGTCATTAACATATATCTAATCTAAAGCAAAAGTTTAACCCTATAAAACACAGACACACGTTTTAATCACTGAACACACTTACGTGTATACTACCGTCTAAATGGTGCGTCACGTTGGGATCTATCCCAGGCGGGCAGAACTTACGCCGTGTAAATCTTTTCTCGAGGGCTTGAAGTGGGAGGTAATTGAGCTCGGGACTTGATCGCAGATCTTCTACGCGATCGGGCCTGTGCTAACTTTCTTGCGCGTGCAAGCTGCGGGCCACAATTGAGATGTTTGGACGTAACGTGCTGGCCTTTTCTGGTAAACCTGAACGCTTCGACGAGGAAGTGGCCTCTACTCGAAATCGGCAGGTGGTCCAGGTGGATCGCCACCTCCACCCTGAAATTTATCGAAAGAACCGTGCGCGCGCGAGGTGTGCGCCGTACTGGATGGGCCGCTCTGTGTTGGGCTATTTTGGTTTGCCTGGCCGCTTGGCACTGGGCCGTGTTGGAGTCATTCAGATGCGTCGTACTGAGCTTTTTTCGAGATACTGCGCTGCATCGGGTGAGACCGTGAGTTTGTTGCGCACGAGTTCTTTGGGACTGTCTACATGTAATTTGCCAGTTTTCTTCGTAAAAAATTATTATATTCTGAAAAATTATTTATAACTTTATTATATATAAATTATAGTAAATTATTTATGTAATTTTAGTTCTTGGTCACTGTAATTATTCTTAAAAATCTTAGTAACTCGTCATCACATTATTCAAAATCTCACATGTACTTTGAGAAGTAGAGTAAAAACAAAGACAAAAAATATTATATACCAATAAAATACGGCAATGTGATGAACCCATTATGTTTTTCACATGTACTTTGATAGGTTAAGCAAAAACAAAAATAAAAAATAAAACTATATACTAACAAAATAAGGCAATGGGGTGAACCCGTTATATTCCGAATAAAAAATCATAATAAATTCGGACCCAATTCATCAAATGAAAAAAGTGCAAATCTCAAAACATATCAAACGGATGAAAATTCAACTATTACGATTTTTTCTTACAGCACATCAACAACACAAATCTTGTAGCACATCTAACGAACAGAAAAGTAACAATTTTGACTTAAAAAAAAACTGTCAAAAATTATATAGCAATTCCCGAGTTCTTTCCTTGTCTGCTCTCCTTTTCTTCCTCCCATCCTTTCCTTCCCTTTCGATCTTACATTGTTTTTCGTGAATTTTTTTTTTTGGAAAAGCCAGACGAAGTGCGTTCCCGAGCAACCATGACCTGCCCAAGCTAACACAAAGTAGGAGCTTGGCCCAGTACGTTTCGCTATCATCACCTTGAATCGAACTTATGGAGTTGGGTGCCAAATGCCTTCCCCTCATATATATACTTTTTTTTATGAATTTCGCCTCCTATATGATGAACTGATGAAGGCATGAAGCTTATCTTGGACCGACTATCCTCCGAGCTAGATAGGTACTGAATTTTGGTGCTACTGTACATTTCGTCGATTATAAAACATGCTAGGAGCAACTAATTGTTGGTAGTGATCATTTTTTACAAGGTCTTAAATTACAAATTGAATGGTTAACGTAAGCATATCATCGATGTTTTTTATCCAGTGAGTCATGTAAAAAAACAGTACGAACCTGCCCAGTGGCCAACTAATGGTTTGGTACGACATCGAGCTCAAAGCTCAAATTTACGTATACTAATTTCTTCGCACGACAGACACAAGCAGCCCGTTTGTACCTAACTATATCAACGCGTCGCTGCCACGTAAGCGCAGTTATTTTGTAGCGTTTGTCCTATCCGCCCATCTTGTCCTACTTGGCGGTGACAAATCTAGTCATTTTGTATGCTGTCGTGATCGTTGAGATTTCGGTAATCGTCGTCACGTTACTGACTTATAAATTAATTTATATACGAGCAATCACATAAAGATAATAGAAGTAGGATGAACATAAGTGTATAGAGGAGATCACGTATCTTTATTCATATGTCTGTCATTTGTACATGGGGTCCTCATATTTATAGACTAAATAAAAGAAAACCCTCTAGAGGCAGTTTAGTCTTTTACGCATAATTAGGTTTCGTAACACTTTCTCTTGGGCAGTAGACAACGATATACAAATATCTTATTAAAAAACCCTTCTAAAAATCCATCGCGAAAAAGGAATGGAGAAAATAGTACATTACATTCCTAAGCTGCATTGCACTTGTTACCTCACTCAAAACTTTCTTGTGAGAAAACATCAGGAAAACTCACCAAGAAAAAGAGTACAAAGTTTAATCTTTGGGATCTAATTTTTTAGATTTTGGGTAAATCCAAAAGATTTGATAAGGTTTATGATCTAGGGATTTACTACCTGGACTCTGCAACTCTTTAAACCGTCGTATTCCAATACCATGAATGCATCTTTGGAAATTGGATGCAGGCAGAGACCTAGTGGATAAATCAACTAGATTTTACAAGACTTTGTTTGCAGGATCTTTACCACACTATTCTTCTGGATTTTATGAGAATAGAAAAATTAGGAGCAGTGTGCTTCATGATGTTGCTATTGACATAATCCGTTTGCATTTGTGTAATACAAGCAGTATTATCTTCATATATAATTGAGGGAGGATTTAAGGTATCAATGCCACAATACTTCTAGATATGGTTAATCACACGTCTAAGCCAAACACATTCAATTGAGGTTTCATATAGTGCTATAATTTCTGAGTAGTTGGTAGAAGTAACTACCAAGGTCTACATAGAAGACCACCAAGAAATGGTTGCATGCACAAAGAAGTATAAATCCATCCTGGGATTTTACACTATAGAGATGTGACATATATCTTTATGATTTAGTAATGATCCATGCATAATCTTCATGATCTTTGCATTGTCGACTAACTGCATCTAAATTATTAAGTGGTAAAACCTTCAAAGTGAATTTAAGCAATATGCCCCCCCCTCCCCACAACTTCTATTGAAGTCTTCTAGGCTTGACTAAGATTTTCAAAAACTCAAGTATGATGATTAGTGTTTAGCATATGCTCGCTCCCCCTGAGGACAACTTCTGTTAAAGTCTTGTTGCTCTAATGCATTTCATACATTTTTTCAAAAATGAATATAGGCAAGTATATTGTGATCAAATTAACTGGATTACCACAATGCAGAGTCTTACACTCAAATATCATATTACTCATCTGGAGATTTTAGGATAAACACTATTCGGGAGTAACATGCTTAACTTACCAAATATCACTATTCGATTGTGCAACATAAGTAGATTATCCTTGCAGAGGATATGAGATGATACTAGTTGTAAAGTCATATGCCTTTCGGATACGATTTATCAAAACCTTTCAGGGTCTTAATATTTTGTAATTATCTCTTGATGGTTAAAGTTACAACAAATAGTCTGCTATGCAGAACTATAAAGTATGATTGTACCATTCTAGAGTAAAATATAACCAGTCTTAGTTTTGGCGTTTAAGAGAATAATTGTCAATATCACCAATGTATGTTGTACCTTTATGGTATTAGAGGAAACCACTATTCTACTAACTTCTGGTGGAAGATGCACTTTATAAGAACTTGTGTAGCGCACTTCTAGTCTTTATGTTCCTTATTTCCTTCTTTCAGGTCTTGGTGGGTCCTTGTCCATTACTAGGGGTCATATGATTATTGGTGTGATTAAGAGATCGACTCATAAGATAATTTTCTTTCAGAGAGATGCTCTTACTACAGGTAAGAGACTACTGTGTATGAGTTTTATATATATATATATATATATATATATATATATATATATATATATATATATATATATATATATATATATTGAGTCTTCCAATGATCTCATCAAGGATTTTCAGAACCTATTGACTGCAAGTTTTATTTATTTGTTCATATCATTTGCCAGAATTATTATGCAACAAAACATTCTATCATTCATAATAAAAGAGTAACGGTCTCTACGGGGACCTTTGAACCATAGATTTCATCACTTCATTATATTCATAATGACCCATCAAGTCTGAACTACCAGGTTTCAAAACTTTTATTTAGCAATTATGGTTCAACCTCATATGCTTTCATTATGTGACCCGATATGAACGCTTCAAGCGGTCGGCCATGGACTTTGGTTCCAGATTCGTGTTCTCATAGGATAAACTTTAGCGATTGTAGAGGCAAAGTGATTGTTGATAACTTTTATCCCATATCCTCCCAATTGAGGGTATCTCAGTGTTAATCAGATCTTTGTCATTTCCCAAACAAAAGATTCTTAGTCGTTCTGCATTCCCAACATTGTATTATGTGCACATCAAGTTGATGGGGCTTTCACCTTCGTGATGAACCTCTTCATGAGGTATTTGACTTTCAATGTGAGTTCTCTTCAGGAGAGTTAAAGGAGTGATTAATAATTGTTTTGACTAGTGTCATTAGATCTTAGACCCGCATGTGTCCCCACAGATTTTAGATCAAGAATCAATAAGTCAATTTCGCAGACGTGGATATACTATTCAACCCAGGGTATTCCACACTTAGCGACGTATTTACTGCAAGTAAACACTGTGGTAACTTCTCTATAATTGGAAAGTATCTAGCAAAGAGTTAAACAAGGACTCCCGCTGGAACGAGCAAAATGGATGCGGCGAGAGAGTGGATCACGAGGTGCGGTCTCGGGCTCGACATACAGGAGCATAAACTAAACCTTAAGTTTATCTTGACTAGTATGTGTATCTTAGTACTAAAGATCTTTTCCTTCTGGAAAATACGATGGTATTCGAACTTTTGAGCATTTCTCTCCTCTAATACCGAGATTCGATTTTTATTAATAACATACCATAAAATTCTCCTATCATAGGCACATAATTGATTGAATTTTAGATCTAACATGATCTCCAACAACTGATGGTGGCCCAAATGTGTATGCTACAATGGTGATAACATATGGGGAATATTTGATTCCTCCAACACGCACTTATTTTAATAAGGGGTTTGATAATTATATGCAGTGAGCTAAACTTTTATCATTGTAGTGGCCAGAAAATTGCATGATCCTAACATTTTGTAGGATATTTCAACTTCGGGTTGGTTATTAATCTGTGACGAAGATCCCATACGGGGGTCCGAGAGTTGGCAGACTTATTCTATAGACTAGCTTTTTATTATTTGCCTAAGTTTTTATCCAATTACGCATACCATATTTTAAATAATTTGGATCATTAAACTTTAAGTTTATAATTACAGAACATATTTTCTTATGGTTATAAGCAGTATGTTCTAACAGCATAAAACTTCTGGATACTCTTCAGGAACATAAATACAATGTTGGAACATAAAATATTTGACCATAGTTAATCTGCACGGAAAAAAATAGATTTTCTTCTGGACTTAAAATCTAGTTGAATCATCCAAATAATATAATTATTCAACGGGAATATTTATTGTTCAACAGGAACACCACATTTAATTAATGGTGATAAATTGTATGCCTGGTTTTAATTGGTAATACTAGAATTAACATGGCCAAGTTTAGATCATTCAACAAAATCCAATAAGTCATTATATTTTATTTTGGAAGCTATATTTTCTTCAAGCAAGTGATATGGCTTCTGGTGGTGATACAATTGTAGACCGCACTTACCAATTTATGCATATGTCATTTCGATGCGTATGGCACGCTTCGGTGCATAGCCAACATGGCATATGTGCGACTGCGCCAAGCGGTCGTTGATTTGTCGTGTGTATTCCCGTATGTTGGTAGTTAACATATTGCTAAAGGTACAAATCAATTGCCCTTCGTGGGCAGCAATAATTGTAGTTGTCAACAGCATGGGTATCGACAATGGCTTAAATGTCATTTTCCATATCAATTGGATAAGGATAATAATCATGCAATTTACTTTAATTATCTCCTAAAATAAACTAGATTAATTTATTACTTTGGACTAATTTTCTTATGGCTTTGACCTAGGATATGCCACTGTGCCTACCATAACTTCTTATTTTGAACATTTTTCTATGCCTCTTAGCTTCCAATATCCCACATATGCCCAATTTTCTCCCCCTTTTCATGCCAATTATAAAATCCGGAGTGATAGCATACGCATCAGGTATTTGCTTGAACTCAACTTAGAGTTTTAGCAAAGATTTGCAATCATACTTCAATAAAAGTATAATTTTGCTGGCGTGAAACCAATACAAACTATGTAACATTCTGCTTATAAAGTTCTTCAATTAAGATATCAGTGTGGTTGAGGATAGTGTTACATAGACTAAGTCTTAGTGCTTAAGTTATTTTGTACTTATTTGAGGAATATGATGTTTTCTAGCCAAAGTGGTCCATCAGAGATCAACATATGATTAGGCTTGTTTTGGTGCTACTGAGAAAAATAGTTTCTCTTTTGCCATGTGGGCATCCATGCATTACAAGCTAGTGAATTGAGGCTTATTAGATATCAAGAGTACATGTCCAATATTTTATTACCAAGGCATGGCAACGTATTTTCAATTTTCAGGCATACTGTTTATAAAATTTATTCCATGCAAGATTAATTTACAACAGGTAAGTTATGCTACTAGCCATATGTTCTATTAAATAGATTTAATCAACTATTCAACAGGAGATAAGGTTTTAATATAACAATTTAGACCATTATTTTATTTATGGCATCCGAGAAATAACAATATAATGCATAAGGTTCCAGCTCAAAGCAAAAGATAAGAGATACTCATCATGAACAAGACCAAGCTCGACAGGAGCTGAATCTTTACTACTAATACGACTCATGCAGGAAAGCGACATCTTTACTAAGCTAATGGATAACTAGGAGATTTCTATGGATCTCCATAGAACATATCATAGGCTTATCGTTACCTTTGATTGCACATACTTATCAATCAAACCAGCAATTAGTAACTTCTGGTTACATAGCCTTAGTCGAGAGATAACACGTTGCAGGGCAGAGTTACACCCATTTACGAACTTCTAGTCCTAGGTATGTGTGCCATACAGGGGCAATTTAGCTTTTACAGGATGTTCTTTTAAAGAAAATCATAGTCAATGGATCACACTTAGTCACCATGTAGTCATTCTGAATGACAGAGTAGAGGTGGTACCTCATAAACTACAAAGCATTTGCCTTTTCAGCAGCAGCAGGTTCAGGTGTGCCAACGGTAGGCTCGGCAATGGTATGACATGGAGATAAACTAAGGTGATATAGTTGCTACCATACAGGGCAAGCAAATTCTCATTTAGTGATGTCTAACATATCCGCATAATTTATGCAATTTTCTATATGTTTACAGTTGGTAAAATATTTTAAATGCATGAAATGAGTGCAAAATAGTATAGATTAATTTTATCTATTCAGTAGATAATTTTATACATTTCCCAAAATTTTCCCAGTATTTTTGGGATTTTTGATAATTTTTAAGGTCTAAGAGCAATATTCATAATTATTAAACCCATTAATTAATTTCCCAAAACACACAATACCAGGGAAAAAATAAACCATAAAAAATATGATGCTTCCAAGGTGTACTACATCTAAGATTTCATAAATTATGGAAGCTCATATATCTTAGAAATTCAGTTTTTAGGATTAAATAAAAAATTTAGAATTTTCTAATTCATCATTGGAATTACAAGAAATTTTAGGGTTCAAATTGTAAGATTCCTTCAGCCGCACATTACCCGTGCACTTCATCAAAACTTCATGGGCTTATCTGATAAAATCGAGTATATCTTAATGCCGCCGCAAAATCCAAAACTTCCAGGGGTTTGTGCAAAACAATCTTTATACCGCAAATGTTCTTGTAATTTTCTAGAAAATCGAGGGCCTTTTCGCAAATGTGTCATCGAACCTTTGCTCCTAGGCCTGTGAGAATTTGGGCTATGGCCAAGCATGGCCCATTAACCGGTGAGCTAGGGTTTTTAACCCTAGCTCCCGTGTGTGGTAGCGGCGCCCTCACGCGCATGCGGAGGCGAGGGGTCGTGCGGGCGGCGACTACGACCACGTGGCATGGTGGGGCCGTGAGGCGGATGGGCGATGCACGATAGCGTGCGATAGGTGCGAGCGGCCTGCGAAGCTGGCTACGGTGGGCGCATGCAAGTGCGCAGGCGGGGCGCGGGCAGCCTGCGGAGCCGGCGGCTGTGGGAGCATGCAAGTGCACACGGTACGGCACAATAGCGTCGGTAATGGACGGACACGCAGTGGGCGTGCGGCAGCTCGCGGGCGGCCGGGGACGCACACGGCGCGGCGGAAGGCAACCTTGGGTGCTCGCGGCACGGCAAGGCGCGAGTGGGGGGGTAAGGCGCGGCAACGGCGGTGATCCTGGCGCGGTGCATTGAGCGCGACCTCAGGCGAAGGCGGTGGCGCGGCATATGCCAATTTTTTTTCTCTTATATGAATAGTGATTCTTAAGAACTATTAATAGTGCTCATATGAAAAGAGATCAGTGATTCGCCGAACAAGGAAGATGATCAATGCAATACCAATCTAATTGCCAACATTTAGAATGGCATACCCGATTTGGCTATGTAGAGAGATTTGTACTGATAACCAGTGGAGGACGCACCACCGATGCGCGTAGAGGCGTGTGCACCGGCTCTAGCCGCCGCGCCTGAAAAAAACCCTGCTACTACGGCGGCGCAAGCAAGAAGTCAACTAGCCAAGAACCAAGAACAAGAAGGAAGGCCGAAAGAGGCAGTGGCAGCCAGCAGCCATGGAAGATTGGAATGGAAAGAAGCACTAAAGAAGAAGAAAGAAAAGATATTGGGCCGTTTAGGCTAAATTCTTTCCATAGTCCAATGTCATAGGGCCCAATTCGGACTTGAACCCAACTCATCGGTCTTCAAGACAGCAAGTCAGCAACTCAATCCCCAAATGGCCAAATCCAATCCCCCATTCGGCATTCCCCACTCTCCAAATCCCTAATTCTATCCTTTCACAACGTAGCTCACCTGGGGTGGGCGACCAACGGCGACAGCGGGGGCAACTAGTGAGGCGGCAAGCGGCTTGCGGCTGGCGAAGGTGCAGGCGCTGAGCAAGCGAGCCGCGAGCGCCAACGGCGATAGTGGGGGCTGGGGGAGACGCGAGCGCCAACGGCGACAGTGGGGGCTGGCCAGCTGGGGGGCTCCACGGCTCCGCCAAACGCCAGTTGGTGCCGGGGCCCGGGGCTGGGCATGTGGCCAACGGCAGCGCCGGGGGCTAGGCTGTAGGCCTGCAATGAGTCAGTGAGGGAGGCAGTCGCCAATCAGGCGGCACTTGGCACTTCGGTAGGACGCCATGACCGCAGGTCCGCAGCCCGCAGGAGCAAGGCACCCAAGTTTCTAAGCTTCAGGAGTTAGGTGGACTGGTGGAGGCGTGGCCTTCGGGAGTTACTGAGTTAGGTGGAGCCGTGGAGGACCTGGAGGCGTGGAGCTGTTGAGGTAATCAGGTAAAGTTCCATTTGGATTTTGGAATGATTTAAATAGCTAGAAACTTAGAAACTTGAAAATTGGAATGTTGAATTTTGATTGCATTAGACATTGAAATGTATTATGTATGTTTGGTATGGTTTTTATCATATTAACTTTCTCCCACGAGCACCCCTCTATTTTTGTCCTGCATGCGCCACTGTTGATAACGTGTTGATATGAACACAATAGGAGAAGGATGAACACAACTGTATAGAAAAGATCACATGTCTTTATTTATCTGTCTATCACTTGTACATGGTGGGTTCTCATATTTATAGTCTAAAGAGGTGAAAAATCTCGAAAGATGATTTAGTCTTTTGCCTATAATTAGGTGTCACTTGTCAGCATACGGCCTAACATACGGTCGGTGTCACCGAGTGAATAGAGATAGAGGGATACAGCTTAATCAAGATTCGTCTCCTAACAGGTGCCAGCTATTGAATTCTGGTTGCTTTCACATGGAAATGGAGATGTTCATTACACTAATATTAGGGACTCATAATCCGTTTGTTTCAAGTGACAAGTGATTCTACTAAGGCCCTGTTTGGTATAGCTCCGCTCCAAGTTTTAGCGACTCCAACTCCAGCTTCATTTTGGATCCACTCTCGAGAAGTTGGAGTAGTATGAGGAGGTGTTTGGTTAGGAAGCCAACTCCACTCCATGAATGAGAATGATCCATGTAAAAAGCGAGTAACCTTGGTTCTGTGACTTGTATATTTCACGGACTTTTTTATGTTACTTGGTATTTGGTGACTAACACCAAGATTAACCGTTGTATTATCGGATTTGCAAAGCCGTTGGATAAAAATAAATTTGAGGTAAAAAAATCGTGTGCATGCACAAAAAAATCGTTAGCTCTTGTCCATCAAATGTGCATGTGAGAGTAAAAAAAAATTCGTGTGCATGAAAAAAATGCGTTTGTTGTAGTCTGCATATCCATAAACTCAAACATATGAAGTCACCAACAGAAACTAACAAAAGTTTATAACAAAAACTAACATACGTCTCCGATAGAAATTAAATGAGAGGTCATATTATCTTTGCTAACTCATTTTCATACCATACCAAGTCACCAAGAAGTAGCTATGCCAGTAGCAAGCTCATCCCGAAATGTATCCATAGACCGATCATTCGATTGTGATGTTGACCCATCCAAAGCATCTTGAGAAATTGCATATTTTCGGTATCTAGAAGGAATGGTAGGCACATAGTTAGAATCTCGGTCGCACCTACGAAAATGCCAATCCCCGCTACCATGCTCACGTATGAAGTTGTGGAGCGCCATAGTAGCCGCAACAATCATCTTTTGCTTGGCCATTGGATAGCTTGGCATCTTGAGTAGAATAGGTCACTTCATCTTGGGCACAATCACAAAAGAGCCCGAAAGAACATCTTGGGCACAATCACAAAAGAGCCCGAAATGGTGAGGGAAAGGGGGAGAAGCGGGCGGCGACCAAACCTTCGGGGAAGAAGCCGCCGGGGAAGAAGCTGCTGTCGGGGAGGATCCAGGGAGAGAGGACCGGGCCGGGGAAGAAGCAAACCAGGCCGGGGAAGAAGCCGCCTTCAGGGAGGAGCCGGGGGGAGCGCTGGGGTGGAGTCGTCGGGGTGGAGTTGCCGGGGGAGAGAGGCCGGGGTGGAGTCGCCGGGGGAGGAGCCGGGGGAGAGGCCGCGTGCACCGGGGTGGGGTCTTCGGGGAGGAGAGGTCGGGGTGGGGTCGTCGGGGGAGAGAGGCCGAGGAGAGAGGCCGCGCGCGCCGGGGTGGGGTCGTCGGGGGAGAGAGGCCGGGGTGGAGTCGCCGGGGGAGAGAAGCCGGGGTGGAGTCGCCGGGGTGGAGCCGCCGTCGCCCTGGCCGAACCCTAGCTGAGGGGATGCGAACAGCCAGGGAAAACGGCGCAGGGATGCGAAAGGAGGAAAACGGGTGGGGGCTGCGGGTTGAGGTGAGGGTATATCAGTGGCATATTGCGGGTAATTACCTTCAACTCCTAGGGGTTTTTTGTTTGGTTGGTCCGCAGCTCCTTATTTGAAGCAAGGTTCTTTCCGCTCCCAAAATTTGCACTACAGACTGCTCTGCTCCCGATTGCTCCAACTCCAAAAAATTTGTGGAGCAACCCCGTTTGGCACAGCTTCACAAACTCCAACTATGAAGTTAGGAGTTGGAGCTGTACCAAACAGGGCCTAAGTGCCCATCAACTCCACAAATGATACATTGGACAATTGGCTGGTGATTGGATCGAATAACTAGCTACGTGGATTTCATGGGGATAATTTTATTTTTCCTACCAAGTCGTTTATGTGCTTTGTTTTTCGCCAGTGGCTCCCTTATTGACAAGTAGGTCTAGCTCAATGAGAACCTATAGAATTCTGGCATTATATTGGCAAGGCAAGGTATGCTTAGGAAGAAGTTGTTCGGTTGATAACCTGAGGCAATTCTAACAAACCATAAAACATGGTGTAAAATTGCTTTACCTTGCATGCCTTTGAGTGGTAAACACTCAAATTCAGGCACTAGTGGACTTTAGCATGCCTAGTAAGGTCCAAACGAAGCGCGCCAAAGACCACTCTGGGACAACAACCAAACAACCTCCATGCTCACTGTACCCAGGTGATAGAGGAAGAACAAACCAAGAAGATAGTGATGATGATAGAGGATAAAATAATATTTCTTGATGGAAAAAAATAATCTTTTTCTGCCCAAAAAGCTAGTGCGTTTTGTATCACGTCTCATCCTAATTTAAGAAACCAAAGCAAATCACCTGCAATTGGTTATCATTCACTTCCTCCGCTAAGAAATATATGATGTTTTAGAAAACGTGCAGTCAAACTTTTTTAATTTTACTATATATATATATATATATATATATATATATAGACACCCGTTTCGTACTCCCGGGAGTATGTACTTCCACTTCCAATATACCACTTAAACGGATATATTATACTTCTTTATCATTTTCAGTATACTTGAATACTAATTATAAGATACTTCAATGTGATTTGATCGGAAAATTTTCATTAGAGCTCTTTATTTTTGCTATATACCCTTTTTCATACATAAAAGAAGTGTATACATGGATTTTTGTATAAAAAGTGGATTTTCGTGAAATTTTTCATGGAACTCACTTTGGGTATCTTATAATTATTATTGGAGTATACTCAAATTGATAAAGAGGTATCATCATACAATTTAAGTGGTATATATGAGAGGTGGGATCTATACCATTCTCTCTACTCTCTCTCAAGAGTCTCTATACCATTTTCTCTATATATATATATATATATATATATATATATATATATATATATATATATATATATATATATATATTTGTATTAATCATGTGAAAATAGTATCATTATATTAGTCATGAAAAATATTTTAAAATATAATAATTTTATATTATTTTACAAATATATTTATATAAAAAAGTAGCGGTCGAAGTTACATGTTGATATCAAAAGAAAAGAGGAGTAGTTAGTACAAGCTTTTGCCTATAGGGAAAAGCGGGTCCGTACAGGAGCTAACGACTCTCGTGGACTCTTGCCCCCATGCAGTTTCCGGTGCAGACAAAGACCTTCCACCTCCAGGTAGTTGATGAAAACTACATTTTACTGGAAATTTGTCAAAAGAAAGCAGAGTCATGTCAACATTGACACAGCTGCTAAAAGAACGCGTTATGAAGATGACCATCTTTTCACCCTGAATCAAGCAATAGTAATTATGTCTCGCCCACAGGACACGTCGACCGTTTGATCAGAAGTCACATATGTTCTCACCAACACAGTTGTGTACTTCAGTTTCTCACACGTTCATCCTGCCTATCTGTTTTGGAATTTTGAGCACTATTGGCCTTTTGTATATCCCAAATTCCAAATCTAGCCTGGGCGTATTTGGCATGCTGCTGCGGCTACCAAGTGTAGCACCTAGCTGTTGTGTTCCCTGAGCGTAGCACGCTGGAGGAGATGACTAGACGTGAAAATTATGGATAAGGAGGCTAAATTTGAAATTTAGGATGAGCAGAGTTAATAGTGTCCAAAATTCTCTGTTTTGCACGAGACAGTCAGAGGACGAGGAGGCGTCAAACAACACGCCGTTGCCGTCCTTGGCTGACACGCAGTTATGCTATGCTTTTAAAGACTTGAGCCCAATGTACAAGTTTCGTATCTAGTATGCAGAAACGGCATAACACCGCCGGGAAAGAACAAATGCAAGACCAACAAAACTGTTAGTTTTTTGGCTATGAAGCAATCTTATTTTAAGAATGTTGTAACTGACTTCGCCAAGAAGTAGGCATCAGTGGCACATCACCCAACAACTGGTCCTGTGAATTATCCAATGCCTAATCCAATACGACTTAGTTTCTAATCTACGAGAGCTGAGTGCTACTGAAACATAAATAAGCAGCGTAATCCCAGTACTAGCTCTTGGACCTCTTGGTAATCTTCATCAGTGCCTATAGCCACTACCCGCTAGCCATGAAGCAGCTCGTGATGCTGCTGATCTTGATCGTGCTGCCGGCGCGCACCCTGTCAGTCCCCGGCGCCGGCATCGTGGCGCTGCTCACGCACGCCGACGCAGACCGCGGGCTCGCGAAGCCCGAGCTTGTGCGGCGAATGGCACACCGCTCCAGGGCAAGGCGGCGGCTGCTGTCGCACGCGAAGGCTCAACCGGTGAGCGCGCGGGTGCGCACCGGCCTCGGCGCTGGCGGCGGCATCGTGACGAACGAGTACCTGGTGCACCTGTCCGTGGGCACGCCACCGCGGCCCGTGGCGCTCACGCTCGACACCGGCAGCGACCTTGTCTGGACGCAGTGCGCGCCCTGCCTCGACTGCTTCGACCAGGGCCTGCCGTTACTGGACCCCGCAGGGTCCTCCACGTACTCTGCGCTCCCCTGCGACGCACCACTGTGCGGCGGGCTCCCGTTCACGTCGTGCGGCCGCCGGAGCTGGGGCGACCGGAGCTGCGTCTACGTCTACAACTACGGCGACAAGTCTGTTACCGTTGGACAGCTCGCCGCCGACAGCTTCACCTTCGGACCCAGCAACGGCAATGCCGATAGCCTCTCCACGCATCGCTTAACCTTCGGCTGCGGCCACCTCAACAGGGGCATCTTCCAGGCGAACGAAACCGGCATTGCTGGCTTCGGCCGGGGGCGGTGGTCGCTGCCGTCCCAGCTCAACATCACCAGCTTCTCCTACTGCTTCACCTCCATGTTCGAGTCCAAGAGCAGCCTCGTCACGCTCGGCGCGCCGGCCGAGCTCTACAGCCACGCGCACAGCGGCAATGTCCGGACCACCCCGCTGATCAAGAACCCCTCGCAGCCGTCGCTCTATTTTCTCTCGCTGAAGGGCATCACGGTGGGGTCGACGCGGCTGCCCGTGCCGGAGTCGCGGTTCCGGTCGACGATCATCGACTCCGGCGCGTCGATCACGACGCTGCCGGAGGACGTCTACGAAGCTGTGAAGGCGGAGTTCGTGGCGCAGGTCGGGCTTCCGCCAGCGGCGTGGAGGGGTTGGCGCTCGACCTCTGCTTCGCGCTGCCGGTTACGGCGTTCTGGCGGCGATCGGCCGTGCCGGCGCTGACGCTGCACCTCGACGGCGCCGACTGGGAGCTGCCGCGCGCCAACTACGTGTTCGAGGACTACGGTGCGCGCGTGATGTGCGTCGTGCTCGACGCGGCGCCCGGGGACCAGACCGTCATCGGCAACTACCAGCAGCAGAACACGCACGTCGTCTACGACCTCGAGAACGACGTGCTGTCCTTCGCGCCGGCTCAGTGCGACAAGCTCGTAGCTTCACTGTAGTGCTTGTAAAATAGAAAACTAGAAACTTTTTAGCACTGATCACTGATCAGGTGAAATGTGAAATTGTGGTGGTAGGAACTTGAAAAAATATAGTAAATTTTGTGAGCAGCTCGCGATGTTATCTTCTGACTGTTAGGAATACTCAGACTGAGAGCAATGCATTTCACTTTCAGGGCTTTGTCGGCAGGTGAATACGACACCAGCGATGTATAGGATGGTCAAAAATTGCGAACCAACTCGCCCCCACTGCTACACCGCCATGATTATTTTAGAAGTACAAGGAATTAAATATAAAGACAGGTCGTCACCAATTCTGCATCTATCCAAAGATTCGGCGTGTTCATTTGCATCTATGACACTTTGGGATCATAATCTAGGTGGTTATAGACGTTGACATGCCTTCGTAAGCTTGGTACCTTGGCAATAATGACATATGGCATGAAAATCCAGTAGAGGGCTAGAGAATTTGCCGTGCCTGCACAAGGCTGGGTACTACTTAACTGGTACCATTCACAAGCTTGACGTCTGGGATCAATACATATGCAAGGTTACCGGTACCATTCACAAGTGACAAGCATGACATTTGGGATCAACACATCGATGAGGCTGCTAACTTGCAGGTACATTCACAAATCACAAGCATGGCATTTGGGGTCAATAGACAGACGATAATTCTTTAAAAAAAACATACACAGGCGATGGTTCGAGAGTTAGACACTGCCATGACTGCAACCCTGAATTAACCATATGTTGTTAATACTTCATAGCATCGGGCACCTGGAGTTCTGGACAGCAGGATATGTTCGCATACGGCAATAGGCGCATGCCAGCGCTCTGTTCACGATGTAGACCAACTGCTCTTGTACACCACAAACAAAACACACCTTCCCATATAGATGAAAGCTGAACATGTATATACATAAGTTGCTCACAAGTCACAACAAATGTAAGCCACACGCCAACGCGACAGGCAAAATTCAGAATACATTTGAACCCACATGAGCCACTACTCTAAAACAGGGATAATTCATGTGCGGGTAGCCTACCAGTAAATTGTCACTTACAGATGTCAGTTGGTGACATGTCTCTTTGCTTTTTCTTTCATCATCCACTAATAGCAATTGTTTGTTTCCTTTTACAAACTAAACTAACAATTGCAAAGATGATAATATACAGAGCATATTTTCACAAAACCTGCCCTCGAATAACTAAATTAGTGGATGAATTCACCCACGTTGCCCCTTAATTCCAGTGTAATGGGCCTGAGGGATCAAATCTTCTGGTCGGAAACTCGAATCACACTTAAGAACTCAGTTTGCATCATTTTTACAACCTTGGTCCGACCGTGCCCCTGTGGCTGTCATGATTACACTGGCCAGCCCCGCTTGCTGCATGCGCTTTCCACATGGATACCGAGCTTGAAACTATATTCCCTGGCCATCCACGAAGGAGCCACCTTTGATTTGTTGCTATCCACCAGGCCCTTCTACTACATCCTGACTCCATTGCTTCTTTTTGGACATGGAACTACGGCGAGTATAAACATATCTCTTTGGAGGGCATTGGTTCTGCAACAACACTTGGTCAGACATCAATGTCATAACAAGCTCCTTTTGAAATGTATCTTGATGCTGCAATGTCATGTTCTTTAAACATCAGCAACGAGGGATAAAGGAATGTAAAATCCTCATAAAACGTACGAACCTTTTTATCTGTTGACTTCGTTTCAACATCTTCTGATTTGTGCGAGGCAGTAGCTGGTCTTTCTGGAACATTCTTATCAGCAAGTGATTCCCCATCATCCAACTTCCGCTTATACGATATTGTTGATGTCGAACTGTCAGCGGTGTTCCTATCAGTATCCCTGTTATGCAGAGAAAACCTGACGGTATGTTTCCTGGATATAGTACTATCCACCGTGACATCATCCGATCTTTGCATTATTCCACCATATGAATTGTTATTAACAGAGGTAGTGGCAGATTCTGAACTTGCTCCAGGGCCAGATGCATGACAAGAAGTCCGCATCAAAAAGCCAGTAGAGTCCCTTCTTGCAGCAAGTATATCATGTCCACATACAACCAAGTCTTTCTGGTGTATTAAAATAAAAGTTGGCATGTAAAAATTCCATAATTAATGCAGCTGGATAAACTGATCCAAAACAGAAATTAGCAGCACACAAATACAACTGTCAATTATCATAGTGTTGTATGAGAAAACTTCAAGATGACAATCCAAGTGGTTAGGAATCCCAGTGTCCATTTATGCATGTGTTCAGAGACCTAGAGATTTTCCTTTTCACAAGGAATAAAGCTATTACTTTTCACACAGATATGTAGAAGCTGGAAATTCATAAACGGATTGTTAAGATGCTCAATTGTGAACAATCTGTGTATCAACTGGTGTCAACCCTGATTTCAAGCGACTCTTTGATGTGTACTCTTTTACTGGACCTCTAATGTATATTTGATACAGTTTGGATAATCACCCTACTTTGGAATCCACTACTCAAAATCTTATTTTTACTTTCCTAAGTTAAAAGAACCAACTGCCATCACCTGAACACTATGTCCACCCGCTACAGCTGCAGATTTCTATTATTACTCCCTCCGCTTCAAAATATAAGGACCAGTTTTGCTGTGGCGTGGTCTCTTGGATTAAAATTTGATACTTTGCAGTATATTAGTAACAACTACAAAATTATGATTATGTGAAACTACCTTAAATTACAAATATAATGGTACTACTTTTGTGCAACCGATTTTATCATATATATATATATACATATCCTTTGATCAATTGCTCGTCAAAGTTTACAAAGTCTCTTAAAATAAGTGGGGGCATTATATTATGAAACAGAAGGGGTGGTTCATTAGAAAAATATCCACCACTGCAGCGTTGCTGGCAACATCAGATTGAACAAAATAATTGAAAAAAAAATACAATTCATTAAGAGAAACTCAGCATTAATACTACTACCACAAAGGAAATATACAAGTAATTCTGAGAGATTATACTACTGTCTGACAATTTAATTTCCTGAGAAACCAAAAGGGATAGCACATAAACACAATTAACAGCTACTGTACCTTTGCCTTTTCCCTTTTAACAATCCTCTCGCAAAGAAGGCGTAATATTTCCAATTCAACCTGCCACAAGAGAGGAAATATTATGTTAACAGAAAGTACATTTCACCCTACTTCTGGTGGTCTTGCTGCCCGCTTATTAGTCTGAAAGCCTTGTCTGTCTACTTTGTATTTTCGGGAATAGACAGAACTGAAGTGTCTCTTTTACTGCACAGGTCTTAGTGGTATTTGCAATTATTTACACCCCTTGTAAGATGGATCTCACACAAATGATATCAGTGCAGAAATGAGCAAGGAACTTTAATGACTGCAGGCCGCGGGGCCATGACTTGTGACCCATAACCATAAGTTGAGCCAATTCAGTAGATTCAATGAATTCAGACATAAGAAAACACTGGCATGGTTATTAACACGGTAAGGCGAGGCGAGGTGACCCACCCCCCCTCACACCTTTGAAGCGGTAAGGCGACGCCTTATCAACATCCTAAGGTGCTAAGGCAGCGAATTAAGTGCTTCTTCACTTGCCTGTGCATTCTTTCTTTTTCTACTGGCCATCTACCACATTTTGAGATGGGCTTTTGAATTGTAGCCCATCAAACTAGACGGCCCAGAAAGCCCTCCCCATGTATCGGACGGCCACGATTTCCCCCAACCTGGCTACAAGGTCCTACTATCCCCAAAAACCCTAGCATCCGCATTCCTTCCCAACTCTCCCCTGCGCCGCCTCCTCCACGACCCCAAAAGCTTCCCAAACCATAGCCTCATCACCATGGCCGGCACGCAGGAGTCCCTCGTGTTTACGGGCGTGATGCGTGACCACAACGACGTGGTGACGGCCATTGCCACGCCCATCGACAACTCGCCCTTCATCGTCTCCTCCCGCGACAAGCCGTAGCCGGAGCTGCAAGGGACAGAGCGGCGAGATGGAGGCACCGCCGCCTAGGGTTCTAGGGTGAGTCTTCGCCCTCTTCTCTTTCCCCTTCTCTCTCGGGTTCCAGGGCTCGGGTCGCTCAGGCAGGCCTGGTTTAGTCGCGGGCAAGGCTAGCAACCCAACACTTTCGCGCTCCTCTACCTAAGGCGTCGCCTCAAGCCTTCCTGACGCCATACGCCGCCATAGCAACGCCTTAGCGACGCCTTCATCCTAAGGCGGACGCCATAGGCATGCGCGGCAAGGCGGGGCGACGCCTTAACCCTGGGCAGCGCCTTACCGCTTAGGCGACGCCTAAACGACGCCTTAATAACCATGAACACTGGTTTAACACTTAAACTACAGTGGAAACGACTCACAACGTAGAGTTTGATGTGTGGTCAGATAGTTTAGCTATGTTGGCAGGGTTGATGACAAAAACAAATGTGTCAAAACAAGAATTTGCTGAACATCTTCAGCTCAACAATATATTCCAATGGTTCCACAGCACACACTGATCCAACACCAGAAGTAGTAGTACTGGCTTCAAACTAGCTTTGAGTACACATTATCAAAATCCAAAACAAATAAATTGAAGTTGGTATTTCTTTGTTTTTATCAAAAATAAAATCAGCATAATTGCTTTAGACTACTCCAGACACTACTCTTCAAATCCATTTGCCTTAACTTCCATATAAATATCCTCAAAAGAAACATCTACAGGTTGCACAAAGGTAAAAGCAAAAGCATTCAGATAGCCATATATGTTAATCCGATTCAGCTTGCTGGACAAAGTTAAGCAGCAAACTACAGTTGCTGATTGGTACTGTACCAATAAATAGAAATGGTCACCATGGCTTGTGCTCAATACCACACAGATTGGTATATTACTCAAAACTCCAAGGTTCTAGCATAGCGTTATTTTCACCTAGCAACTAAAAAGCGCAATAGGTTGCCTCTTATCTAAATACAATAAAAACAGGTCTCTTATCTAAATGCAATGGACATGATGAGTACTTGAGATGTTTTGTCACAATATAATGCAAATTTCAAACACAACAGAGCAAAGGAAACACTTGGAGCAAGACAAAAAGGCAGAAATGCCATGAAATATATCACTATTCTGGAATGTTATTACCCTAGTTATGAAAAATTAAAATAAAAGAAAGTAGAACCTATAATGTTTACATGATTGAAGCAAAACTTAGATCCTTTTCAACAGACAAAGTATGTAACGGGCACATTACCCTCATTCGTTTCATGCTCTTGACCTCCTCGGGCCCATATTGTTGATAGTCAGCCTGTGCAAGTTTACAAAGAAGAAAATAAGAATATTTTTTACTTCAGATTGCTATAGAGAATATAATAGCTGAGTCCATTTCCCATTGTATTAGCAGATCTATATAAAAGAAGCAGATTAGGAGGAAAAACAGCTCCTCATGTCTTAGGTAAAGAGTAAAGAAATTAATCTCCTTCTAAACAATTTAAAGCAACCCTTACCTTTCTTTGTTCAATACTGTGTTTGCCACAATATGCTTTGTGTCGCAACATACTACCAAAATGTTTGGTATTCATGTAAAGACCAGCATCTCTAGCACATGCAGGATGGAAAGTAAGTTGACAGTCTACAGTACTGCACTGCATAATTGAAAGAAGAAGAATAAAATTAGCAAGATTGATCTGATTTGTCTTTCAATTATAGATTAGAAGGTACAAACTACAAAGGATAATGCAGAAGTTCAAACCTTCAAGCATGTGCCAACTTTGTGGTGGCAGATAGAGCATGTGTATTTATCCTTGAGAAGGTTCTCCTTACAAAGATTGAATAGTCAGAATATTATTATAATAATAATAATGTTCACGATAACTTATAATGAAGATGGCTTTTGGCGGTATCATTGATTCATCGTATAAACAATGTAATAAAATTACGGAATACGGCCTAGTTATTTCTCAATATGAAAATTCTAAGTGCAATGCTGGAAAGAGATTGGTACCATTCCATCTACTGCATTATATTGTCCCCTTCTGAAGGTACTCTCCAACAGCCACTATGGAATATTGACAAATTTAAGAAGGCAGATAAGCTAAGCAAAGCAGAAATATGAAAATAAAGATGCTAATCAAAGTACCTCAGCACAAAAAGCATGAACCCATTGCCCCTTCGTAGTCTTTCTAAAAGCACCAGATGTGCCATGGCACAAACTACAATGCGCCAAGCGTGATTTTGCAGCATTGCAACCTGATTGACTACCAGAGATAACAGCCTCTGATGGCATCTCTTGGCAAAGTTCGCACTTCCAGGGGCCTGTTGGATTTATCAGACTCTGGTAGCAATCTAAGTGGACAGCAGCCTGCTAAACAAGTAGAGCTGATAGTTTATTGAAGCGCAACATGGGGAAAACAGTGAAATAAAAAACAATTAAATACAAAGCACCTTGCAGCTGGAGCAGACAAAAATTCGGTTCAATACAGTCTCACATCGCATACATACATCACACGGAAGAGCATTTTTCTTGGAAAATTTTGCCAGATCAAAAATGCCAAAATTAGTTTCTGCTGAGACTTTACTATTAGAAAATGATGAATCCTTTGTTTGTGGCAATGAAGTCAATTGGCTAACTCTTGAAGACCCAGTATTGACTTTGGGAATACTCTGCAAACAAAGAAAAGAAGAAAAAAATGAATATGCATAACACAATCAATTGAACAAGCACAAGCAGAGTATGAACCTCATGTTTGACAGATATTACATCATTTTCTGTCTCTTTTCTTACTGTTGCAATTCGCGAGGTGGATGCAACAGAAGGTGCAGCTGCAGCTAGGATAGCCTGAGCTTCCTTGTGTCTCCTCTCTGTGTTCCCACGTTTCTTAGCTTCCCTTATATCACGAAGGTACTGATTCGCAAGGATATGGTCCCATTTTCTTTTGTTGAAAGAATCCAATTCATGAGAAAGACTCTGGACAACCTTCAGTATCAAATATTCTGCAAGAAATAAGAAGGACTGAAGCATCGATTCAGAAAGCAGAAGAAATAACTCAACTACGGAGTTCATTTTGTACTCTCCAGACCAATTGGTAAGACAATACTGCAGCAGCAGGAGCATTACAATGAAATAGGACAGCACCCAACAGGGTTTGGAATTTATGTAAACAAACAGCATAAGACATGACAAATGCACTTAGCAAAGAAAAAGAATGTGCCCTTACCATATCTCTGCTTCATAGCAACAACACCATTGAGTAGCCTGGATTGTAAATAAACTATTTCTCCTTCTATTTCGTCATGGGGTGAATGCTCCAGAATACCTGATGATTTGGCTTTAGAAACTTGATCTGCTGCAGCTATGTCTGCTAATTGCTCAAGTTTTGTTGATGAACCACCAAGGTTTTGATCATGAGGGCAAGATAATTCCTCTACATAAGTTGGACAAGAAAGTGGATTTTAAGATGTAAATAGAAACATTGTAAATGGTAGTATTTGATTGATGGGGTGGAGCTAAAAGGAATACCATTATAATATGTTGCATGTTTATTTTGCTTCAAAATATGGCCCCGCAAGATTCTCAAGTTTTTCTCGATGAATGGATGAATATAACAGCGGTGACCATCGAAGCTACATGGAACAAACATGGGATTATGTTATGTAATTGATCAAATTGCATGTGTGCAGACAGGCAGGGAAAGACTAAAGCAGAAAAAGATTTTTGAACCATACTTGAGAAAATGTTGGCCAGAAATCTGATCATCATCCCAATCACGACAATTGTGAAAGCTATTTTCTACTGAATCAGCCCAGTCTTTATTAGCATTATCGCCCTCAGTAAAACAATGATCAAATGAAGAGATGTCTTCCTCCAGTTCTGAGCCAAGTTGTGTATCAGTTAAGTTATTACTTTCACTTCTAAGCAATGTACCTGTCCATAATACCGAAAGAATCATTTGAGTCTACAGGAAGACATGACTTGAGAATTCAGAGCCTCCCTAATCTTCAAAAGGGGTTAGTCAGATCCTATGGCTACCAGATTTTTTTTATTTAAAAAAAAAAACTCAACACTATCAAGGAACATCTAGTGAGTATGTCAAACAGCTACAGCACAATTAAAAATAGAACAGTACATTTTTTATTCTTGACCTGTCAAATATCATTGTCTACAGGTTGTACACTGTACATACAGTTTGCCAAATGTTTGAATATTTGGTGCATGTAGTTGACAACACCATACTAATTTCAATTGATGAAAAAAGAGCAAGGAATTGCCATGAAACCAAGGATCAAAAACCTGTTTCCGGGGTAAATCCCGGTCGTCGGCCGGGAAAAAAACCGGCCGGTTACCGGATTTCCCGGAAAAAAAAACGGATGAAAATCGCTTGAATTTGATTAAAAAACATTCAAAATTCAAAAATTAGAATTTGAACTTGCAAAACCCGGAAAAACCGGCCGGGATCCAAAATCCCAAACCCCCGCCGGTAAGCGGTTACCGGCCGGTAACCGGCAGTTACCGGCCGGGTTTTTTTTCCATGCATGAAACTATTGCATTTTAGCAGCAACTAGGAAGAATAAGAGATGTGCACATTAGCTAACACAAAAGGATCATGTCACAGTTAAAATCAAGAACCATAGGCATAAAATGCTAGCAACCTTTAGTATCATACATTATCCAAATAAACGTAAAATAATAGCACAGCATTGTCATGGCCATTTTAAAATTGCCAAGAAGAAGTGTACTTTCTTAGTTCCTTTTGGCAGTGGACCAGAAAGAGCAGTGATAAATCATGGAGTTAAAAATTAACAAGCAGCAAACTACCAGCAGAGTCAATAAGCATACTCTTCACACTGACAGTAGCTGTACACTCAAATGAATCTAATTTGTTACCTTGTACCGAAGAACCCTCTTTAAGAAACTTCACTTGAACAGAAGGCACATGAGCAGAGTTTTGCAGCAACTTGATGATTTTCAACTTCAGACCAGGGAGAAGATGGTTGTTTCAGGCTGCCGAGGAATAAATTAACAAAAGAATTAGGATATAAGGGCACAACAGTGTAGCATTGTGAATCACAACGACAACACCACACAGGCGCAGCTATACATACTTTAAAAAGATATGCATACAAAAGATGGAAAATGCAAAACCACTTGTACAAGTAAGTGAATGTGCTATCTTAGCCCTCCAAAGTGTTCCGAGATTTGGCAAGGACACTACAATAATTAGAAGTTTGTGTGTTTGTTTGAATTTTGGAAGTTTGAATCAATCTCAATGCACATTTGATGGTAGTGATAATACATGTACAAGTGGGAAAACCACTCATAAAAGATCGCTGTTTTTTCCATCTTTCTTAGTTATACCTAAACTAAGCTTTTGTTGACTATATCAAATATGTTGAATTTATAAATTACAATTTTCACCATCTCTAGCATTATGTTTTTTTATATAAAACCACAAGCTGCGTTACATGTACAGAACATATAGTAGGAAAAGTCAAACATTAATTGTGGTAAGGATAATATATCAAATTTTACCAGCACCATGTATATGGGAAAGTATTGTAAATTCAAAAGTGAACTTATATTTCGCTAGTGAGTGTCAGGGCTATGTTGAGTGCATGTATGTACCAAACATTGACAAACACAACACCTGGTAGATACGCTCGTGCACCTAGGTAGGCAAACAATTTATGAAGACATAAAAAAACATATTCCAATTACCACAAGAGCAGCTTCCAAAGATTCTGAGGAGAGACCCAATTCTGATTCTATATCATCAACACTAACCTTTCCTTGGTCAATTAGCTGCGAAGTCAGTACAAACATAAAACCCAGTTAAGTACTAAACATCTGTAGTATCTGGCTTTGTAAGATTAGCAGGTATCTTTCTTTCTATCTTAATGGAATGACACGCACGTCTTTTGCATGTTCGCGGAAAAAAGTTACCTTTCTAAGAACAGTAGAAACATCACCAGAATTGCTCATAAGATTCCCATCTCCTGTAGGTCGATCAACAACCATATCTGTGCTTTGAGTTTCTTGACTTTCTACGCTTCTAACGGTAGATGGCAAGGTAACAACCTCCGCCTGCACTTTATTTAGGCTAGAAGAACTAGAGCTAGTGGCTGTGTTGTTCATGAATCTGTCCTTATTCTTGCGTGTAAATCTCAGTTGTTGTTTCTTCCCAGTGACCGGGTTTGCATCATCCAGCTCGACTTGTGTGCTATCCTGTTCAGTAGCACTTTTGTCTTTGTGTATGGAGCTGATGCCTCGTACTGTAGAATGCTTTGAGCAAAATGCACGCATCTCAACCTACAAACAAATAAACAAGAAAATTAATAGCAAGCAAACCAACTAAGGCAAACAGCATTCATGAGAAGAAAATGGTCTAACATTATTTTGCCCAGATTTTCCCCATATCTCCATCTGATGCTTTGACTCTCTTGCACATATAGGATGAAAGCAAGTTCGGCATGTTCCTGAAAAACACATAAACTTATTAATATAAACATGCATGGATCATAAAGTGAAAATTAATATTCTTTACACATGGTTTGCGAAATAAAAGGCAGTAGCGAGACAATACATTGAGGGAACAATGGAACAATAATGTAATGCAACACAATTTTCATCCTACATTAAACCAAGCCATGGCCCAGCTATTGTTCAATTCTGAGCAATGCTTTCAAAAATAGTGTTGAGCAATGAAGAATTGGGGGCTAAAGTTCTTGGTTGGGGAGAAACTTTCTGCTAAAGGCAAATCTTGATATCTTTCAACTTTCCAACAACACCAGGCTGCCCATAGTTACTAATTTTCAACTTTCAAGGTGTAGCTGTCAAATAGACTAAAGCTCCCCACTGCTAATCATGTATCTTTGTGAAATGTATTCGTTGATATAATGACTCCCTTAACCACTTCTCAAAATACCAAGAAATATCACACCAGCATGTAAATGCACTACGGATTGAGTTTTCCCAGGTAATATCAATTAGATGCTCCACAAATAAGTTTATTTTGATTTTTTTTATAAGGGCAGAAGGTTTCCCACAAGAAGCACCCTCTAACCCCATAGGAAAAATCTTACAATGATGATTTCTATCATCACATGAATTAATTACCAGAAGATCATAATAAATTAATTTTTCAAACCAATCTTAGAAAAATTCAAATTGACTTGACATGCTAACCTAATAATGGAAGAACTAGCTCATTATATCCCAGAGAACTAAAATATTATTCACTATGCATGCTCTAAAATTTGCGAAATTAAATAAGATTCCTGTAATGGTAGCAGATTATAGCTGGTTCTCTGCCATAGTTATCAAGGCGTCGCCTAGGTGTCTTGGCGCTCCAGGGTGGACGCCAGGGGTCATCGCCTAGTCGCCCCCGCCTTGCCGCAGAGCCGCCTTGCTGCAGAGGAGGAGCGCGAACGGTGCAGCAGCAGCTAGCGACGGCGCGTGACGACTTCTCTCCCCAGCTGTGAGCGGCGACAAAAGGGGAGGCAGAGGCGTCCAGATCTGGGCGGGGGAGAAGGCGGTGGCAGCTCGGGGGGAGGAGGACCAGCGCGGTGGGGTAGGAGGAGGGGGAGGGAGGAGGCCGGCGGCGGCTCACGGCCGGGGAGGAGCCCAGATCTGCGCGGGGAGGCCGTGGAGGCGCGCCGTGTGGGGAGAAGGAGAGGGAGAGGGCGGCAGCTCGAGGTAGGAGAGGGCGGCGACACGGCGCCGTGTGGGAAGGAGGAGGAGGAAGGGTACGGAAGGAGGAAGAGGGAGGGGCTCGGGGGAGCGGGGATTAGCATAGCAGATGGCGGCGGCGGCTTGAGCACGAGAGCGGAGCAGGGAGCAGTGGCTAGGGCATTGCACCCCTGCCCTGCTCCTCTTATATATAGCAGGCTAGGCCGTTTCGGGCCAGTGTGGCCCAATTCCACCCCCTTCTCTTTTTTACTAATTGGACATCCATTTCTTTTTCTTTTTGGTTTAGGGGTAATCTAGTCAATTCAGAGGTCGTCTAATCATCGCCTAGGCGTCCTGGCGCCTCCGGAGCGCCTCGCCTCGCCTTGTCGCCGTGACAACATAGTTCTCTGCTTCTCCTGAAGTTCTCGATTTTTTCCCAATTTGCATCTGTCTGAGTGTTTGGCGCTGTTTCTAATTATTTATGTTGTTAAGGTCTCCTACCTTCATAGACCAGTTAAGTCATGAAAAAAGTTGGCTAAAATACTGCACTTACTCAAGTGTTAATCGTGCATCCATACAACAGAACTCAAAATGTTGGTTTTTTACATAAATGGCATAGGAATGAAGAAAAAGCTGCTGGCAGAGACATCTGTGCATGCATGAATTTCCCAAGAGCATTTGTTTGGGAAAAAAGAAGTGTGCCGTATGTCTGCATTGGTTGGGTTGGTTTGGGGGGGTTGAAGATTGGAAAGTTAAGCTTGAATAGAAGAATACCAGATGAAGAAGTACAGCCAAATTGGAGACATTTCACACATGTATTTTTCATGTGCTTTAAGCCAAACATCAACTCATCTAGGAAAGAATCATGTCATGTGCTTAGACGACTAGGTAAGTGCACAGCATTGTTATTAATCCACGCGATTAGTCGCAAAGTCATCCTAGGGTTACGATTAGAGGCCCTCGACTCGATTAGTTGCCTAGTCGAGCGACTTGGACTTCAAGTCGACGATTAGCCGCGCCATGGAGGGGAAGGGAGAGGGAATAGGGGAGAGCAGGTAAGAGAAGGGAGTTACCTGCAAGCAACGGTGCAGGCAAAGTTCACCTAGGCGCTAGGCGGAAGGCGGGCGGAGGGTGGCCGCCTAGCGCCTAGCCCGCCTAGGCGCCTGAACAGAAACAGCAAGAGCCTCTGCTAGGAATGGGAGAAGAAAAGGATAAAAAGAGAAAAAATAAAAGAAAATTATACTGTTAACAAATGGGCCGGCCCATAACCGTTGATTCCTACTCGCCCATAACCGGCCACTGCACGATGCGTCGATGCATTCGCGATTCATTCGGCCAACGCTCGCCCAACTCGTCTTCGCTCTTCCTCTGCCCTCCTCGCTCTCTCTGCGCCGACGTCGTCCTCTTCCCTTCCCGTCCTCTCCCAGATCCGGGAGGAGGAGCACACGACGGGGACAGGGAGCCAGGGAGGAGCCACGCGACGGACGGGGGCCGGGAGGAGGAGCGCCCGACGGGGAACCGGGAGGAGGAGCAACGCGACAAGGGGCCGAAGAGGAGGCGGCGGTGCGCAACGCGGACCAGCGCAAGAGGGGAGCAAAAGGATGAAGCAGCCAAATTGGGTAGGTTTTCTTACCTTGTATACCAGTCTGCTCGTTTTCTCCCCGCGAGCGCCCAGCGTGCCTCTGGGTCCGCCTCGTGCCGCCCAGCTCGCCTAGCGCCGCCTCAGTCCGCCTAGGACCGGCATTGACCACCAAGGCGGACCGAGCGCCCAGGGGACCGCCTGTGCCCAAATCGCGGTAGGGAGCACACGCCCAGCGCCTAGGCAGTGTCTAGGAGGCAGAGGAGCGGCGGCGGAGACAAGGCAAAGACGGCGGCAGCGCAAGATGGCAGGGGAGCAAATTGGGCCTTGCTTAGGACGTCTGGCCCAGCCAGCCCATCATTAATGATTAAAAGGGAGGAGGGCAGCTGTTAGGTTTCCATCCCCCCACACACAGTCACTGCCACACTCAACAGGAGAGGGAGCAGCGAGAGTCAGGTGCTAGCCATGGGGGCTCCCGCCTCCCGGTGCGGCTGTCCCATCGTGTACCCGCTGCTGTCCCCTCTCCCCTTCACAGTCAGCAGCAGTAGCATCATCTGCACCCCCAGGCGAGCTCGAGAGGGAGCTGCGCAGGGCTGCCGACGGCGACGGGGACTGCCGATGGGGTTGTTGATGGTGACAGGGGTTACCAATGGAGTTGTTGATGGAAACGGATCCTTCTTCCTTGCCTCCAGCCGCTGTCGGCAAGCGTCGTCTACACCTGTAGGTTCCTCTTCCACCTCTCCCATTCTGATCTTCTTTTTCTCCTGATCCCCTCCCTTCTCTCTGTTTTTGTCGCTCTATTTTGCTCTCTTTAGTTGTAGATATAGTGGCAGTAGCAGCAGCAAGTAGTAGTAGCAGTTGAACGCAGCAAGTAGTAGAAGCAGCCAGCAAGTAGTAATAGACTAGTCGGCGACTAGTCATGACTAGTCGCGACAAATCGGCAAATCGGTAGCATGGCGACTCGATACGACTTTACGACTTAATAACCATGGTGCACAGGGCGGAACAACCCTAGGGGAACCCCTAGGCATTTTACCATTAACACTTTCTATGATTGTATCATCATTCCAAAAGGAAACAAAAATGAATGTTTTCCAGGGTCATTGCCAACCAAAGTAGCATATTAGGTATGCTCATCAAATAATACAGATCATTGATTTTCCAAATACATTGAAGGAAAATTGAACTAATTTCACCGAACATTGGGTTTCTTATCCTATCATTATTCACATTTTCTTCTACTAAAATTTGTTGTGTTGCTGCAATATAGAAATAGCTTTGTTACTTATTAGCCTATTTCATACCATCATCAAAAGGTGTTATCAAGAAAGGATCTCAGAATTACAAAGTATGTGCGTACCCACACAGACACACAAACACATCCGGTTAAGGTTTTTCTTTTTCGTATTTTGTAATCTAGAAGTGAAGTTTGAATATCACTAGAGAAAATAAGGAAAGAGAGAAAGAAGGTATTACTTCAGTGAGACAAAGCAGCATAAGGAAAAAAAACAAGGTCAATAGTTAGAAGTAGAATTTCACTGTAAAAAAATGCAGTGTGACTAAGGATGTCATAGGGTGCACTGCCAAGGGTCATGTAACCAGTCCCGGGATGGATCCTGGCCAGCCGCCGGTACCGGTAACCGGCCGGTTACCGGTCAAACCGATTTTTTCCGGATGAAATTCGTTCAAATTTGATTAAAAACCATTCGAATTTGAATTTGAATTTGAACAGCCCGGGATTACCGGCCGGGATCCTGTATCCCGGCCCCCCTCTGGTAAGCGGTTACCGGCCGGGATTTTAATCCCTGTGCACTGCATCCCTTAAATTAGAGTCTCTCTGCTGTACGCAAGGACTACAGTTCTAAGACACAAGTGGTCAAGTGAGCTTATTTTGATAATATAAAGCAATCAAGTGAAAATAGTCAAAATACATACCGTGGCTACACCGAACACATGCACCATGCATAACCTTGCAAAGACTGCAAACCAATTTTGTCCGATTCTCTTGGACATCTCCAATATTAGTGACAGGTTCCATTGATTCCATGTCCTCTATGAGAACCTCCGGTGTCCAGAGACTACAAAACAAGTGTACAAATTTTAGGTTGCCCCCATCTGCAGTTTGATCAGGCACCCTTTTTACAGGTTTCAGAGCACCTTTCTCCTTCGGGCAAAGCACACAAGGCGTTAACACAGTTCTGCCCGCATCACTCCGTGTCAACCTCCGTGCCGACCTGATACTCTTACACCAGGCACACAACCAACAGCCATTTGGCACAACATGCACGCCATAACACTTCTGGTGCACTGACACCTCGCAACTATTGCAGTGGAGCATCCTATTGGATGTCGTATCACTCTCTCCCAAACAACATACATCACAGCTTGAACCAGCCTCACCTTCCAAGGATGGCAGAAGCACAAGCCGTTCTAACCCAGCATCCGCACCTAACAGCTTCCTCTTCTTGTTCGGGCGCTCTGAAGTGAGCACAAACCTGTCCCTTGCTCCTAGGAGCCAATTCAATGAATCGTCCGAGCCCTCTCCGCATTCTGCTAAAACAAGGCCATCAGTCCTACCTTGACCTAGTTCAATTTCCATTTGGTGCTCCTCTTGCTGCAAAATCACCTCCTGCATATCCTGTTCGCAATGCTCTTCATTAGGCCCACTGTTACTGACCAGCTCCATATTGCCCCCAACAAAATCTAAGCTCTCCTGCATATCCTGTTTGCTATGCACTATGTTATTCCCCAACTCCTCGTTGTCCTTCCCCAAATGTGAGTTCAAATGCGAGCTTTCATCCACCACAGCCACATGAGATGGATCAAAACTATCCCCTAAATCCTTGCCACTGCCCACAAATGGTATGAGCAAGCATGGATCGAGCTGGTTAGAGCTCAACAGGGGCTTCGGCACTAACGCCTCAAAATCCTCCAACGTAATCTCCCGGAAATACGACTCCACCTGCTCCCAAAAAACCTTGGACCAAGCACTCACTCTCGGCTGCTCCACGGCAGTTACTGCTGCTTCCGGCTGCTGAGCCTTCTTATGCTTCTTCCGAACGTCGCCCAGCGCCGCCCATCTAGCGACCCGCGCGGGCAGTAAGGGGTCCCGGCCGGCCGCCTCCTCGCCTTCGAACGGCGAGAGCAGCGACAGCGCCTTCCTGGCCTGCTCGCAGAAGCTGACGCCGCCCACCTCCGGGGAGGCCCCGACGCGACCGCCGCAGGGGACCGGCGCATCGTCGCCTGGGCCCCGTGAGGAGGAGGCTGCGTCGGCGTCGACGCCGGGGGGAGGTCTCCGGCGAGGCGCCACGGCGGTGGGGGGCGGAAAACCTCGAGGTCTAGGGTTTCTCTCTGGTTACGATTTTTTTTGGGGAGTTCAGATCCGCGAGCGAGAGGGAGAGAGACGGTTCTGTAACAAGGAGAAAAAAAAAATCGAAGTGCCCGTTTGCTTGTCGCTTCTCTCCTCCGTAGTGGGTTGGGCCTGGAAGTCGTGCTCGTACCTCGTGACTGGCGCCTTTCCCCATAAAACACTACGCGCACCCGGACCCCGCGCACGCCCACATTTGCCGGTGACGCGACGCGCGTGGGCGTAGCGGTTTCCTCGAGGGGATATAGCGCGTCGCCTCACGGGCTCCGTTCCTACGTGCATGACTGACATGTGGTACCGCGCGTTTGTACGTGTCCACAGGTCCAGCGTTCAGTTACTGAGTTGGCGGGGAAGCGACGGGACGCGTGGTGTTCATTGTGAGACGTGGGACCAGTGGGCGGAGGAGTACACTACACGTACACACCCACCGATTGAAAACGGTTGGGGCCTCCCTTTCACGTGGATGTGGGTTGATGCCAGGTGGGGCCCGGACTCCGTCTTTGTGGGAGCGGGTGTCGCCGGCTGACTGCGTGGTTGGGCTTAGACAGGGTGCTGCTGGGCCGTTGGGCTGGACGAGCAGCAGTCTGTCAAAGCGCCTCACCTACCCACCAGGTGGGCCTTCTGTTTGCGGCCGTTCGGCCAGACAGGCGTCGTGCGTGGAGCCGCGGTCAGGCGAAGGCGCGGGCGGGCAGCCGCAGCCGGGGCCGGCGGGCGAGCCTGAGTCGGCGGACGCTCGGAGGAGGCGCGGGTAGAGGCACGAGTTGGCTGGGGTGTCGTACGTGTGTACGACAAAATAACGTTATAAGCGAAGCATTTTCGTATTTTGGTCAACCGATTTGGGCTCCGGGCTTGTGTAGATTTTTTGCGGTGGCACCACCGCGGAAAGGCGAGGCGTGTCCGTAGCCAAGGCGGTCCAGGGGCAGCCATGCGTTTCGTACCTCGGGCGTTGAATGCTCGTAATTTTTATATGTACTGTACTAGTCTTATGATTATTGGCTAGTATACATATTCATAATATTGGCATACACATTCATACGTAATTACATATAATATAAAATAAATATGGTACATAAACTTAAGTGATTACATAGTTTACAATACAAGAGTCGACCGGCCAAATAAAAGTTCAAATATCAGAAGTAGCAACTAAAATTTAATAGATTATATGCAAAAGTCCAGTAGCATGCTCATCCAAACCTTTAGGTAACCGATAAGAATAAGACCTAGAAAGACTCGTCCCCGTACCTCCAATATCTGGATCGAAGAACACATCGTTTAGCATTTGGTCATCCTCATCCTCTGAACAACAATTTAAATAAGATTGAGTATATTACGTACTCAACAAGACTTGTAGTGTATCGTAAAATTTATATACAAGTTTGGCTAACAAGGGATGACGCTCTATGCTACAATTTGTTTTTAACATTAATCAAATTTTATTTGCAATATCAATACATAGTATTTTACAATGAAAGTTTAAAGAGCAGTTAAATAAATAAGGAATAACAAGTAAGTAACTTGCTAAATAACAAATCACAACCCTTCTTAGCTGCGATCAACATCTTATTTTTAGCCATAAACATGACACTTAAATTAAACAACATCAAAACAATACATCCCAACATTTTCCAATAAGACTGTTTTTGCAAAAGTTGAGACTATATCAGATGAGGCGTCACTAAGCACAGTCATGATCGCGAGCACGACTATTTAAATAAATTTACACTTTATAGAGGTATATAACTTTACCCACAGTATACGAATTATCTAGTTTATCTGATATCCGTCGATACCACCGCTCACGATATTTTATTAAGCAGTCTAGAGCACGTAACAAAGCCTTTACATCATCTAGTACTACCCTTGCACTAGCCCGGCAATGACAACTCTCACTTCAATCTCGAGTACCATCCATCGAAGCGAGGCATTAACCGTTGTGTTGGCAAGCTTTGTTCCCAACACCTTAGTGAACGGAGTCCATTCGAGCAATCACACATGCTCGTACTACTACAGCCTACTAACATGCAAGGCTAGTTTTCGATAACTTAATTACCTAAGATCGTCCCATACCGACACATATGGTTGTACGCTTAGGCTTAGATATGATTCACCGGCGTTCAATTCTTAATTGACACAAACGAGGATCTCCCTCTATCTACACGCAAGAAATCATCTCACATTCATCAGTTTATATTATAACTCGCCCACGTCGTAATCTAAGTTTTTCATTTTTTATTTCTATACAAAATTAACAGAGGCAACTCCTCTAGACCATCATTTCAAAATCTCCCAAATCATATTCAGTATTCCATCTACTTTTAAATTTTAGTAAAAACTAGAGCCTAGCTAAGCGCTTATGTGATATTCCCATTCGAAAGACCCAAATCGACATCATTTATTGCTTAAACCATACCCTAATGGCTACTACAGTGATTATATCAATACTTCATGGAGAATTATGCATTTAATAGGAATATAACTATCGGCATGCCCAAATATAGCAGTTTTAAGCAACATACACGCATCATAATAGATTTTACAAAAGAAGTACAATAATTAAAATAATATGATAAATATGGTCAAAGAGGTGCTTTACTTGCTCTGGTATCTCATAGTACGAGGATGGAAGATGGTCGAAAATTTCGTTCGAAGTATCGACGTCCATTCAAAAAGAGCCGATAACAAATTAATTATAGAAAAATAATTTCAACATCAAAAAAAATCCAAATATTTTTGTATATTCAGACAAAGCATGATTTTAGATGAATTTATAAAAAAGATTCATTCAATTTGGAGTTCATATGCAAAAGTTATTAAGGTTTGAATTTACTTCAGTTTTGAAAATCCTGAAAATAATAATAAAAAAAAAAAGTGATGTCGAACGCATATTCTCTTAGATTTATGATTTCTAATAGAGAAAGTGTATTTTTCTCTGAGTTCTTCTGAGGTTTATGTTTTTCAACAAATAAAGCGTATTTTCCTCTGAACTGAAAACGATTTTTCTTATTTTTCAAATTTTATTAACTTACATGTGGAGCCTACTTATCAGTGACTCATTTTTTATTTTCTTGATTTTATTTATAAAATAGAGGCGGTCCTACGTGTCATAGATAGGCTCTGACAGGTGGGGCTAGCATGTCAACGAGAGGGGGAGTGGGGGCTGGCGTGGGATGATGTGAGCGCGATGAAATGGGCCAAGCTAGATTTCAGCCAATCAGGTGAGCGGGGGATTCAAAATATTTTCCAGAAAAGCCTAATCGTTGCTTGAATTTTTAAACATATCAAACGAGCTTCAAAATTTGTGAAAACTTTTGTGGAGGCTTCTCACACCATATGGTTATTTGTATAAATTTTTTAGGATTTTATCTGTTATGTGATTTTATAGAAACTTCTTTCAAGTTGCGGTTTTCATGTAAATGCATAGTTGTTTTGGATGAAAATGTTCCAAACATGTTCAAATAAATTTTCCCACAAATAAACTTGCTAAAATTTTTATTGCCTCACTTGTTTTATTGCACTCACCCAATATGTGGTTTTTCGGATGTTACAATGCATGTGGATGCTTTCGTGAAGATGCGTGAGGAACCAGGAAACGCACATTGGCCACCATGGTGGGAGATAGGGCTGGAAAAATACCTCGAGGCTCGCGAGTCGGCTCGAATCAAGCTCAGCTCGAATCGGCTCGGGCTCACAATTGTTCAAGCCAAGCCAAGCCTTGCTTCTGGCTCACAATTTTTCAAGCCAAGCTCAAGCCACTCACGAGCGGCTCGCTTGGCTCGTTGCTTCCCTCTGTTATTTCTCCCGAGTCTTTGACTTCTAGTTCTTCCCCATTCTATTTTGTTGTCTCCCTCTATTAGTTCTTCCCCATTCCATTTCTTTTTCAATCCCTCCTCCACTCCTAATCTCTTTCCTTGCCTTATCCACATACCACCGGTCGAACATGCCTCAGAAGTCCACTCGCTGCCTCCCCCTCCTCCACTTGTAGCCTCCGCCTCCCCCAGCTCCACCCGCCACCTCCCCCTCCCCCATCTCCACCCGCCGCCTCCGCCTCGCCTAGCTCCACCCACTTCGTCATGTCATACTCATACAGTTCAGTTTAATTGGTATGATGAGTGTATATTCAAAGGCTTCTTCAGAAACCAAATGAGTATTATTGCTAGTAAAGGAAACAATGGCGAGAAACTTGACATAGAGAATTGATTGGCAATAGCCTTTTAATGAACAACAAAAACTTGGCCACTTAAATGGATTCTTTGCTGGTGTTAAGCTCACTTTAGGCAACTGACAATGAACCTCTGTTAACTTTGTTTCTAGCTTTGCTTTATTGTTTATGATGATTAAATTATAAATTTAGGATGAATGATTCACATAATCACATTCTGCCTCTGTTTCTGGACTTGGGGGTCACTGGTTTGAACGAGCTTTTCGAGCCGGCTCGAGTTTTTTTTCGAGCCGAGCCGAGCCTGAACAAGCCAAGCCGAGCCGAGTTGAGCTCGGCCCGTTTCCAGCCCTAGTGGGAGACCTGTGTGTGTGCTCAGCGGCGATTGCGAAGGGAACGGTAATGGACGCGGATGATATAATTTTTGCATAGAGAGGCCTCTCCTTCATAGCTATTTGCAAAAGGAGGCACCTACTTAGATCTCTGTGTAACCGTTCGATCCTACTTTTGTTGTCCAGATTGAGGAAGGCTAAGGTGGAAGTGGTAACATTGCGAACTAAACTCTCTAGCAACATAAATTCACAATAAAACATCCCAAAATGGATCGCACAAAACTATCGCTATCAAAACTTTGGGTGCGATGATCGTTCGATCCAATATAGGCAGTGCAGATTAGGAAAGGCGAAGGTGGACCACATAACTTTGCGAAGAGATCCTGTTGTGGTGCAAATGTGCAACCTGGCCCCCCGAATTGGATCGCATATAAAATCTGTGATCCTTTTGGTTATGCACTGCCCGATCGTACATGAATGGCCCAGATACGATCGGAGGGGAAGCTAGCGGATGTAGTTTTCACATCAGTCCTTACAATTTCTTTGTATTGCTAAACTCTTTGTCACCACTACCAGTTTGCGCTTAGCACGCCCTCATGCCCTCCTTACTTGCTCACCCTTTGTTCGAACAAATGCATTAGGCAGTCAGGCACCACCGTAGCGCACGCCGAGGCGGTATGGTGGTAAGTTTCCTATTACGTGCCTCCATGCCAAGGTTCTTTCCTCGTCTTCCCGCTGGTGCGCGTGTGCATGTCATGCGACACGGAGCAGGGCTCGCTGGCGCTCGCCGTGAGGCTCGTGCACGAGGGCTGTGGAGAAGTGGAGAGGTGGATGCGATAACATATGAGTGCATGCATCCAGCTCTGGACTTCCTTGCAAGCATGAGGCGTCGCGCTCGCTCTCTCGCCCAGCCTACAAGCATGGCGTCTACTCTGGCCGCTGCTGGAGTTGCCCATGTCATCGCCTCCGCCATGGTCGAGTTTGGGCGTCTCATATGGAGACGGTCAAAACATAGATCATGTGTGCGATTGTGCTACACTATTTACGCATTTCACGGCAATATTTGTGATCTACTGATGTGTCATCTGGTATAAATTAAAGTACTAATTGTGGATGCAATTAGCAAACAAACACACTGTTATGAACTTACGATGAACACGTGCTAACCACTAGTTGTTGTTACTTGATATATCATAAATTGATAAACCTATATAATAAGGCACACACACTGACACGATGATACACATCAATATTGCAGCGCGAGCGCATGCACACACAAATTTATTCTTGTCTGATCGACGGACGAACTCATGAACCTAGGAGGGATATATCTTGGACGTCGCCTTGAAGGCAGCTCGTTGGCCTTGCTGGACGAGCTGCGGTACTTGCCGACGGCCATGTCCATGACAGCATTGAGGTGGCCCTAGGTGGCATCCATGGCCACCTCGGTGCCACGGGCCACCACCTCATGCTCCACCTAGGGAGCCCGACACATGCGCCTCGCTCTCGAACAGTGCAAGGACGCTGTTGAGCCGCGCCGGATGGAGCGTTGCTCGAAGAGCGTGTCCATGTGTTCTCCCTTCACTCGTTCTGTATATACTAGACTAGTAGGTTGTCCGTGCGTTGCGGCGGAATCCCAAAAGAGAATAATACATATAAGCATACGGGATCCTAAACCGCACAATAAATATCAATTTTCTTTCATACACATATAAACACAAATATTAACTCCGTCTATTGCATCACCTGCTACTACTACAACTCAAAAATTAAAATTTTGAACTCGTAGATTGTTTACCTTTGAAAGTTGAAGTTGATGCCAACTTCCCTCCCCAACGTGTTGCCCATTTCAAGCCATTATCACCCCCAAGGAAGACGGCTACGCGTCGACAACCACCTTTTTCTACCCTAAACCCAAGCCGCAACTTGGTTCTCACGGCCATTGGACTCTGCAGCCCTCGCCATGCACATCGCGACGAGGAGGTGGGAGGTTGGGTGAGGAAGCGGTGGCGGTGTCGCGGTGGTAAACTAGGCGGTGACGGCGCTGGGGAGGATTAGGATGAGGAGGACAAGGACAAGGTGCGATAAACTCGAGATAGTGGAGTGGTGAGGGAATGACGCATTCATCTCTACCTCTTCCTAGGGCGCCATCGCTGCCTCCCTTCCTTTCCCTGGTGTCGCTGCTTCTCCTCCAAGGTACCACCGCCTCCTTTCCTCCCTTCCCTCTTGGTGCCTTCTCCCGTCCCCGGTGCCGCCTCCCCTCTCCTCTACCTCCTATCGCTAGCGCTACCTCCAATTGTCGCTGGCGCTATCGCTACCTCCCTGCGCCGCCACCTCCCACCCTGCCTCCTACACAGTCGGATCACCCCATCTCCGTCCACTCCGCCATTGCACCCCACAGACTGAGTGTCGGAGGGGGTCAGGATCTCTGATGCACGAAGAGTCGCGACGTGAGGGGATAGGGCGTGAGACAGGAATGAGTGGAATAGTGACGAATTTCGGTGTGTGCATGTGAAGAAAAAGTGGCACATCAACGGTTTAGGTGGTTAGGCAGGAATGCATTCTGAGTCATGGTGGGATGGCAGAGTGAGACCTTGTTCCTGTCAGGTTGGGTCCACATGATGGTGTGCCTCGACAAGGAATTGAGGAGGAGTAGGGGAGGCCAATCGCGTGCACGGGAGAAAGGACAATCGTTCCGCTGCGCGGGAGTATACTCCTTTTATTAGTTAAGATAAGATATGATTGTGCATTATGTTGCGCCGGGTGAATTTCAGTAGAGTGGTCGGACGACAAAATACATTTAATAATGTGAAAACATCTTGGCATATATGAATAGATAGAAATAGTAATGAAACAAACAAGAAATGTCCAAGTCATAATAGCAAACTTCACATATTATGGAGGATATATACACACCAGCAATAAAACAGTACCAAAAGCTTATTACTGAACTTATTTGCCACAGCCTCAATAAATCGTTGGATAGCACGGTACGTACAAAGAATAGAGACAATATATACATTGTAACGCTACCAAGCGATAACTTTGCATATAAGAATCATTCGATTTGAACAATTGGTGTGTAATACTATCGATGGTTTAGTATCAATCTTATGAATGAATGCTGGAGCTCTCTTGGAGCGAAACCACACAGAACAAGACATAGGAATTTTATACAGGTTCAAACCTTCTCCTGAGAGAATAATAACTCTACTCATGTCTTTACTGTATTGATTGTGTTTACAACAAGGAGTCACTAAAGCTAGGGCTTAATGTTCTTGTCCCTCCCTTCTTGTATGTCCCCCGCTCCTCTGTCTACCGACTTTACTCCTTATATAATGCATGAAGGGGTGGCAGTTGTCTACATCAAGAGACACCTTGCCATTTGATGCAAAGCGCACGTTTAAGTGTAAAGCAAAACCACAACCCTCGCTTCCTTCACTGATATAGCACATTATGAAAAGGTATGAGTAACTCGAAAGGAATGTGGAGAAAATACTGTGGATGTGAATATGATCAAAAGGTATGAGTAGCTGTAAAGACATTCGAATTTAGGTTCAAATCTACATACCACCAGGGGCGGACCCAGGATAAAATATTAGGTAGGGCGAGTCACCGGCCGCGACATGACCGCGCTCCCCGCTCTCCGGCAAGGGACCAGTGAGGCCGTACGTACCACGGGTGTCCTCGCGTTTCTTTTATAAATCTATAATAAATTGTATGTAATATATGAGTACTAAGTACATGTAACTAAACTAGATAAGTAGATGTCGGTGTTTTAGAACCGATCTTACGTAAAGATTATTTGATTCGGGGGGTCTCCACAATTGATCACGCAGACAAAGGAGACACGGGGATTTTTATACAGGTTTAGGCCTTCTCTAGTGAGAATAACAACCCTACTCCTATGTGTATTGTATTGGGTATCCTGATTATAATCAGTGAAAAGACTTGCGCTAATACTGCTACTGATTGTCTCTTAAAAGCCTCTCCTATTATCTCCAAAAGATACCTATTTATACTATGTTGTAGTGGCGGTTGTCGTTCAGTCAATAGACGCTCATTATTACGTAATAATGAGAGTAATTACCGGAGTAGTAACCTCCCCACGCTGTCTAACGGTTACCAATCAGAGATAATGGAGAATTATCTGTAGTTATTTCAGATATAACTACGTATCTTGACTGCTCAGATCTTCACAGTAAATATGGCCTACTGGCGAGTGGACCCAGTTAACTGTGAAGAAGTCGTAGCGGGACTTACGACCAGACGTAATCGTAGGAGAACTTACGATTACGTGGTAGTCGTAGAAATACTTACGACTGTGGGGGTGGTCGTAGAAGAGCTTACGACCACCTAACTTACTCCTCCCTTATAATATTAAGGGATATACCATGTGACGTCATATTACATGATTAAGGAATAATAAAATGAGGATTATCAGATCCTCGTCAGTAGACAACATCACATGTTCACAACATCATCTCAACATTCCAATTTTTGAGTTTGTAAGTATTTAAATTAGCGAGCCACAGAGCCACTGAGTACTAATCCTACTCTAATTAGCAATCAATTTGAGTTTATTGCTACAATCCTACTATTCCCATATAAGTATTCGGTATTCAGTCAAGTCTCAACTCTCAAGTGTGAACTTTAGTTACTTTACTTAACTCATCCTCAGCAAGCAGCCGCTCGGCTCCTTTAGTCCCCTCACATATAAGTCTTGCTTACTCATCTTGACTTGACACAAATTCACACAATCTAACAATCACTGAATCACTTAATCACACAATGTTCAACAATCAACACCAATTCACATAATCTTCACTTGTCACTTTGTCAGTTGAACACTTGAACTAACCTCACACTCACTAACTCACAGACTCATAGTCGAGTTCCCGAGCTGCCGAGTGGCCGAGTAGGAGAGTCGGGCGGGAGGCCGGAGTGAAGAGGGAGACTGGGAGAGCCGGAGGAAACAGGCTGGAGCGGAGAGGGAGGCTTGCCAGGCTGCGGGACGCTGGCTGCAGCTACGAGAGCACGTGACTGCCCGAGCCGCCAAGTAGGAGAGCCGGAGGCCAGAGGCCGGAGTGGAGAGGGAGACTGGGAGAGCCGAAGGTCGGAGGTCGGAGCGCTGGAGCAGAGAGGGAGGCCTTGCCGCCTTGCCAGGCTCCCTTACTTGCCACCGCCCACACCGCGCGCCCTCGCCCACTGCCACCCACGTTGCGCTTCCTCGCTGCCTCGCCCTCTGCAGCTCTGCCCTCGCCTGCTAGCTGTCGTCGAGCGCACCTCGCGACTCGCTGCTAGTGTTAGCGCTGGGAGGCGGGAGGAGCAGCAGGAAGGATCGAAGGAGGCAAGGAGCTCAGCATCCTCCATTCCTCTGTCCCTTAGTGCTGGGCTGGGCCGTGTCCGCGCCTAGGGCCTAGGGGGTAGTGGTGTCCATGCCAGATTGGAGCTCAGGCGGCTGCCCGAGCTGGCCCGAAGGGACGGTTCGCCCCTGCATACCACTATTCTTCAAATTCTGATTAAAGAAACTTGAAAACCTCTTTTTTAGTGTTGACACTTGGAATGCATTTCTTTATTTTTCGAACTTCAACCTTGACATATTAATATCTTAAGTGCTTATATGTACTAAATAAACCTAGAAGCTCAATATTATCAAAAACATAATTTGGGATCCAAACCTAGAATAGAAAAAAAGTAGCACAACCGGTACATGATTGCGAAAGGGAAGCAAACGACAGCATGGTAAGCAAGAAGATAGAACAAACATACCTCTGAGAGTGAGCTAGCGAATAGCTGGGGCAAACAAGAAGTCTACCAAATAGCTAAGTCATAGGTAAACCTGGAAATTAAAAGCAAGATGCTGATGTACATAAGTAGTACAAATATAGGAGTTTAGCTCAGAGTTGACATAAATCACACTGGTTAAACATGATAATGCTCCTTCGCGATCACTGGTAATAGCTAGCATTTGTAATTGTGATCTCGTGTGAAAAACATCTTAGGTTAAAAATATGATGATGGGAGACATAGAAAGAAAATGGTCTGGGTAAAGTGATCAACAGAAAAAGGCATAATCATCATCGACTAGGGCCTAGGATCTCTAATTAATAAAAGAACAAACATCTCTTGCAACTTTATAATGAACTAAAGTAATTCATAAATTTGGAGGCAGGGAACAAAGAATTGCATTTATATCTGTGAGCTTTTTCACCGCTACTACATCCCTCTTTATTGCTTTCTCGACAATATGTAATAATATAACTAATAGGAAATCCAAATAAAATATTTTCCCAATAAGAGAAATTGATGTAAAGAAAAAGTTGTAACTTTCAAGCAATGAGATCGGTAGGGCATGAAATTTCTCTACAAAAATATAAGCCAAATAATAAATGCAAAGGCTCTATGAAATAGCTTTCATTATAGCCAAAATACTTAAATAGGAAAAATAAATAATCATGATTGTTAACCCAAACCGAAAATCTTGGAACAGAAACACATAATAAGTGATAGACTACTTTCGAGCACAAACAACCAAGCAAGAATAATATCTACCCAAGTAGTCCACATGGTTAATAGTCTAAAAAAGAAATGAACAAAGGGCGTATGTTATGGAGCAAAAGCAAAAATATATATATAATAAACTAGACAATACAACTCATAAGCTAAGATAGACTACTAAAATAACTCAAAGGTAAGTTTGGCAAGAATGATGTAGCCAAATAATGCAAAAGGCAATGTTGCAGAAATACCAAGGCTATACAACTGGCTACTTCACATGAGAGTGTAATAGCCAAAAAGGAGTGGGAAAACTATACTCAAGAATGGATCCTTGCATTCATTCGTTCAACTGCCAAGCTGTTACTGCATGAGTGGATTGCTTCTTTGTCTCCTCACTATATATCTGACTCCATGGGTGAGCTTGTTTGTTCCCATCGTGCGCAATAATTGGAACCTAATATAGTCACGGGTCTCATAACCTCTTAACATAATTGATTGAAAAAGTTCACACACAATATATTTATAATGGAAATCTAACATAGAAAAAGATAGAGAACCTTCTTACAATGATGTTGCACATGGCAAGCATAGTAGTCATCTGTGCACGAATAAGTGATGAAGGGTATATTACATCAACGGGGATATTGCATATCCGTTTACCCACCTTAATTGCCTCCTCGACACCGTTTGGGGTTAGGGGCACATCAACACAACCAGTAACCAAAATTTTCTCATTCCACAACGATTCACCATGCCAAATCAAATATGAGCGCACTTTCAATTACAAGCACATGAACAATAGTCTGATAGCATCACACTACCAGGTAGAACAAAATATATTACTGCATTGGTAAGTCAAACAAAACCTAAGAAGATTACTTGATTTCTGGGGGTGCTGCTACTTTTGGGACTCAACGGTAGCTGAACCGGCTCCATCACTGAAGATTGCGAGTTTGACACACAAACCAAGCCCAATTTCCACCTACCAGGGTAGCAATTCCCTACTAAAACAAACCGCACAATGCCGATTCTCTTCTCAAAACCGAAGCTGCTGGCGCACCACGATTTGATTGGTACAAGCGCATGATGAGATGTAGACACATCCATTTTGTTTCTGATAAAGACAACAAGGTTAGCTAATCCTCCCATAGTCAACTAAGATCGGACAATCTTGAGATATTCTCCACACATCAAACAAAAAAACACACAAATGAGATCAAGAAACAACAACAACCGCCAAATCCACACTACTAATCAAAACTTTGCCATTCCAAAATCCAAAACTTTGCCACAAATTTAATCCATGGAGAAGGGGAGAAGGAATGACAAAGGAATATGTACATGGGAAGGAAGACATTGAACCCTTAGAGAAGAGCACCTTGGGAGTGAAGGGCCGCGTTTTATAGATCCTCTTGGCCCAATAGGTTGGCAAAACCGAGCCTAGCCTCCTTGGCGAGATCTGCAGTGGCGGCAGGTCATGGAAGAAGCATGCAGGGAAAAAAAACCCTAGAGAGCATATAATCGATTAGGCACCGTAGCCAAAAATGGTGGGGAGGAGGCGCAAACGGACACACGAGGTGGGTGATCGGGGAGCTGCAGAGGTGGACACAGCTGGGAGGGCGAGGGCAATCGAGGGCTCATGGCTAGGGCGGTTGGGGCTTTTTTAGGCCAGGGATGCACGAAGGGGGTATGGGGAAGCCAGAGGGGCGGAGCGGGCTTCGCAGAGGGGTGTGGGGGAGGCGAAGAAGGTGGTGACGCTGGGGAAGAGTTGCCCATAGGAGGAAGAGGTGACTTTGCGGGGAAGGCGACGTCGGGAAGGAGAGGTGGAGGCACAGGGATTGGAGGCGGCGGCAATGGCGCAGGGAGAGGAAGAGGAGGCGAAGACCGACGAGTGGATCGACTGCGGTGGCAACACCCTAGTCGGTGACGGTGGTAGCGCACATATCGTGGAGAGCCCAGGGAGAAGGGGAACAATAAGGAGGTGGGGGTTGGGTGCAGCGTATTGATGGGTTTGGGGCGAGGGTGGGGTAAGGAAGAATGACAAATTAATCTGGGCCGTCCGTTATAGACCTGTGATCCAACGACTTTGCGCCCAGCGGTACGATAGTGATCCGACATTCGATGACGGCCGATCCAGGGAACTCGATGTAATTTCAAAAGCTGCCGAGGGTTTTTCGCAATAAACGATGACGTAGGAAGCTCCCAGGCTCGTCGATTCTTTAAATAATAGATAAGGGAGAGGTGAGTGATTTTGGTATGTATGGTAGTGGAGTATATGTGCTACTCTTGTGGGAAGGGAAGATTCGACATTCGAGCACAGAGAGTTGCGGCGCCTTTCGGTGTGCAAGGACAAGGAGTGTGTCATAGGGCTTGTTTGTTTTTGCTGTGCTTTTCTGAAAAGCAACTTCTGGTTGTGCTGCAGAGCTTTCTGGCTGCGGACTAAATGGCTAGGCTTTTCTGAAATGGTGTTTGGCTGTCTAGCTTTTAGGTATGCTAACTGCAACTTCTAAGATAGGAAATATCTAAAATGCCCCTGAGGACACTAACAACTTGTTTGATGTCGTTTAACGCAATTAACAATGTTTAACAAGAACTAACGACAATTGAGGATACTTAACAGCTTTTAAAAACAATGAACAACTAACACAATTGATGATAACTGCCGCATTTGACAACATTTAACGATAATTAAGGCAATTGGTCGCATTTGATGACGACTATCGCAATATACCACAATTTAGCACAATTAGCACCATAAACCACAATTAACATGTACGACTACCGCAATTTATGACAACTACCATGATTAACAATAATTAACACAATTAACTATAATTATTACAATTAACAATAGCTTGTTTGATGCCGTTTAACACAATTAACAACATTTGATGACGATTAGTGAAGGCAATTATGGATAATTTTTACATAGACACAAATATTGAACATTGCATTAATGGATATAATTACAATAAGAGTAACCGAACAAATTTCTATAGATGTTGAGGCATCTAGAGTTACTTCATGGTCATTGTAAACTACTTTTGAGCAAGTTTCATTGATCCTCTAGATATCAAGTACACCTTACCAACCTCAATTAGGGCATAAAACTGATCAAGCATCGAATTGAAGCATGTTGCACGAATTTCTTCACCATATGAATCAAGGATTAGCGTATTTAATGATAATTATAACAATAAATATTTATTAAAACAAATAATTCATGCCCTCCACTTTTTTCTGAGCTTGGGACCGGCAACAATAGTGTTAGGCACCCCCACCTTCACACGTACCCCCAAGTGTTCATGCAAATTTTAAAATTAAAATTTATGCTTGCGAACATGTTCAAATTAGAATTTAGAATCATTTTCGAAGTTGACACGTCCAGTTAAACATTAGTGCAAACTACACAGACTAATACAAAATGGTATTTGACGAGGATCTAATAATCACTATTTTACTATTTATCTGTAGTTAGTATAATGGGTAAATATGACGTCACACGGCTATTAAATATACCCCTTATAGTCGTAAGGGAGAACCCAATCAGGTGGTTATAAATTCTTCTACGACCACCCCATAGTCGTAAGTCCTTCTACGACTACCATATGATCATAAGTCCTTCTACGACTACCATATGATCGTAAGTTCTTCTACGATCACCCCTATAGTCGTAAGTCCTTCTACAATCACATCTGGTCGTAAGTCGTTCTACGACCAGTAACCAATCGTAAGGTTTTCTACGACTATGCCCTGGTCGTAAGTTCTTCTACGACCAGACTTGTCACGACTTCCTCATAGTTAATTGGGTCCACTTATCTCTAAGCCCAATTGATTACAGGATCTGATCAGCCAATATACGTAGTTATTTTTTGGAGTAACTGCATGTAATGAACCATTATCTCTGATTGATAACCGTCAGGCGACGTGGGGAGGTTACTACTCCGGTGATTACTACCATTGTTGCGGAATAATGAGGCGCCTCTTAACTGGAACGACCACCTCTTCACGTACTACAAAAAGGCTTCAGTTAGAGAGAAAAAGGAGAGACAATCGGTAGCAGCATTAGCCTAAGTCTTTTCCACTGATTGTAACCAGTATACACAATACAATACACACAGGAGTAGGGTTGTTATTCTCTCTCGAGAAGGCCTGAACCTGTATAAAAATCGCAGTGTATTTTCTGTCTGCGTGATCAATTGTGGAGACCCCCGAATCAAACAATCTTTACGCAAGATCGGTTCTAAAACACCGATAGTTGGCGTCGTCTGTGGGGATCTTTTGGTAATTCCTTGTCAACGTTTTTTCTTTTCTCTTTGATGCTTCCATGGCAGGAGAGTGGAACATGCAGAACTGGTTCGACTTGGCTGATTACGCAGACGTCGACATGGATGTCGGTTTTGATTACGAGCCGAGTATCAAATCATCCAATGGTATTGCTGCCTTTGGAGATCTTTTATCAGATCTCAGAGACCACACTATCGGTGGAGTTGAGGAGGGACCCTTATCCCCCACAACAGTATGCCCAGCTGAGGGACCAGCTTCCTTAGGGGGCAAGGGTCAACACGACCACAACTAGGGTTGCCCCAAGACAGACTCACAACACGACGAGAGTTTTTCCTCCGAGTGTTCGAGTCCCTTTAAGGCAGTACGACCTGGCGAGACAAGTTTTGGAAGCCATCATTCCAGAGCTTCATCGGCACCTGGTGGTCCTCTCTCTCCGGCTAATCCCGCAGAGGAGGGGATCAAACATGCTTTTCCTACAAGTACGACCATCCCATCGCAGGACACACCTGCGGACGAAGATGGTTATAACCCGGAGTTCCCCTTCCTAGAGAGGTTTACTCCAAGTCACCAGATGGTGTCTCTCGACTACTCCTCAAGTGAGGAGGACTCGAGCGCAAGTTGAGGTCCTCAATGGGAGGTCTTCATCGTTCCCTCTAATAAGGACCATTCTCCCAGAAGCAGGATTGACGATGCTCCCCAAGGAGCACACACTACGTCTCCTCGTGGCAATGGCAAGAGCACCACCGCTGGCAAACGGGGTCAACACCCTGATGAGCTTGCGGGAAATCCTCAACATTCTCGCACTCCAGTGAAACCAACTCAAGGGTCTGATATGGGTGATCCTGAGACAATTCGACAGAGAAAAATAGTGGCCCAGAAAAATCTTGCTGGATGCGCTCATTTTCAGTCAGAGGAAGCTCAGGAGTTCCAACACATCAACAACTTGCTTGAGAATCCAACTCAAGAGCTCGCTCGAGCACCAGGCTACGATCTCTTCGCCGAAGAGATCGCACGGAGGCTTCGGAACATGATGGCAAAACTCGAGCGTCCTCGTCGACATCATTCCGGAAGTCGTAGCAGTACGACTCCATCATCCGCCAGTCGTTCGAACAACACGTTGCATGGAGATCGACATGATTACCGATCACGTCACTCTCCTGACTAGAGGAAAGCTCCTCAAACATCCGGAGATTGACAAGCTCCCAGGAGAGGTGATTTTTCACCACTCCAGGGTCGAAATCTACGGCAGCAGATGTAATAGAGGAGTATTTCACATGTAAGACTGAGGCCTACTATAGGTCAAGTCCACCCGTGACTGGGTATCATCGAGTACGATCACCTGGTGACGTTAACCCTTCTTTCCTACAAACAAGGCATCAAGAAGTTATCACTAGATGTCCAGCGTTTTCACCTGATCTCCAAGCAGTTCGCTGGCCACCTTGTTTTCGACCAGCGAACATAGAGAAATTCGATGGAACCCAAAATCTCATTGAATTCCTCCATATCTACACAACAGCTATCCGATCAGCAGGAGGAGAAGAGCATGTAATGGCGAATTACCTTCCGACTGTGCTTGATGGGTCTACTCGATCATGGCTACTAAACCAGCCGCTTGAGTCGATCTACTCGTGGCAACACCTTTGCGACCTTCTGCTGGTGAACTTCCGGAGCACCTACAACCGCCCTGGAAAGGAGGATGACCTGCACCGGATGAAACAAAACGATCATGAAACTCTGCGTCAATTCATTAGACGCTTTAGTCAGGTTTATAATTCCATTCCAGAGGTTTCTGACTCATCTGTTATCAGAGCCTTTAAGCAGGGAGTTCGCAGCAGAAGGATAACGAAGGACATTGCTTTGAATCTTCCTGCCACTGTCGTCGAACTCTTTGAGATGGCTGATAAATATGCGACTACCGTTGAAGCAGTCGAGTGGAACAACACTATCGATCGAGAGGACAACGTTCCTCAAGATGCAGGCGAAGGTGGTAAGAAGAAGGACAAAAAGGCTAAAAAAATCCAAGAACAAGGCGAATGGTCATAAAACTCAAGCTATGATTCTAAGGAGGTTTTAGCCATGAGTGACCAAGAGCCACGTAATTCCAAACAAAATTCTGACCGAGGCAAAGGTAAGCGCCCCGAACGGAAGAACGATAAACCGAGGTGGTGTCCTTTTCATAAAAAGGAAGGACACGACCTTCGCAACTGCCAAGTTTTTCTACGAAAACTCAAAGACTATTACTCTAGCAAAGGGCCGCTTCCTACTCTTGAACAGGTAGGTCAAACAAGTGGTTGGAAGGAGTCGAATAACGATGAGATGCTGTTTCAGGATCCACAGCACACCATCGATCACATCTATGGGGGTCATCGGCATATGAGTCAAGGCGACAGCTTAAAGCTGTCGAGCGCGAGGTAAACTCGATCGACTCTCCTCTTGTCAATAAGATGCCGAAGAAGTCAGAAGTCACCATCTCTTTCGACAAGGGTGACTGCCCGATCCCTTCGACTAGACCAGGTCGATTTATGATTGTGGTCGAATCCACCATCAACAATTGTCGAGTAAATCGAGTATTGGTTGATGGTGGTAGCTCGTTAAACATACTGTTTATGAGTACCTTAGACGAGATGCAAATTCCTAGGACAAAGGTAAGGTCAGTACGATACTCTTTCAATAGAATCCTACCGGGGTTTTTGGCCAAACCTATTGGTCAAGTTTCTCTTCCTTTAACATTTGGTTCACTAAGTAATTTTAGGACAGAGAAGATCTCCTTTGACGTGGTTGATTTCGATACGTCATACTCGGACGACCAACTTTGGCAAAATTCTTAAAAGCTACTCACTATGGGTATCAATGTCTTAAGATGCTAGGTCCCAAAGGAGTGATCATAATTTATTGTGACAAGAAGATGGCGCATTCCTGGGACCGTTGGTCCCTCGAGATGGTTGGACAGATACCAGCTCGAGATGAAAGTCAGCCTTCAACTAGCAAGTCGAAGCTTAAAGCTGCACCAAAGCAGAACGACCAAGTCAAGGAGGTTCCTCTGGACGCGGAGGAGCCCTCGAAGACTGTTCGTATCAGGGACTCTTCCGACCCCAAATAGGAAGACGCCCTCATCACTTTCCTCCGAGCAAACGCAGATGTCTTCGTGTGGCAAGCATTCGACATGCCCGGAGTCCCCAGGGAAGTGATCGAGCATAGGCTAGCTTTACAGCCGAATAAAGTAACCACAAAACAAAAGTTACGGAGATTTGCCCCTGATCGACGAGATGCTATTAGATCAGAATTGGACAAACTGCTTAAGGCAGGCTTTATAAGAGAAGTCAATCACCCAGAGTGGTTGGCCAACCCTGTAATGGTTAGTAAGTCAAACGGCAAATGGTGTATGTGCATAGACTTCACTGATCTTAACAAAGCTTGTCCAAAAGACGATTTTCCTTTACCTCGTATCGATCCGTTGGTTGATTCTACTGCTGGTTGTGAAATGTTAAGTTTTTTAGATGCATACTCTAGTTACCACCAGATCAATATGTGTCGAGAAGATGAAGAAAAGATCGCGTTCATTACACCATTTGGAATATTTTGCTATGTCAAAATGTCATTTGGTTTAAAGAATGCTGGAGCTTCTTTTTAGCGTTTGATGCAAACGATTTTTTCACCTCAACTAGGCCGAAATTTGGAAGCCAATGTTGATGATTTAGTCGTAAAAAGCAGCAAACGACTTAATCATATCACAGACCTACAAGAAACATTTGACAACCTCAGAAAGCACCGCTTGAAACTTAATCCCGAAAAGTGTGTGTTTGGAGTTTCTTCAGGAAAATTGCTTGGATTCTTAGTCTCTACACGAGGAATCAAAGCAGATCCTAAAAAGATAAAGGCCATCATGCAAATGTGCCCCGACCATGAAAAAAGAAGTTCAGAAACTCACAAGATGCATGGCGGCTTTAAGTCGTTTCATCGCACGCCTAGGAGAAAAAGAACTACCTTTCTTCAAACTTCTAAGGAAGCATGAGGGTTTCGAGTGGTAAAAAGAGGCTAACGCTACCTTTGAGGATGTCAAGAGGTATCTTACGAGTGCTCCTGTCCTGGTTTCTCTGAAACCAGAAGAGATGCTCTTAATTTATCTAGCTACCACGCCAAGCAGTGAGCGCAGTACTAGTCGTAGAATGGGAAAACATACAACGACTGGTTTACTACGTTAGTGAAGTTTTACACGGGCCTAAGGAGCATAACCCTCAGGTCCAAAAACTTCTATATGCCCTCCTCAGGTCTTCGAGGAAACTACGGTATTATTTTCAGGCGCACAAACTAGCTGTGCCGTCTGAGTTTCCCTTGGGAACGATCCTCCAGAATAGGGAAACAGCGGGATGCATGGCAAAATGATCAGTCGAGCTTGGGGAGTTCGACATCCATTTCGTGTCCTGAACGACCATTAAATCCCAGATCTTGGCAGACTTTGTCGCCGAATGGACAAATCCTGAACATGTTCAAGATCCCTAGTATGATTCCGACGACCAGTGGACGATGTACTTTGACGGGTCACTTACTCTAAGTGGCTCGGAGGCTGGGGTGGTCCTGAAATCTCCTACCGGAGAGACCTTAAAGTATACCATACAATTAAACTTTCAGGGCACTAACAACGCGAAAGAGTACGAAGGTTTGCTAGCTGGCATACGAGCCGCGAAAGCGCTCTCGATTCGCCGACTACTCGTGAGAGGAGACTCTCAACTAGTCGTGAATTAAGTCAGAAAAGAGTACCAGTACTCTAATTCAATAATGTCTCGGCACTTATATGAAGTCCGAAAGCTTGAAAAGCATTTTCTTGGTTTTGAAGTACAATTTATCTCTCGAAAGGATAATTTTCTCGTAGACCAACTTGCTCGTATAGCTTCTTCTCGATCCATAGTACCAAAAGGAGTCTTCTTGGAGCAACTCCAAAAGTCGTCCCTGGTTGAAGAACCAGAGACACCTCCTATTGAGACAACCTCTCTAGAATACGAGGATACTTGAATGATTCTCATCTACGAGTATCTTCAGATGGGTTCCATACCCCCATGATGATCTCGAGGCAGATCGATTATCCCGAAAGGCCAAAATGTATACTTTGTTCGAAGGAGTACTCTATAAACGTGGTATTCAAAGGGTAATCATGCGATGCATTCCGCAAAGTGAAGGGTTAAAATTCCTTCACGACATACACGGAGGCATCTGTGGGACTTATGCTTCCTACAAAACGCTGGTCGGTAAGACCTTTCGACAAGGTTTCTATTGGCCAACAACCCTCTACGATGCCAAGGAGCTAGTTAAAAAGTGTGTACATTGCCAGTTTCATAGCAAACAAATACACCAACCGCCTCAGGCATTACAAATAATCCCTCTATCTTGGCCTTTTGTGAACTGGGGTCTCGATATCCTAGGACCGTTACCCAGAGCTTCAGGCGGATTCGAATTCTTTTTTGTGGCTATTGATACGTTCACAAAATAGATAGAAGCCGAACCTGTGATTGGGATAACAACAGAAGCAACAAAAAGGTTCATGATGAGATGCGTGATAACACGATTTGGGGTACCTAGTCGGATAGTCACATATAATGGTAATAAATTTTCGAGCGTAAAATTTCTAGAATTTTGTGACGAGTTGGGTACCAAGTTGTGTTATGCTTCTGTTGCCCACCCCCAAAGTAATGGGGGCGGTCGAAAGTGCGAACGACCAAATAATGCAGGGAATTAAAACTCGAGTCTTCGACCAGCTTGTCAAGCATTCGGGGGCTTGGATACAAGAATTACCCTCAGTATTATGGGCAATTCGTACGACTGCTAGTCGGGCTACATGTGAAATATATTTCTTTCTAGTTTTTGGTGTCGAAGCTATGCTCCCACCAGAACTAAAGATCAGGTCAGCACGAGTCGAAAATTTTAACGACTCTGTCCGAGAACAACTTCGAGCGGACGACATCAACATGCTCGAAGAAATGAGAAACCAGGCTTTAATCCATTCAGCAGTCTACCAACAAGCCCTGCGCAGATGCTACGATCGTAAGGTCCAACCTCGCAACCTCGCTGTAGGTGACATGGTATTGAGGCTTATCCAATCCCAGTCTAATCGGAATAAACTTACCCCCTAGTGGGAATGTCCTTACACTGTGGTCGAAGTTACGCGTTTAGGTTCGGTACGACTAGCAATGGAGGACGACCGAGTTCTCTCAAACTCTTGGAATATCGACCAGTTATGCAAATTTTACGTGTAATAAACCTCCATGACAATAAAGTATCAGGTTCTTTCTATCTTTATTATCTTCCTTTGAGTAGTGCTTTTTTATTCTTTCGAGCATATTTTATATGCTCAATTTTTTCTTTACACTGGTCGAAAAAAGGACACAACAACTAATCGAAGTCTTTCCTCTCTGCACGTGGTCCTGCCCGCTAGAATGAACTTTCTACTATCGCCTTGTTCCTAACTTTTGCTGCCAATACAAAGGTTTTGGGCTAAGAAAACATGGTCGAAAGATTTTAAGCCAACTCTTATCATATTAGTTTATTTCTTTATTTTGAAAAATACTCTAAGAAGAGTGCGCTTTTGAGATTTATTCGACTACTTTTGGTCAATTTGGTCGGTTTTAACTGGTCGGATGAAGAAACACACGTAGTCAAAGCTTCTCCTCTCTGCACGTGGTACTGCCCACTAGAAGGAACTTTCTAGCATCGTCTTGTTTCCTACTTTTTCTATCAGGAAAAACTTATCGAGTACACTGAGAAAGGTCGAACGAATTTTTAAAAGTCCACTAGATGTCTGTTTCACTCAAGTTGTCGTTGTTGATTTGATTAATCTGGTCAGAGATGGTAACATCACCTAGTCGAAGCCTTTCCTTTCTGCATATGGTCCTGCCCACTAGAAGAAACTTCCTACCGTCGATTCGTTCCTACTCTTTCGACTAGTGCAAGATAATCGAGATCGAAAACTATAAGTCAAACAAATCTCTCTGTCTTAAGAAACCATTTTTCACTATTTACTTAGTTTATTCAAATAAACTAAGTAAATAGTCAGGGGCAAGGATAAAGTTATAAACATGACTTCAAACATTTCCATCTATTATCTTATGAGTTACCAACTACTCTACGAGATGATTTGCAGGAAAAAGGAAGAAGGAAGGAAGGATTACAGATATCTGGTCTAATTATCTTTTTCCATTTATTATCATATGAGTTACTAACTACTCTACGAGATGATTTGCAGGAAAAAAGAAAGATCATATATTTACATCAACAAAAATCTGATCTTTATAGATTCATACTACATACTACTCTGATGAAGGTGATCCTATTTGCATCTCATCTGCGACCTTCTCACCAATCGATTGCATCTCTTCAATCAACCGCTCCGCTTATGCTTTAGTGCAGTCGAAGTCGGTTTCAACTAAATGAGGGTTAAGGTTGGGGTCACGGGCTTTAAGTTTTGCTAGGACATAGCTTATAGCCCCTTTGACCGCTTCCTTTATCGAGTTGGTCTGATTGGTCTTCAGAGTGGTTACTTCATCCCTCAACTTTTTCGTCTCGGCTTTTTCGTAGTCGAGCGAATCAGTTAGGGTCTTTTCGTCATTCTTGAACCTGAAAATGTTAAGGGTAGACATGAACACAAAGGCAAGTGGTCGTAAGTTATTCTACAACCATCCTCATAGTCGTAAGCTTTCCTACGATAATCAGGTGGTCGTAAGTTCTTCTACGACCATTCCCATAGTCGTAAGTTTTTCTGCGACTACCACATGATCGTAAGTTCTTCTACGATCACTTCTGGTTGCAAGTTTTTTCTACGACTAGTACCAAAGTCGTAAGATTTTCCACGACAATTTCAACATGTACTGTACAAATGGTCGTAACATAAGACAACTACGAGTGTCAGTCACTCACCATCTCTCTGCCTGCTCGCAGAGTACCGTTTTCTCTTGTCGTAGCTTGACAAGCTGCCGGTTGTACTCGCGAACCATGATAATTTGTTCCAAAGCTTTCTGCGAAAAAGAAAGACAATGAGAAGCAAGGAAAAACCATGCTTATAGGTATCATCATATACTTACATTCATGCTCGTCCAAGCAAACATGGAGACTATCCTTGTCGGATCTTTCAGCCCATCCATCTCCTCGACACGATTCCACCAAACCTTTTCGAGACGTTCGCATCGAAAACTTCTCCACAGTTGGGAATATTACTGGTATGAGGGACTCAGTCACGAGATCTAAATGTGGAAGATCCTACAATGGAAGCAGAGCCATAGAAATCAGAGCATAAGTTAAAGCACTCCTCTTCCTCTGATTCAGTCATTGCAGTCCTGCCCTGAGGACCGGAAGGAAAGTTCCTCGACAACCTCCTTACTGGCGTGGTGGTCGGAGCTCTCACCACCAACTTCTCCTGGTATCTTCGTCATGGCCTCCACTGTCTCTGCCTCCATCCCTACGACTACATCAGTGGTCGTAGCAACTTCAGCAGCGACAACTTCTTCCACCACGGGAATAGTGGCTGACACTTTAGCCACTATCGCTGTTGTTCCTTCATTTGCTGAAAAAGTAACAGCTAACTTCTCAGTAGAAGCATCCTTGGAGGCTGAAGGAGTTGGGCTAAGATCACAAAACAGAGAGCAAGTTAACTCGTGAAAAGCAAAGGGTAAATGATGTTCTTACACTTTTGTCTTTTCACATACCTCTGCGTCCTGACCTAACCAGGAACTTGGAAGCAACCTTCCCGATGGAAGATTTCTTCGACTTCTTCTCAATCACTCCTGGTTGGAACTCAAGCAGGGGAGTAGGAGTCACTACTTCTTGAGCATCCTGACTCCCTGAGTGACCAAGACCTGTCTCGACTACCTCAAGAGCACTGCTCCTGACGACCTCAGGTTCTGCTAAAGCAGCTGTTTCCTTCACAAAAAATATGAAGCTTTTCTAGTTCTCCTTTTCTAGCCGCTTTACAAAGCCACGAGAGGCAAAAACTGTGAAAGTCTTGTTGTCGTAATAGAAGAGTACCTTGTCCTTGGGGGCTTTGTGCTTAAGGGCTATGACAGCTTCATCCGCCCTTGCCTTCTCCGCAGCAGCCACGTCTGTTGCGAATTGTGCGAAGGGAGCAGCAGGACTTGAACTCGCGCCACTCTTGTCGGCGACCCTCATAAGTCGACGCCTTTTGGCTGAAGGAGCTTTTGCTTGATCTGTTTGCGTCACTACCCCAACGACCAACAATGCGACCTCCGCGTCGTCATGGCGGCCTTCAATGTCTACTTTCTGTTAAAATAAGAAAAAGAGAACATTACTAAAGTGGTCGTAAGTCTTTCTACGATCACTCGCTCGTCGTAAGTTCTTCTACGACCAGTCCATAGTCGTAAGTTTCTTCTACGACGAATCCTCTAGTCGTAGTCCTTCTACGACTGTAAAAGCCTAAAGATGAAGTCGATTTCTGATTACCTTTAGGCATTCCACCTTTTCCTCTGCGGTCAAAACCGCTAGGATTTGAGGAGCCGCTACATTTGATGGACCTTTCTCATAGATGAGCTTGACACGGGCATCAATCTCCACTTGTGAAAGATCTATGCAAATAGATAGTATAGTCAACAGACCAAATCAGGACTAACCAAAACAATAGTCAAAAGTAAGAATTTCACTTACCCTCTTTGTAATCCCTGGTTGGGTTTGTTGTCCCCGAGCACCTCAACATGGGAAGAACTCGTTTCTTCAGGGGACTAATTCGGTGCGTGATGAAATCCTTCACTACGTGCCATCCGGTGAGTCCCCCACCTTCAAGTCTTTAATAACTTGAATATAGGGGGCTATCCGGTCAAGATCCATGGGAGTCGAATCCCAGGAAGAAATCCTCTCAGTTGCATTTCTAGCAAATAAAAGGTTGTCTTCCTCGGTGACCTCCCAGTAGAACCACTTCTTCTTCCACCTCGGCCACGAAGATCGGGTGAACATCTGAATGTACTCCTTCGACTTCTTGTCATGGAGCTTCAGACCACAACTCCCAGCAATTCCGACTTGTCGAGCCATTCCGTAGTAATATTGGAAAAGCTCGAGGTTCGTCGAAATCCCCAGGTATGCCTCACACAGGTACATAAATACGCTTAACATTGTGATAGAATTAGGACCAAGGTTCACCAATTCCACCCCAAAGTGCTCGAGTATGAGTGTGAGAAAAGGGTGAGCAGACAATCGGAGGCCGCACTCACAGTACACTTGGAAGACAGGGATTTGTCCAGTCTCCCCAGACGGCCAGTGTTGCCCAGCCGCCGAAATCCACTTCACGAGTACCTTCTCGGGAATCTTCTGAGTAGCAACCAAAGCGTTCCCATCTCCGATTCGGCCCACTCAGAAATGGTCCTTGCCATTTTTTTCTCACGAAAAGGAGGTTTGGATTTGGAAAGGCTTCAAGAAAGTGTACGGTTTTTGCTGACGGCGGAGAAGGCGAGAACTTGATGAACAGTCAAGGTGAATTGGGGAAAAGGTAAGAACCCTAAAGTCACCCCTGCGGTTAGTTTTTATAACCGCGCGCTTGAAATGAAACGCTGTGGAAACTTAACGATTCCCACCGCTTCGGGAATTGCTCTAACGGACAGATTCTCTTAAATCTGCCTGTTTGAGAGAACCGAGGCTATGTTCACACCTCAAGCGAAATTACCTTCTTGGTCAAGTATATTTCTGGTCAAAGGAAATACAAGTCAGAAAGGTTTTACTTCCGATCATCGTACCACGATCACTTTGTAGTCGTAAGATTTCCTACGACTACCTCGTAGTCGTGAGATTTTCAACAAACTTCCTTGACCAAGTATATTTCTTGTCAAATGAAACACATGTTGAAGAGTTTTTCCTTCGACCTTCACACTACAACCACCTCGTGGTCGTAAGAACATCTATGACTCCTTTCCCAAGTAAGTTATTTTCACTTGAAGCTGGGGGGCTAGATGACGAGGATCTAATAATCCTTATTTTACTATTTATCTGTAATTAGTATTATGGGTAAATATGACGTCACACGACTATTAAATATATCCCTTATAGTCGTAAGGAAGAACCCAATCAGGTGGTCGTAAGTTCTTCTACGACCACCCCCTATAGTCGTAAGTCCTTCTACGACTACCATATGATCATAAGTCTTTCTACGACTACCATATGATCGTAAGTTCTTCTACGACCACCCCCATATTCGTAAGTCCTTCTACGATCACCTCTGGTCGTAAGTCGTTTTACGACCAGTAACCAATCGTAAGATTTTTACGACTATGCCCTGGTCATAAGTGCTTCTACGACTAGACCTGTCACGACTTCCTTATAGTTAATTGGGTCAACTTGTCTGTAAGCCCAATTGATTACAGGATTTGATTAGCCAATATACGCAATTATTCTCTGGAGTAACTGCATGTAATGAACCATTATCTATTATTGATAACCGCCAGGCGACGTGGGGAGGTTACTACTCCGGTGATTACTATCATTATTGTGGAATAATGGGTCGTCTCTTGACTTGGAACGACCACCTCTTCACGTATTATAAAAAGGCTTCAGTCAGAGAGAAAAAGGAGAAACAATCGGTAGCGACACTAGCTTAAGTCTTTTCCACTGATTGTAACCAGCATACACAATACAATACACATAGGAGTATGGTTGTTATTCTCCTTGGAGAAGGCCTGAACCTGTATAAAAATCTCTGTATCTTTTCTGTCTGTCGTGATCAATTGTGGAGACCCCCCAAATCAAACAATCTTTACGTAAGATCGGTTCTAAAACACCGATAGTATTAATGAGCCTAACAAAGCTACTCAAGAAATGATGTACTAGTTTGAGATTTCGGTTCATGCACAAATATGGAAAGTCAAATTTGCACCTAGTAGCACAAATGAAAGAATATATGAAGACAGATGGAAACTATCAGTCATTCGCGTATTCCATATTCATATAACAAATGGAAACATGCTCAGCATAGAGAATTCAAAACATGCTACATTAAGATGATCATCAGTTCAGTACTAGTACTCATCACATTGCCACTGCAAGATCATTGCCCCACACTGAACAGAAGGTTAACTACATCCAGTAACAAGATCATTGCCACTACATCCAGTAACAATATCAAACTAAATACTAAATATTGAAAGTAAAGCAAGCAGATTCAAATTGATATCGAAGGAATGCTACATTAAGATGATTAGCAGTTCAGTACTAGTACTCATCACATTCATATATCCCAACAAATCAAGATGATCAACAATTCAGCATGCACTACATACAAAAATTCCAGTATTCCATTTTATTGACTATCCAACAATCAAACATCATCTAGGATTCAATCCTAAATTGTCTGATTAATATAAATGTGCAAACATAGTAAAGATGAATGCTAGGAATATCTAAATATCTAAATATCTTATGTGCTATCAAATTATGATGGCATGATCCCACAAATGAAATAATTAACATGCAAAATTGTGTATTATCTAGACAGTATGAACACATTGAACACACAGAAGATCCAATCCTAAATGGTAGCAGTCTTGAGTAGGGTCATCCATTCATTCATGTATCATACCCAAATCGGCCAAATAGGAGCCGACAGAGTTGCTGCGGTGCCGAGTACCACGCCATCTCATGGTCGGAGTTGCTGTGGTGCCGAGCACCATGCCATCTCACGGTCGGAGTTGCGACGGAGACACCAACCGGGAGGCGACGGCCCAACGGCGACACCAGATTTGGCCGGTGACCCCAACGGCTAGGGTTAGGGGCGACGCGGGGGAGGAGAAGGAGGCGCCGCATCGGGGGAGGAGGTGCGTTGTGGAGGAGGCGCGCCGAGGAGGAGGGAGGTGGAGGAGGACGACGCGGAGGAGGGAGGTGGAGGAGGGCGACATGGAGGAGGTCGGCGTCGGGGAGGAGACGCTGTGTTGGTGGAGGAGGCCAGAGGTGAGGCGGAGGAGTTGGGTGTCGGGGCGGGCCTGTCCAGATTTGCGCAAATCCAGATCTGGGAGGGGCAGAAGGCGGCGGGGGAGCGCGACGGGGGAGGTGGAGGGGAGGGCGGAGGCGCATCGAGGGTGGAGGGAGGAGGAGGAAGGCACGGCATCGCCAACATGGGAGGACGATGGAGGCGCGTGGGTGGAGGAGGGAGGTGCATGGGCTGAACCGGGGTCATATGCGATGGCATTATGCAGGTAATTACCTTCGAACTTCGGTGGTATTTTGGGAATAGAGGTAGTGGGAAGTCATAGGAAGCATCTCACGGCCGGCTTCCGGCTTTCAGCTTCCACCCGTTGAACGAGGAAGCGGCTTCCTAAAGCTAGGTCGTTTGGAACGACTTCTGGCTTTTTCGGACGAAAGCGGTTCCAAACGGGACCATAAGCTAACTTCCTTTTCGAAGTTGCCTTGCTACCCAGAGATGCCACTGGCTCAGGATACTTGAGATTCGTACCGTACCGTTTGTTTGAAGCGGCGTTTTCGTTAACTATTGAGTTTTTGCAATTGCGGTGTCGTGACAAATTAGTTGAACCGTTGAACGATGAGATGTGTGCTTTTGAGTGACCGTTCATGTTGCCGTCTTGCGACTTGGCAGCTTCCCTCTTTCGAAAGTCTAAACAAAAGAAGTAACCTGCTGGAATAGCTGCACTGCTGCAAGATAGCTAGCGAAAAGAAGTAACCGGCTTCCTAAAGCTAGGTCGTTTCGGAAGTACTTGAGAATTAACTGCCTCAGGTGGTCGTTAGCTAGCGAAAAGAAGTAACCTGCTGGAATAGCTGCACTGCTGCAAGATATTGCTGTTCTCACTTCTGAGTATCCTACAGCAGCAGGTTTAACAGGAACAAATGCACACTTTAGATAAAAAAAAAAACTTTAAAAGACACATTCCTCCATATATATCCAGACGGTTACAAAATCTTGGGCGACTTTGCATTCCCATGGCATGCTTTGTTTTTTTAGAGCAAGAAGGATCCCCGACTCCATCTGTTGAAACCAAATGGCATGCTTTGTTGGTGTGTAGTAGGTCTAAAATAGCTTGGTCTCATGGGTTCGATCTGTACTTTAGCATCTTACGTTTGGAAAATGTGGGGGTATTTAGTATGCGAATAACAACGACTGCCAAATATCGGTCGTCAAAATTTCATAGCACCAACTAAAATTAGCATGAATCTGGTTTGTTAACAAAGTATATCTAGTTTCTTTTTCTTCAGAAAAATTATTTCAAGTTTCTAGTCACAGTAGAATTGTAATTTATTTTCTTGCTAGAAAGGAGGTTAGGTTCTCTCTTAGGTACATGGAAATGCTAGGCCCTCCCTCCCCGTCGCGTCTCGCTACCCCGGCGACCACGCTTACTACCTCCCTCCCAACTGCGGCCCTCACCTCGATACTAGCCTCTGCCCCATCGCGCCCTCTGCATTCTTCACAGCCGCTCTCCCTTGCCTGTCGCTCCACGCTCCCCGGCCCCCTGTGCCTAGATCTGCTTCGTCGACTCCCCTCCACCGCCCCACCTTTGCCTAGGCCCCCGTGTCCAAATCCAGGCCAAGAGGAGGTTCCGAAGACACCCCTCAAGCCCACTGGCACTGCTCCCCCTGCTCGTCCCAGATCCACCACGCTACCACTTCAAAACATGTTAGCTTCGTCTCCAATTCCCCAACTACGCCTGCTTCCCCACCTTAGCTGTATCAAGTTCCAGCTATAAAATCCACCTCCCCAAGCCTTGCCTTAAATCGACACAACTACCAACCGTACGACCATCCCCAACGGCTTTGAATCACAGTTCTTCCACGCGCGGGGTTGGGCGCGAGGCAGATTCGCATCAGGATTCAATGGGATGGAGCAGTGTCAAACCTCATTACTGGTGGTGCACGCGAAAGAATTCACTGCAGCCCAACCTACCGCCACCACTCCTCACTCCACGGCCAAGACAGTGTTCTTAAAGAGGTGGAAGAGCAAGTGCTTCAACTTCTTTGCCTCAGACCACTGGGTTGCTTCCTGTAAAGAACCCACCAAGTGCTCCTTCTATTGGCGCAACGGCCACCGTGCCAAGCATTGTCAGCTTAAAGGTGTTGTCCGAGGCACACAAGCAGCCAGCGGTGCCCAGGCAGTCGGCGCCACCCCCTGACCTCGACCACAGACGCATGCAGACGCCCTCACCTTCACAGTCGCCATCCATCTGGCCCTCATCGAGGACTACTCTGATGCACCTTCCAGCCTGCCATGCCATGGTCATGACCCTACCCCTCGGCCTCGTGTCACCGGATTCAAGTGGCTCCTGGGCTCCATCGATGGAACAGAACCTCGCCACGATCGGGCTCTGGCAGATGACCACCACGACCACTCCAGCAGACATCACCGTGACGACGACGACGACGACGACGACGACCAACGTGGGCGGAGGCAGGACCACACGCGTCAAGGATGGCGCGGGTTGTTCAGCGTCAGGAAATGCTCTTAAAAGACTACAAGTTAAGCTATCTCGGGTAGCCAAGGCGTTAACGAAATGACGAAAAGCAAGGATCGGAAACATGAAACTTCATTTGGCAATAGTAAAAGAAGTAATCTTGAGACTGGACGTAGCATAAGAGCATCGACAACTTTCTTCCCAAGAAAGAGAACTAATGAAATTGCTAAAACTAAGAGTATTGGGCTTGGTGACAATAGAAAAGGCCAGGTTGTCGTTGGCATCTAGACTTAGCTGGATCAGGTAGGGAGATGCAAATACAAAATTCTTTCAACTTAGAGCATCCGCGCGCAGGAGAAAAAAATTACATCCACTGCCTACAAACAAATCAATGAGTGGCCTTTTCCAAAGAGGCCAAAAGGAGGCCAAAGAACAGGAGATCCTAACCCACTTCATGAGACAATTGAGCGAGACATCTCCTAGATAGCGCACCTTCGATTGGTACTCCCTAGGATACCAACCGCACGACCTCTCTCACCTTGATGACCCTTTTGACATGGAGGAAATAAGAAAAACCATCTTCTCCATGCTAGCAGATAGGGACCGAATGGTTTCACCAGTATCTTTTACAGGGAATGCTGGGATATAATCAAGATTGATATGCAGCGAGCTTTCCAGCAGTTGTATGACCAAAGAAGCTTAGGGTTCGACCAATTAAACAAGTCCAACATCGTTCTCATCCCCCAAAAAGCAGATGCCTCCTCAATAAATGACTTCAGGCCCATAAGCATCATGCACAGCTTCGCGAAGCTTTTCTCAAAACTTCTGGCGAATAAATTAGCCCCAAGTCTAGAAAGTCTCATTCCCCCAATCAAAGTGCCTTCATAAAAATAATGCATTCAAGATAGCTTCCTCTACACCCAAAATATCGTGAGGGAATTCCAGAGGATAGAAACACCACCTCTTTTCCTCAAATTGGACATCGCGAAAGTGTTTGAATCCCTCAACTGGGGATATCTTCTCGAAACCCTGCAGACCTTAGGTTTTGGTCACCGTTGGTGTGAGTGGATCTCCATCCTTCTCAGTATGACCTCCTCAAGAGTCCTTCCCAATGGTTAGCCAGGCGAAAGCTTTCCACATAAACGGGGAGTGTGGCAGGGGGACCCGTTATCACCAATGCTCTTCATCATCGCGATAGACCCACTCCAAAAGATTTTGGACCTAGCGACACATCATAATATCCTTTCGCCCCTAACACCTAGAGCTGCAAAAATGAGAGCCTCACTTTATGCAGACGACACAGCTATATTTGCCAATCCAATAAAGGAAGAATTTGACGTGCTACAACAGATCCTTACTATTTTCGACCAAACATTAGGACTCGCCATAAACTTCCAAAAGTCGACAGTGAACCCCATCAGTTGTGAAGGGATCGACCTCGACTCCCTACTCCAGGGCTTCCCCGGTGAGCACAGGGATTTCCCCTGTCACTATCTTGGCCTCCAATTGCACATCCACAAACTCCAAAAGATCCATGTGTTGCGATCATAGAAAAAATGGGAGCACGACTGCCGGGTTGGAAAGGAAGGCTCCTCTCCCCGGCCAAAAGACTAACTTTCATCAATTCGATCATTTCGTCTATCCCGACGTACTATTTGATCATCTTCCCACTAGTCAAGTGAGCAAGAAAAAGATGAACAAATTGAGAAGATCCTTTCTTTGGAAAGGCAAGGATGACGCAAATGGAGGCCATTGCCTTGTGAATTGGACAAAAGTTTGCATACCAAAAAATCTCGATGGACTCGGTGTCATGGATTTGGAGAAATTTAGTAGAGCATTGCACCTACACTGGCTTTGGTACTAGTGGACGAGCACCACCAAACCTTGGGTCGGAACTATGCCGCCTTGCGACGTCATGGACAAGCAACTCTTCAACATGTCCACTAATATAATGATCGACGACAGCCTTAAGGCAAACTTCTAGCACAATAGATGGCTAGAAGGTGACACGCCAAAGATACTCGCCCCCAATTTGTTCGCGATGACTAGGAGGAAAAATAGATCAGTCCATGACGACATGCGCAACAGTAATTGGATTAGAGCTCTCTGAGAAAAAAAAAATCCAACTCTACCCAGTTGGAAGAATTTGTCCATATTTGGATCCGGCTTCAGGGGATTCATTTACAAACGGGTGTGCCTGATGTTATCAAGTGGCGATGGATAGACCAATGGACAATACACTTGCAAATCGACATACCTTGCACAGTTCTAAGGGAGCTACGAAACCTACCGCACTGGAATCATATGGAAAGCAAGGGCATAAAACAAATGCAATTTTTTTTTGCTTGGACTTTAGTCCAAAACAAGATCATAAGGGTTGACAACCTAGCGATCCGAGGTTGGCCTCATCATCGATCTTGTCTGCTTTGTAACAGCCACCATGAAACATGACATGACCTTTGCCTTTGCTGCCTTTTGCTTTGACTTTGACGTTCTGCAATGTTTCCTACCCTCCGACTACTCTCGCATCATTGACTGGTGACACCAAGCCTCCACCGCCCTCCCAGAAGCTCTAAGACGTGAATTCAATGGCATAGCAATTTACATCATGTGGAATATTTGCAAAGAGCGAAATCGAAGAGTTTTTCAGAATAAACAAGCCACGGAAGAAGGGGTGACAGCGCAAACTAAGGAGACGATTGAGCAAAGGAAAATGCGTTTTCGCGAGCCTTGATTTCAAGTTGCTCCTTCTTGTGTAGTCGTAACCCCTCAACGACCTAGTATGGTCTTTTTCTTGAGGGATCTCGATTCCTTTTTCTTTATTTATATTTTGCTTATGAACCTCTTTCCCATCTTTAATTGATCAGCAGATCTCCTACCTTCTTTTTTTTAAAATTTTCTTGCCAATTCTTGGCCCAATCCTATGCAAGTAAAGCCATGCCTAAAAGTTTCGGCACGAACTGTTAAGACAAAATTTGGCACAAAGCAAACCGCCCAAATTTGCACATGTGATTAGCCTCTTGGACACCCACCCACAAACAAAAACAAACTATTCCCACCAGAATCCCGAGCAGTGATCTCCAGTCAAATCACTTCAAATACACTCGTAGATAACCTTCGAAAAGTACACTATGTATGTTCTGCTCTGTTGCTGGACCGGTGCTGCAGCGTGAGTGCCCGTGTGCATCCGAGCAAATCGACAGGGAAACGATCGAACAAAGTGCCGCAAGGTGCCTGGCTCCTGCGAGTGCCAGTACACTCGCCCTGTGCTGTTCGTACGCCAGGTGCGGCTGTGGTGCACGCACGGAGTCCAAAAGCTGGTCGGTTCGTTCCCGTGGGTCCCACGCTCCTCAGATCGCGGCAGCGCGAGCGCCAGTGGAAATGACGAAAACGCGAGCGGAACTCACACAAAAATCGCGCTCTTGCCGGTTTCAGCGCAGCACCGCTCCCCCCGACTCCCACGCCTTCCTTCCCCCTGCCTCTGCCAGTGCCAGCCTACTTGCCCCTTCCGCTTCGGCTTCCCCCCAATTCCCGAATCCCATTTCCCAATTCCCAAACCCCCAAAATTCGAATCGCCTGCCTTCTCCGCGCCGCCGATGCCCTCCAAGCGGCCGTCCCCGCACGCCGCGATGGACGCCGCGGCACGCCTCCACCCCTCCCCGCCTCGCTCCAAGAAGCGCTCCTCCCGCGCCAAGCCCCGCGCCGGTGACCGCCGCCGCTCACCGAACCCTAACCCTAGCTCCCGCCGCGACCACGGCGCCTCCGCGCCCTCCCGCAAGAGCGAGCGCAAGCGCAGGCCCCGCTCCTTCGTGGACTCCGCCTCGCTCGCGATGGCCATCGCCGCGCCCGCCTCCTTCTCCGCCGGCGGCGGGGGTGGGGGCCAAGGCGCGGCCCAGAAGCTCTGGACCGACGCCGACGAGGTCGCGCTGCTCACCGGCGCGGCCGCCTTCCGGGCGCGCCACGGCGCCGCTCCGCGGCTCCCGGACATGGGCGCGCTGTTCGAGTCCCTTAGGGGCTCTCTCTCCACGCACCTCGACCAGGCCAAGGTGTACTACAAGCTGAAGCGGCTCAAGAGCAAGTTCCTGCACTCCGTGCTGGCTGCCACCAGCGGCCCGCACGAGCGCCGGGTGCGCGACCTCTGCGCGGACCTCTGGGGCGCTGAGCTCGCGCCCCCAGTAGAGGTTGACGCGGACGCCGAGGGGGCCGAGGAGGGGGACGCTGACGAGGGATACATCGGAGGGGATGTAGAGGTGGCGGTGAGGCTGCCGGTGGTGAGCGAGGTGCTCGGTGAGTACTGGAGGAGGAATGCGCGTGCCCTGTCAGGGGTGTCGCTGGAGAAGGGGTTGGCGCTGCTTCGGGCGGAGGAGGGCAGGGTGGCTGAGACCAAATGGAGGAGGCAGCTTGATGCAGATATGCGCACACAGGTGCGCCGGCATGATTTGGCAAAGGAGGTCTATGGCTTGCTCATCGACGCCGTCAAAGGCCTAGGGCCTTAGCTGGGGGTACAGATCCCACCATCCTCCGTGCTCTGTAAAAGTGAGCGATTTCCTTCTGGAGTTTAACTTGCCTTGGACTAATTAGGTTGCATTTTCTACTCAACGTCAATTCAGTGTTGGATTAAATTACAATATTTTGTTTAAACGGAAGTCGCAGATTGGCATGTTGTGTTAACTGTTGGGATTTAATTTTCGGAAAATGAGCATGCTTTTCTGGTTACTCTACTTGCAAAGTATAATTGTATTGGAAGTTTGGTTTCTTCCCCAACCTACCTCTAGGCTCAATGGTAAAAGAACCCATTTTCTTTTCTAAGAGCACTAAATTAGCAATTTTGGCATATTGTAGATAAGCTAGGCTAGATTTTTTGGTTTGTAACTATGGAAGGCAATGTTTGTAGCATGATGTTGGTCTAAAAAACAAGGAATTTTACTTGCTTTGGAGTATTTAGGTTATTGGGTACATTTTCTGCTCATCATCAATTTAGTATTGGATTAATCGATTCAATTACAACTTACAACATTTTGTTTAAATTTAGTTGAAAATTAGCATGTTGTGTTAAAGTACTGGGATTCAATTTCCCAAAATGATAGCATGCTTGTTTGGTTTTCTCTACCTGCAAACTGCAACTGTGTTGGTAGTTGGGTTTCTTTCCCATCTGAGGATTGAGAATTCTGAGCTCACCCTTAGTTGTAAAATAATCTATTTTCTTTTCTAAGAGCACTAAAGTTACTAGGTTAGGTGTTTGGATTTGTAACCATCGAAGCCTAGGATTTCTAACAGGATATTATTCTGTAGAAAAGTGAGTGGTTTCCTTTTCGAGTTTAACTTGCCTTATTTTGTGCTCATCGTCAATTTAGTATTGGATTATGTTACATATTTGGTTTGGCTTGAAGTCAGAAATTAGCATGCTTTGTTTACTGTTGGGATTCAGTTTTCCAAAGCCATAACTTGCCTTGCTGCTTTACTCTACTCGCAAAGTAGAGTTATCTTGGCAATTTGGTTTGTTCATGTCCTACCTCTAGCGTCAGTGTTAAAATATACCACTTTATTTTCTGTGAGCACCAAGTTAGCGCATTTTGGCATATTCCTGATGCGCTAGGGTAGGTGTTTGGATTTGTAACTAAAGAAGGCAAGGTTTTCTATCATGATGTTGATCTGTAGAAAGGTGAACTATTTCCTTCCAGAGTTTAGCTTGCCTCGAACTAATTAGGTTACATTTCCTGTTCATCAAGCCTAGTATTGGGTTAAGATACAACAATTTGTTTATTTTTGTTGTAAATTGGTATGTTGTGTTAATGTTTTACGATTTAATTTTCCAAAACAATAACATGCTTGTCTAGTTTACTCTACTTGCAAAGTACTGCACTGGCAGTTTTGTTTGTTTTCCATCCTAGCTCTAGCCTCATGGTAAATTAGCCCTTTTTCATTTCTGAGAGCACTAGATTAGCACATTTTGGCGTATTCTTGATGCGATAGGTTAGGTATTTGGATAGCATACTGTTTTAAAGTATTGCGATTTAATTTTTCAAAGTGATGACATGCTTGTCGTGTTTAATCTACTTGCAAAGTAGATTTTTGATTCCTTTATGTTGGCATGATTTCCTTGTCGAGGCAATGTAGGATGCCTTAAAAAATTGTCCTTTTTGGACAATATTAGACACCTAACTTTGCCAAAGAAGAACAAAAATTATTTGCCAACCTAGGCAAGAGAACCCAACAACTGGATTTTCAAGAAGGTGGTTGTTGCATGGGGTATCACATGGGATTTTGTGTTATCTTTTAGGAAGTTCTATTTCCTTCCATCCTTTAGAGATTAGCTCAGATTGTCTCCTTCCATGTTTCAGAGATTTGATTTGCTACTAAGATCCTTTCCTTCCTAATTAGTTATACCTTCCTTTTCTTCATGATGTAGTCGGTAGTATATGAGCCGCAACTCTTGTTGATCACAGGCAATGAAGAATTAAAAGCTATTTCAATTTCTTTAGTTCATTAGCAGTAGATTAAACTTCTCTCTCAAGGCTTGGTGGATACCAGTGGTTGTCATGGGCAGTGGCCGGTCCAACCGGTGGTGTCCACACGAAGCAAAAGGTGTCGGCCCAACCGGTGGACAAGGGCTAGCAGTAGTAGTGCAGCGGCAAGAAGTGGAGCTGCATTAGCAAGGCAACAACGGCCAGGACGAGCAGCCCGCGCGGCGGTAGGACTTCTTGTCCAGGACGTGCAGCAGCAAGTGGCCAACAATGTTCACAGACTATAGGGAGTTCGTATCCATAAGGGTTAGGATAGCAAGACATGTTCAAGATAAGAGTCCAGGAGGAAAGATCAAATTAGTTATTAAAGTAATCAGTTAAGAGCCCGGATAGAATTCCATTTAGTAGAGGGCAAGTTGGCCAGGTCCAATTCTGCCCTATAAAAGGGAGGGCCATGTACTCTATGGAAGGCAAGCAATGAATTATTCCAATCTATTATCTCTCTCAGGTTCTTCTCTTCCTGTTCCTCCTGCGCCCTAACCCCCTTGCGCACTGCTGCTGCTACCTCACCTCGAGCATGCAGACGTCGCCAACCATCCTCTTGGCGGTGTTTACCCGAATGATCTAAATCTAAGGACCTTGATAATTTGGTATCAGAGCCATCGATCTTGGACTATCCACCACGATCAAGATGGCCAGCCGTAAGGAAGACGATGCATACATATTAACGATGTTGAAGAATATAGCGTCAAACTAGATCACATCCTTGGGCCCCTTGATACTGCACTGACAACACCAGGAGAGGCGGTCGCGAGTCTACCAGAGGAGACAACGCCCTTGTCGGCATCAAAACCAGAGGCGCAAGGGGCAGGAGCAACGACGGTCGTGCCACGACAGCGACGCTGCTACTGCTGCTCTTTCATCCGGCATAGTCATCGCTGCATCTGCAAGCAGCGCCAACATAACATCCTCCAAGACCGGTGCAAAGGGCACAAGCTGCACCTTGTAACAGTGGCAGCGTTGCTTGGAGAAGCAATGTCACGCAAAAGGAGGAGCAATAGGGGAAAACGAGGTCCTTGTGGAGGCGCTGCATCCAGTGCTGGAGGCAGCGCTGATTTTAATGGCATCCACGGCGGAGGTCGTCAAGGAGGTACAACAAGCGGCGATCGAGGGTAACCCAAGCGTGCGCGTCGCCTTGATATCGCCTCGCCGCCGGATCCAAATCCGTTGGCGCAGCGAAGGAGAGGAGGGTAGCACCATCCACCAAATAGGAAGGACGAGGAAGGGTAGGGCCTCACCACGGTCGTCGTGCCTCGATTGGTGCAATTCCACCACATGGAGGTAGTGAGGCGTAGGCATTGTGCCCTGCCATCAATGTGGGGTCTCCTGGGACCGCAACCGTGGCCACCACCTTGCAGCTTGAGGACGAGCTGCATGTCCGAGAGGGTGTAATGTCATGGGCAGTGGCCGGTCCATCCGGTGGTGTCCACACGAAGCAAAAGGGGTCGGTCTAACCGGTGGACAAGGGCTAGCAGTAGTAATGCAGCGGCAAGAAGTAGAGCTGCATTAGCAAGGCAACGGCGGCTAGGACGAGCAGCCTGCGCGGCGGCAGGATGTAATGACCCGATGCTGCTAAGAGAGTTTTCGCTAGCAATCGGGAAATACAGGTGGTAATCGAGTCGTCGCATTCAGAGATAGGGGAGGAGACGAAGAAGAACGATAACAGAAAGGAAGACAGCAAGAACAAGATGAGGAATCAAATATTTTCTTCTTTCATGCCTGTACCAGTTCTGTTACAGGGTATACATAGACCCTCATGAATTACAATGATGAGTGGCCCCCTTTGGCTCATGGACCTGGCTCACTCGTCTGAACTCTGGACGCAGCTAGCTCGGCACAGTGCTCGTGTGATTCCACCTTCCTTCCTCCGACAGCTGGACCCGTCTGCTTCTTCTTTCGCTGCATCTTTTCCTTTGGACAGCGTCATCCTCAACCATGTTCACCTCCATGGATGCTCCTGCACATGGATGTGTAACACTCGCCCCTCCTTGAGATGTAGCCCATATTGCCGCCTCCGGAAATCGATGACGAAGAACAGAATAATCCTCCCAAGTGGCGCACTCCCTCGGCAATGTTGACCATTTCACCAAAATCTGCTGGGTAGCTGAATTCCCTTTCTTAACTAAGCGTTGCTCAAGAATCTCCATTGGTTCCGGTGCTTCAATGGTCAGATCGGTGAGTATTGACATATCTTTGAAAACCGGTGAGTAATTGGGAGTGAAAGGCTTCAACTGTGAAACATGAAACACGGGATGAATCAAATAGTCAGATGGTAATTGAAGTTTGTAGGCCACTGCACCAATTCGTTCCAGAGCTGAAAATGGACCAAAATACTTCAAAGCAAGTTTCGGAAACTGCCGATTGACGATGGAGTGCTGAGCATAGGGCTGAAGCTTCAACAGAACTTGCTCTCCCACTTGGAATTGACGATTGTGACGATGTTTATCGGCCTGCAATTTCATACGGTTTTGAGCCCAAGCCAACTGTGCTCGAAGCATGTCGGTGTAGGCTTGGCGATCATGCAGTACTTCCCTAGCTTCAGCAGTCACTGACAGAGAAAGGTTGAGCATAGCTCCAAAATTCGGCTCAGCTCCATATAAAGCCTTAAATGGTGAACAACCCAATGCGGAATGATAACTAGATTTATACCAAAACTCTGCCATAGCCAGCAAGGATCGCCACTTCTTAGGGCAATTGTGCACCGCGCAACGCAAGTACATCTCTAAACATTGGTTGACGCGTTCGTCCGACCGTCGGTTTGAGGATGATAAGCGGTGCTGTACTGCAATTTAGTGCCGACTGCTTGGAACAATTCCTTCCAAAAAACACTGGTAAATATCCGATCTCGATCAGATATGATGGATCGTGGTACGCCATGAAGCTTCACCACATGATCAAGAAATGTCTTTGCCACCTGAACTGCAGTAAAAGGATGCCGAAGTGGAAGGAAATGAGCATACTTCGTTAAGCGATCAACGACCACTAAGATCACATCATATGACTCGGATTGGGTAATCCCTCCACGAAGTCCATTGTCAGGTCTTGCCACACCCCTTTTGGCACCGGCAACGGTGAAGGGCTCCTGAGGGTTGATGATGTTCATGCTTTGCCTGTTGACAGACTTGACATTGTTTCACGAAATCCTCCACTCCACTTTTGATTCCCGACCAATAAAATAATTTCTTGATACGTTGATAAGTTGCTAAACCCCTCGAATGCCCTCCAATTGCCGTGCCATGAAAGCTACTGATTAATTTTGTCCGGAGAGCTGAGTTTGTACCAATCCAGATTCGCCCATTGTACTTAAGCAAGCCATGTTCCAAAGTATAGCCGTGACTGTCTGGACTTTTGACTACCAACGAAACCAACAATGCTTGCGCTGCTTGATCGGTTTCATAGGAATTCAAGACTTCCTGTACCCAATCGGGCTGACAATTGGAAATACTCCGTAACGAAAATAAGTGGCTGACCCGCGATAGAGCATCGGCAGCGCCGTTGTCAATGCCTCGTTTGTACTGGAATCAGAACTACAGACCAACTAATTTTGCCATAGCTTTGTGCTGCAATTCAGTCCCCAACTGTTAATCATCTAATGCACATAAACTTTTGTGGTCTGTGAGAATGACAAAATGTCCTCGCTGCAAGTAAGAACGCCATTTGTCCACTGCCAGAATAATTGCCCAGAATTCTTTCTCGTAAATGGACAACTTCTGATTTTGGGGACCCAAAGATTTGCTCAAGTAGGCAATCGGGTGCCCATGTTGCATCAAGACTGCCTCGATCCTGGAGGCACAAGCATCAGTCTCCACCACGAAAGGAATATTAAAATCGGGTAGAGCAAGAATGGGTGTGTTAACCATAGCACATTTTAAAGGAAGGCCGATTCTGCCTGTTCAGTCTAGACAAACCCTTTTTCTTCAATAAATTCGTTAATGGTTTCACAATTAGCCCATAATTCTGCACAAACTTGCGGTAATATCCTGTAAGGCCGAGGAATTCGCGCAGTTCTGTGATTGTGGTCGGTTTAGGCCACTTTTCCATTACCCTGGTCTTATCTGGATCAGTAGCCACTCCCTCCGGTGAGATAATATGACTCAGATACTCCATGTGACTCCTTGCAAAGGAACATTTGGACATATTGGCAAATAGCTGATGTTGGCGCAAGATATCCAGCACTCGGCGCAAATGCTCAACATGATCCTGGAGCGTACGACTGTAGATCAGTATATTGTCTAAGAACACAATCACGAATTTGCGGACATGGAGCGAAAATGGAATTCATCAAGTATTGAAAGGTCGCAGGCGCGTTAGTTAATCCGAACGGCATCACTCGAAACTGATAATGACCTTGGTGCGTTTGAACGCTGTCTTCTCCGCATCCACTTCTCTCATACGAATCTGATGGTACCCCGCTCGAAGGTCCAGCTTAAAGAAAAATTTGGTTCTTGCTAACTCGTCCAAGAGTTCATCGATCACCGGTAGTGGAAATTTGTTCTTTACTGTATCTTTGTTGAGTCTCCGGTAACACACAAAAGCGCCAACTACCGTCTTTCTTCTGAACCAATAAGACTGGCGAAGCATACAGACTCATACTCGGAATAATGATCCCGAATGCGAGCATCTCAGTAACTTGTCGCTCGATTTCATCCTTTTGCAGAGGAGAACAACGATAAGGCCGAGAGTTCACTGGTGAAGCTGTTGCTTCAAGAGTAATTGCATGATCATACTGTCTATGAGGCAGCAGGCCTTTCGGTTCCGCAAACACATCGTCATATTGTTTTATCAAGGATTGCGAGGTCGTTGCGTAAGTTTGTTGCCCGCTCTGTTCTCCCGATGGAGGACGGATGCTCCAATCGCCATCGACGGACTCGCTCGTTCCCACCACTTATGCAATTGTTCGGAGGTCAGTGCTTGCAATGAAGCTTGTTGTTTGTAAGAGTCCAACCCCTTGAAGGCAAACCCTTGCACTCTTCCACGCACCTCAAAGCGCGCCAAGTGTTTTATCAAGGAAATGTGTTCTCCTCATACGTAAAAGTCGAGTCTTATCACCACGGGCGGTGCTGACAATTCATCGGACTCATTGGTTGCAGCCAATCCATTCCCAACACCACATCATATGCACCCAAGTCCAATACACGCATGCCCGTTCGGAATGTAGTTCCTCCATGAGAGAATCCACCAAGTCGACTAACACTCCTCATAGGCACCATACTATCGCACTATAACATATGATTCACCATTTGCCACCTTGATCATCGAACATTACTCTTGATGGAAGTGGATGTGTTTTAAGACTCGTCCGATGCAGGAACTGGCGATTAATGAAGTTGTGAGTACTGCCTGAATCAATTAGTATGAGCATCACTTGATTGCCAACTAATGCTCTGAGTCGTACTGTCTCCCCTTCATTGGTTTCCGATACTGCCTGGACAGACAATTTAAAACATTCCTCCACCTGTGGTTGTTCGACTGAATCCAAAGCCTGCAAGGTATCATCAGGTATCACCTCACCAAAGTCACCAACTTGAATCGTGAGCAGCTGCATCGGTTTCTTGCGCGAATGTTCTTTACTGTATTTCTCGTTGCACTTAAAGCATAACCCATTCGCTCGCCGGTAGTCCCGCAGCTGCCGCTCGCGCCAGAACTCATCGCCCACTGGTCACTTGTGTTCAGGACGTACCATTCCGGTTGTTGGATGCACTGCTGTAGCTGGTAAAGCAGGCATTGATCTCGCCAAATTCGATGCTCAATGGCGTGGCCGACTAGCTTCCACTTCTTGAATTCTTGATAGCACTGCCGCTCGGGTGACGCTCGTGGGTGCTTGCAGACGCACCGCCCCACGAATTTCGTCCTTAAGCCCCAATAGGAACTGCGTGACAAAAAACTGGCTGTTGAGAGAGGCATGTAATGACAGTAGATACATGCTTGCCTCAAATGCAACTTGATACTCTGCGACCGTGCCTGTCTGTTTGAGTTGGAGCAATTTGTTCATCTGTGCCTCATATTCGTCGGCCCCAAATTCATCCTCAATGGCCTGACAAAAAACATCCCACCCTTGCACTGTATGTTGCCTTTTGAACGCCTGCAGCAAGAGAGCGGCATGCCCATCCATGTACAAGGTCGCAGTCGCCACCCACAGTGGAAACGACACCCGATACATCTCGAAATACGTACGACAATGATCCAACCATAGATGAGGGTTCTCACCATAAAATTTTGGGAAATCCAATTTTGGAGGTTTTGTGTATCCTCCAGTATCCGTCGGCGTTACATTGGTCGGAATCATACCATAAGCGGAAGATGGTCTTGGGGGTTGTGGAATCAAAGGAGGTCCATGATTCGCTAATGTCCTGTCAAACCCGGGGTTAACATCCCAGATCCTCACGATCCACACCTGAAGTGAAGTCCTTCTCCTCTGAAATTTTGTTTGCATAAAGCAAGTATGAGCACAACTATCGTGCTCGCAAGTTACACCCGTCAAGTAACAGAATGACATGCATATATGGATGTAACAAAGGATGGCTTATTGGTTTATTTGCGTAAAGCAGCATTTTCTTTAAATACTTGTACTAAGTTCCAAAGCAGTTATTTTATAACTAAAATTTATTTTATAAATTCTCAATTTTATAGTCAGATAACATTCACACATGAATGGTGAAGGATACCCTCCTATCACATGGCTTCCTGCCCAAATCCCATTTGGATAAACCAGTTTGGAAGAAGTCTTTTTCAAACAAAACCAAAGTTTAACTTTGAGTAGTTTTGCTAGCATGTCCGTAACCGTGGACACGGCTATTCAAATAGATTTACACTCTGCAGAGGTTGTACATCTTTACCCACAAGAGATAATCAACTTTTAATGTCCGTCTGACACACTTCCGAAGGTGTGCGACTAAGTGATTATCACGAGGCCTTTACAATATTATGTCTTAATGTATTTATGCCCGCTAAGGTTTCGCTACCATTGGACTAACCATCCTCCGGGAGCCCCCTCTTGCGCCAGGTGGGACTACTGTCTGTCCGACACCCACACCAACAATGTAGCACAAATGACACTAAGACATCATAAATTATTTAGCCAAGTCTGTTCCACGCCAGACTTGTGGTAGTACGGTAAGGCGTAGCATCATGCGCTCGAAGACCGGTCCTTAACTGACTTGGGCAACTTCCCAGATTAACCCTGGGCCTTAATCCTAACCAGATTAAGCCCGTGCATGAACATGTACCCACCAAACATCCATTATGCTCAAGTCCAAACCGGTTTTCATTTTATTTTCCGAGTAAAAGTATTTTATAAACCTTCTATGGTAACACAATACCATAGACCAAATTTAAATCAAATTTGAAAGATTTGGCCAAACTTTCCCAAATACAAGATTTGATCTAAGCATTGGCTAAGCATAAGGTTAATTTTAGTGTCATTTTACCTAATAGTGACAAGGTATTCACGTACAATATTTAAATTGGCCATACAAGGAAAATTGGAATAACTAGGCAATTAAAACAGGGAATTGAAATAATTGTATAAACATATGCATGCAGTAATAATTTAAAACAGAATATAAATAATTTGAAATAACGGGATCAATATGATCAAGGGTATAACTTGCCTTGTTTGATGAGGTGTTGTTCTTAAACGGCGTTGAAATCCGGTCGTCCGAAGTCGTCGAAATCTAATCGCGAAATAAGCCAAATTCAAATAAAATTCAAATATCAACTTAAATGAACTCCAAATTAAATAATTTTGTTTAGTTAGCTAGATCTTGAATTTAGACAAATTTAGAAATTTGAATGGGCTCAATCGGAGTTCGGGTGCAAAAGATATGGGCTTTGGAAGATTCAAATTACATGAAATGTCATAATTAGGGGTTTTCTGAATTTTAGGAATTATTTTTCTAAAGGAAAATGGCTTTATTGTGCAAGGCTGACGTCAGCCCTGAGATTTTCGGGTTTTTAAGAATTAAATTAATTCCCTGACATCTGGGACCCACATGTCAGCGGCTCGGCTTTGGTGGACTGGGTTTACGAACGGTAGGGTCTGAGGAATGGATGGACCGTGCCACGCGGGCGTTGATGTGGACGGAGGAGGTGGCGCTGACGCGGCGCCTCAGTGGCGCGATGTGGCAGTGACGTGGCTCTGCCACGTCACCTTGGCACCGGCGGCGCTCGGGCCCCAATGGCACCGTCGAGCGGTGGCACAACTACGGTCGGCGAGGGCACCAAAAGACGCGGGAGGATGCGGGGATCACAGGGCTCACCTAGCGGCGGCGGCGCGGCGCGCGGCGGCGGCGCGGCGACGCGGGCGCGGCGGCGGCGGCTCGGTGGTCTCGTGCCGGAATGGTGTGCACGGACGGGCGCGGCGGCGGCGATGTCGTTGCCGCGACGGCGACGGCGCGGCGAGGCGATGTTTGCGCGGACCGGAGGAGAACGAGCTCGCGGCCGGCGGCGGGGAAATGCGAAATCCGGCCAAAAGAGAGCGAGGGAGGGGGGTTGCGTGGTGGAAATGGATTGAGGAGGAAGAGGCACCCGGTGCGCCTTTTATAGGGGCCGGAGGAGGCCGGGGGCGGGAGATCGGCGGCGGGGATCACGGCGGCCATGGCGGAATCCCGACGATTTCGCGCGCAGGCGAGGGGGAAAATAGCCAAAAATGGGGCGGCGGAACACGGGGGAGTTAGTGCGCGTGCCCGCGCGTGATGAGGGGGAGGGAATCGCGGGATTGAGCGAGCTCTGGGGCGCGGTAATGGCGGCGGGTGCGGCACAGCTGCGAAGAAGAAGGCGGTGGGGAAGATGGGTCGTGGGCCATTGGATTTGCGTCCAACGGTGCGGGGAGGCGGGGTGGTGTGGAGGCGTGGGTGCCGTCCGATGTAAATCGGACGGTGAGGGGGTGAGGGGGCGGTGGCGGTTGGGCTGGGGTGGAGTGGGCCGGGGCGCGGGGAAATAAGAATGGGCCAAGAGGTTTAGGCCCAAAGGCATTTTCCTAATTTTAAATTGATTTGTAAATTTAGATATTCCGATTAAATAAAAAGGGCTTTAGAAAATAGCAAATTAAATCCAAAAATTATGGAAAAATTCACTGAAATTCCCAGAGTTATTTTGGACTTAATAAAATAATTCAAACTTAAAGTTGGCTTTTAATTTTGCAAATAAAATATTTTGGCTTTAAAATATTTAGGAAAAAGCTTTTAAAATTTCCAGAAAATCTAGAAATTAATTAAATGTTTATTTTTCAGATTAAACCAAATAAGTTCAAATAAATTTTATTTTTAACTTTTAAAATTTCAAAAATTCAAATAAAGCAATGAAACTCTATCAAATTTCAGAAAATCCAATAAAACAATAACTTTATTTAGTTTATTTTGGTAACAACACTTTGGGATGTTACATGCCCCTTGAGGAAGCACCGTCGTCACTTGCCCAGCCTCTCGAGGTAGCTGCAATGGAGGCGGTTGATGTGGTTGTGGTGGCGGAGGAGGAACCGGTCGCAAGAAATCCACCTGCCTGTGCCTCACGTCATCCAAACTCTCTTGTTGAATCTCCACTTGATGTCCCAGATTCTTCATATTCGTAGATAGTTGATCTAACTTTTCGGCCTGAGCATCAAACCGAGACAAAATCTCACCCAACGTCGCCTGATGTTGGCCGGTGTTCTCTTCAACCGCCATGATTACTTGTCTAGTTTGCAGGGAAGGTTTCTGTGGCGCCGTGTTGATTTCCTTTGCCGATTAAACCCAAGGTTGGAATTATGGCACCGAGGTGGTCACCAAGCAAGTCTCAGAAATTTTACAGATCGATCAAGGATTGTCGCTGGATTGATGGCTCTGATCATGGTTCACATACCCGCTACCGGAGGATTTCAGGCAGAGGGATGCCGCATCGAATCATTGTTCGGTTGCACGGCCAAACCGGTTTCTTTCTGACGAATGTTGTTTGAATTTGCTTAAAACCATTAATTTCGAAATTTGAAATTTAAATTTGAAAACCCGAATCCTTACGTGATTTTGATCCGGAGACCTCTCAGATGGCGGTTATCGGCAGAACCGGTTACCGCGGGATTTTGATCCATGGCTCTGATACCAAATTGTAATGACCCGATGCTGCTAAGAGAGTTTTCGCTAGCAATCGGGAAATACAGGTGGTAATCGAGTCGTCCCATTCAGAGATAGGGGAGGAGACGAAGAAGAACGATAACAGAAAGGAAGACAGCGAGAACAAGATGAGGAATCAAATGTTTTCTTCTTTCATGCCCGTACCAGTTCTGTTACAGGGTATACATAGACCCGCACGAATTACAATGACGAGTGGTCCCCTTTGGCTCATGGACCCGGCTCACTCGTCTGAACTCTGGACGCAGCCAGCTCGGCATAATGCTCGCATGATTCCACCTTCCTCCGACAGTTGGACCCGTCTGCTTCTTCTTCCTTTGGACAGCGTCATCCTCAACCGTGTTCACCTCCATGGATACTCCTGCACACATGGATGTGTAACACAGGACCTTGGCCAGGATGTGCAGCAGCATGTGGCCAACAATGTTCACAGACTACAGGGAGTTCGTATCCATAAGGGGTAGGATAGCAAGTCATGTTCAAGATAAGAGTCCAGGAGGAAAGATCAGATTAGTTAGGAAAGTAATTAGTTAAGAGTCCGGATAGAATTCTATTTAGTAGAGGCCAAGTTGGCCAGTTCCAATTTTGCCCTATAAAAGGGAGGGTTGTGTACTCTATTGAAGGCAAGCAATGAATTATTCCAATCTATTATCTCTCTCTCAGGTTCTTCTCTTCCTGTTCCTCCTGTACCCTAACCCCCTTGCGCACTGTTGCTGCTACCTCACCTCGAGCACGCCGACATCGCCCGACCATCCTCTTGGTGGTGTTTACCCCAATGATCTAAGGATCATGACAGTGGTCCCCACCAGCATGAACAACAAAATTTATCAACTAGATAAATTGGTTTGAGTGGCATGTTTAGTTGTCCAAGGCTCCAAGCCAACAAGGGCGTGGGAAACTTTGGCTGTGTCTTTAAGTCAAGCATGAATAGCGCTGAATAATTGATATTCTTGTATGCGCCTTGTGCATCTCTACTCTATGGTTTAGGTTTAGAGTTTTACGTTTTGGCGAGAGTGGTGCTGCAAAGATGTATATTTGAATAGAAATAGTGAAACACGACTATCAGATTTGGATTTAGTGGTTAGATGGAAACATGGTTATCAAGTCGTCGACTAGTCGACAAGTCGCCGGAGAACAACCGACTGGAGGTGCCGACTCGACTTGCGCCGGCAAGTCGGGCGACTGATAAACTAGTCGTCGACTGGGATGTGGGGCCCGGTTGTCAGAGGCAGAGGCAGTGGCAAAGAGGCAAGAGGGAGGGAGTGAGTGAGGTAGGGTAGTCGGGGGCTCACGCGTGACTCCAGATCCAGTCGCCGCCAGCCTTTGACGCCATCGCCCTCTCCCTTCGTCGGAGGCTCACAGCAGCAGGCTTATCAAGATTCAAGGCGTCTCCTCCCCGCGGTTCCTCGTCGCGCGGCTCCTCCCGGCTCCCCGTCGCTGTCGTGCAGCTCCTCGGCGCCTCCTCCTCGGCGCTGAGGGAGGAGGCGGCGCGGGCGAAGGGGCGTGGAGGGGCGCGGGCGGAGGGAGAGGGAGAATCGGAGAGAAAGAGGGGGAGGCGGTGCGACGCGGGCCGGCGCTGCCGCTGAGGGAGGACCGGAGGAGGCGGAGTGGTGCGGCGTTGAGGGAGGACCGAGGAGGCGGCGGGCGTGGAGGGACGCTTCTTCGCCCGCTGCACATTCGAAGAAGCCGCCGGGCTGGGGGAAAAGGGGAGGTGGGGGTAGGTCGGGGCAACCGGGCAGCCGGGGCAGCGGGCAGGATCTTCTGCGGCTAGGGAATGCTGCTGCCGGGATCTTCTGCGGCAGAGGAGTTTGCTAGCTGCTACATGTGTATATACTACATATCATATGAACAGTAACTATCGACTAGTCGGTAAGTCGGTCACGGGGAGAGTAGTGTCGACTTGCCGACTTAATAACCCTGGATGGAAAATGGATTGATCAAGTACGCATATCTAATATGTTGTATGCGTATTATATGTAGTAGACATTAGTGAGTCAAGCTTGAGAAAGTTTGGTATAACATGAGTTCATGTTGTTTAGTCGTTTGATTATAGAGGATTGCTCAAATTCATTATGTCGTTTATGTGCCGAGCTGCAAGGTGATAAGGGGCTGCTTGCTTTAGACATGGGGAAGGTCCACTTGGCCCGGGAAATCCTTGAAATCTTCATGGACCTTGTTTGCTTGGTACCTTGGAGGCTTGGACACTCATCTTTGTGGATCGCTTTGGTCTCACCCAGACAGGTAGACATACAATCCTGGCTTAGGTAGCCAATTTTGAATGCTTGGCACCTAGGAAGGTTACCCTAGGAGATAAGTGGAGGAGATTGCGCCATAGTTGTGTTTGCAAGATTTGAGCGAGAACTATTCCACTATTTGTGTGGACAGCTGCGTTGCAACATCTATCGTGTGGCCATCTACCATCTAGTCCTTTTTCTCATTGTGTCACCGTAGCCCTATCGTCTCATGGGTCTCATCACTAGAGTTACCACTATGCTAAATTCATCTAATGGGATTTTACCTTGTGGTTTCTGTCATATGGGCCACTGCCACGTTGCCCAATTTGCCATGCAGGGAGTTGCACCCTCCATCATATTGAGATTAGGTGCAGTGCTATGTTGTTCGATATCCTATGTAGCAAAAACCATATCGTTTGGTAATTGACATGCTTCTGTAAATTGAAAATCGACATGCCAGGTATTAGCTGGGTTTGCCTTTTTCCATATGTACCTATGGAGCAAGGCATTAGTCAGCAAGCAATTCACCATAGCGACCACAATTCATTAATCGTGGATATTGGATTGTGACCTAATATGCCTTTGTGCCCTCATGGAAACTAAAAGCAAATGATGCAAAGAGATGATGGATGCGATGAATCGATCAGTCACCAGGAATGTGGGTCGACCGGGTCGAGGAACGGGGTTGCGGGTCGAGGAATGTCACTTTTCCTTTTAAATTACATAGGATTGGTGTATCATGTCCCACGAATCGTACCTGGGTCGATGAATCCGGTACGTGGAACGCGGCATGGACCTGTGATCCTTGTGACTATGGAGTCGATGATCCGCTAGCCACCTACAACCATGCTAAATTCTTCCTTTCGGTGTTTGCATTCACAAAGATTTATATCATGATTTTCCTCATGTCCCGTGTCATCATGTTCGCAAGGTCCTAAATCCTAATCTTCTAAGTCCTACGTGCTACTTCACAGCGTGGGCAATCTACTTATGCAACTATGCTTCAACGCCCCTGTGCTCTACACTTGATCAAGACAATGGCATGCTCGATGTGGATAGGACCTGGTCCATCCTAGGCCCGAGCATTTTTCATGCTGGGCCATATTCAGCATTGTCCAGAGTTGGGCCCTTTCCATTTCGGGCCACCTAGCTTAGGATTGAACTCACGTGGGCCTGCATGCCTTAAGTTCATTTTTTGGTCTAGCCCAATACCGAGTTGGGTTTCATATCCTAAGCTCGGCTTGGTCGTAGACATCTAGTTCAATTCCACCCATAGGACCCTCCTGGCCTCATTAGTCATCATTGTACCATTTGTTATCTCAAGATTGAGTCAGACGTCTAGGCTCTCTAGCGGTCCAGCTCTAATACCATGTTCAAGGGATGTTTCAGAGGGCTTAGGTCCTCTGAGAACTCCGCTTCTTGAAGAAGTTGGTGAAGAGGGGCTTCAGTTTCTTACTTTCTTAGTACAAAAATGTCTTAAGCCTTTTTTTGGGGGAGCTTTGGCTTTAAGCTGCTTGATGCTTAGGCTCCCCTAATGAGGTGAAGCTTCTTGGGCATCTCATGGAAGCTTAAGCCATCTATGTAATAAAAAGTTAAATCTCCTTCCCACCAACTTCTCTAAGAAGCTGACTTTCAATGGAAGCTATGCTTTCCCAAACATGGTCATAAGCTTCTTGAAAAGGTCCAAAAGTTACATATCGTTTAGGATGGCTTAAACTTGTGGTGACTTGAAGTTGTCTTTAAGCTGAAGGTCAAGAATTCTCAAATATAATATGCCTGTGAATTTCGTTCACCCCAAAACTTAAGTTTTTGAGGAAGGATGGGGTAACATGTATGAAATGTTGATAGGAATATTGCAAGAAAAAAATATTGTGGATTGGTGCCTATGGGTGTATGCACCCCTTTTTGTGGAACGTACATGATGCACTGTCACACCTATAGCATCTCAAAGTCAAGTTTGTATATACTGTACAATAACAAAAAAAAGCAGCAGTCCATCATGCACTGTACATATGTACTGCACACTTGTCATTTTTGGTTCTTGATACGAAGGGATAAATGATATTGAAATTTTGCAATGACATTACATATTTACATGTACTACATCCATGGACTTTTTTTTCTGTTAATTTGGAAATGTGCGTCACACTTTTCACAAACGGGGATGCAGGTCCCCATGGGCACTAAAAACTGCATTCGTGTTGTAAGTTATGAATTGTATGGAGCTGGCATAAAAAAGAAGCAACAAGAAATTACGCATTAAAAAACTACCCACTCTGTTCCCAAATACTTGGCCTTTGACTAAAATTAATGTACTTCAATAGTTGGCACTTCACAATTCCTGAGGCATTCTTTCTGAAACTAGCATGATTAATCCACTCATTTCCCCCGCTTTGCCACCTCGTGATTAGTCCTTGCAATATTAATGGAGGGTATTTGGTCACTTTGTATATAAAATATGATTGCCTAGGTATGCATATTTTGGTCAAAATGGTATATATTTGGAAACGGAGGGAGTAGTTAGAATTACATAATGAATGATATCTGTCATGCATTTTGTGCTCTTTGTTTTGCCAACTGGAATGGAATTGCATAGGTTTTGTAGGGGATATCAACTCAAACAGTGGAGAATGTATATATCAAATAGGAATAGTTGGCAAATAAATTATTAAGAACAGTTGTTGTGTTGATTTTTAGTGATGCTGCCTATTGTTACTATTTTCCAACTAAATTACTAGACTACCAAATCTTTTTTTTATTTGCTGAAATTACACCTGCTGTGATAGTTGACCTACTGAAGGCGATTTATGATTAAATATTCTCTCTTGGAGTAGTTTGCTTGGATAAATCCCCTGCAACCATATCATTAGTCAAATGTCTCGGTAAAGCTCAATGAAAACTAAAATTTTGCTTCTTGCACATGCTACCTCGTTTTAGCCAGTCTAATTAAAGGAGTAGTGATCAAGCACAACTGCACAATATAGAACCGATTCTTGGTGAATATGGGTAGAGGCTGTCTGGTAGTGGCTGCTTTGTGGACAATTTAATGATCAGTAGGTTTGGCTTTTGTATTCACAAGTTAATGAATAGATGCTGCTACAAAAAATATCTGTGTGTCGTATCTTTGCGGTGTTATTTTCCAAATTCCAATTTACACATCTTTGCGGTGTTGCTGAGCTAATTCCCTTAAAAAGTTGTGCAATCCTATATTTGATAATTAGCTGAAAGTTAATTCAGCTTTAGCTTTCGGGAAATGAATTCAGTGTTAACTGTCTGTAAATGGATCTAAGTTAGCTGATATTTCCTATTCCAATACCTCACGTTCCTGCTTCTTAATTCCGTGCGCCATTACCATGTGCTGTGATACTGTCCAATAGTTCACTTATTTATCATTTCTTAGTAAAACAATCAGTCTTAAAGTGAATCTTTGCAAACTTCATTTTGCATTGTTGGGATAATTAACAAATGACAACACATTATCTTGCATTGCACCATAGTTGCCATAGGATTAACATATTATTTTCCAACACAGGAGGCATATAACATAGGAGAACATGCTCATAGCATGGTGGTAAGATCTCCATGTGTGAGGTTACCAACCAGAACTTGAATTCTGGTTCTCACAAAAAAAAGCCCCTCGCTGTGTGTTCCCTGTGCCGTTGCACGGGTCGCTATGCGGTAGCGTGCAGGTAAAAGCCGGCTTTCGCGGCTTTTTCTAGATCTTCTTAAAATGCCTTCGGGATGTCTCTCCCCTTGGGTCTAGGTTTTTATTTTATTTTATTGCCATTTAAGTCAAAGATGCTCTATAATGTCCTGTACGTACACATCTGGCTGGTAGCGATGGGACCTTAAGAACTTGCTGGCCGTATTGTCATTTTGGTAATTGATGGCATGCTACAAACCTTAACAGTAAACACATATGGCTAGTATCTTAGGACGCAAAAGCAGTATCTTGTCTCAGTAGGATGCTGATTGGGTTTGTTCTTCCAGTAAGTTAATTCATATTATAACTGCTCTATAACTGCTGCAGGTTATGTAGGATTCAGCATATTTTCTATCTAAATTGTCATGTACATGCTACTCAAATGTTGTTAGTTGTGCATGTTAGAACCAAATTTCATGTTTATCCTTGCTTCAGTAGTGATATTGTGCTCTGTTATCCCCTAAGTGATAAACAAGTCTTCCAAAGCTTCTATTGAAGAATCCTTTTGTTGCATTTTTTGAATGTTTCCATAGTTTTTGTTCGTAGTAAAACTGCTGCTAAACCTAATTTCCTTCTGCAGGTGCAGTTTGGTGGAGTAGATAGCTGGATACGTAGGTGCGATGTCTGTTTTGTAGGCTGATCAACCCATCCTGTACTTGGTTGCTGACTGACAAGGCCCAAACACGGTGTGACGTGCTACGCGGCTTGCACGACTCTGTTGTGTCAATCTATGTCTAGTGAAACTAGTTAATGATTGTGAGACACTTAGGTCTGGAGATACTTATTTTGTTAATCTGCTCGCTTTAGGTTTTAGATATGCAAAGAAAGCTCCATCCACGATCAGGACAGCTTTCAATTTAATGTTACAGTCTCTGTAAATCATTTGCTAACTATTATTATGATGTCAGATGTGTTTTGAAGTGTAAGAATCCGCTATCTCAGTGTCTCTGCTTGATTTCGAACCATCTGGACAATTGATTTTGCACCGGCTCAGGATAGATGTATGATTTGGTTAATTGGAGTGATTTTGCCTGGCAGAATTGCTCTATCAGTTCAGTACATTAAGTGTCGCTGGTATGATGCTTTGCTTACGGCAGAGGGGTGAGAGTTGTTAGTCACAAGCGGACCTATTCAAATGAGCGGCCCGGCACGATATGGGCCTGATTAGACATAGCACAGTCCCACTAGGCATATAATTAGAAAATAGAGATTAAAATTGTAAAAAATGAATTCTATATCCATTAAAAGAGACAAATATATTGAAAATGTAATAAAAAGCTTTATTAATTTACATAGTTGTCTCGTTAAAATTTTGAAATCTTGGTAAGTACATTGTTTGTCCCTCAACTCGTCTTAGTTTAATTTTTATTCCTGAATTGTAATACCGGGTAAAACGCGTCTTTGAACTATCAATACCATGCAAAAAATATCCCTTCATCTGTTTTAGAGCGGTTTTGACCAGATTTGACCCATGTGGCCTTCTTGTTAGATAAATAATTGCTAGATCGGCCGCTCGGTCACATCTCCTCCCGCTGCTCGCTCGGATCACCCTGCCATGCTCCTCGCCTCAATGCCTCTCCTCTTCCTCTCCGCTGTTCACCTCCCCACCCGCTGCGGCCTCCGCCTACGCCCCATCTCCCCCACGCCACCGCAAGCCCTCAAGGCCTCCAAGAACCTCGCCCACCTCAAGTCCCCCTCCAACCTCGACGCCTTCCTCGCCGGCCTCGACCTCTCCCCCAAGGAGGTTGTCCCTGCCATTGCCTCCAACCTGCGCATCCTCTGCGCCTGCATCGACCTCTCCCTTGTGCCCATCTCCACGGAGTTCTGCGTCCTCGGCCTCTCCGTCCCAGATCGCCCGCCTCGCCAAGATTGTCGGCTGCTACTTCCTCTGCCACAACTTCGTCTCCAAGGTGCGGTTCTGGAGTCGAGAGCCGGGAGAAGGCGGGATGCGCTAGAGGAGGGTGGAGGCGGAGGCGAGGAAGAACTATGCGTGGACCGACGGCCGCTCGCTCTCGCCGTGGCGCGGGTGGGACCGTGTGGCGGCGCGCGCGAGGTGGGTTCGAGGGCATGGCGTGCGACGATCGTGGCGGCGTCGCCAACGTCTCGCTGCAGGGGAAGGGCCTGGCGGGGACGCTCTCCCCGGCCGTCGCAGGGCTTTGGTCGCTCACCGGGCTCTACCTCCACTACAACGTGCTCGCGGCGGCATGCCCCAGGAGCTCGCTAACCTCACCCAGCTCACCGACCTCGCGCTCATCTGTTTCTTTTACCCCCTTACCGTGCCAAGCCAAGATGCGCTATTTGGGTGCATTTCTTGGAGGCTTCTTGCTCGCATAGTTGCATGTGGCGCCGTGGATTCTGCCATGAGGATATACAACATTGTTGAATTGCTTGGATTGATTCGATTCCTTCTTTTTTATTCTCGTCGCCTCTCTTGGCTTGGTGTTTCTTAATCCCAAAATGCGTGCTTGGGCTACCCTATCCGTTGGATTTTCCTGGGAGGATTTAATTTGTCAGGACAACTTGCAAGCAGCTTTTGTTATTCGATTGCAATGTTTGGTTGATACCTATGATTTGGTCATGGATTCATTTACCTTCGATCTTGGTTTGCTTGCCATTTTTGCCACTCTTCTGGTTACTACTCTTGACTCTTGAGCCGGCCTGGTTTGTACTGGGAGGGGGGCTACTTCGATGGAGCATCCCCACACAGCTTGGGCTCTTGAAGAGGCTCACTGTTCTGGCCCTGCAGTCCAACCACCTCAATGGCGCCATCCTCGCCAGCCTCGGCAACCTGCCCTTGCTGGTGCAGCTGGACTTGAGCTTCAACGTCCTCTTCGGCTCCATCCCAGTGAGGCTGGCGCAGCTGCCTCAGCTCATGGCCCCAGTACAACTCTCTCACCAGCAATGTGCCTTCCGGTAATTAATCCACGCAGATTAATGATCCCGTGTCGCCAAGATCGCCGGCCGCTACTTCCTCTGCCGCAGCTTCGTCTCCGAGGTGCGGTTCTGAACTATGCTGTGACTATCACCCAGATCAAGTCCAGCCCTTACTTGTGTGGTTTGGTTGCTAGAATGATACCTGACGCGTTCGTCAACATCTATAGGTATTCAGAGTTCAGATAACTAATATGATTGTAACTTGGAGATTATCTGAAGTAACTTGAGTTGGTACCATTAATGTTCTTGATCAGCAAGGGGAGCCGACGGAGAGGCTTCTCTTGAGGTAGAAGGCCCGCAATCTGGCGGTCCGGCCGGCCGCGCTGCCGCTGGCAGAGTGGGACAGCACGGGGAGCCTGCTGGTCATCTCTCGCCAGGAGCACCTCGAGACCCATGTGAGATAGCTAAGGTGGCAAGCAACGAAGCAACTAACCAGCGTGGACGCACAGGTGGCACAGAGAAATGTTTCTTTTTCCACGTGTCATGAAACAACTTTAAAAAAAGAATAAATGACAGTTTTTGCACGATATTGATACTTGGAGGACGTGTTTTACCCGGTATTACAATTCAGGGACGAAAATTAAACTAGGGCAAGAGTTGAGGGATGAACAATGTACTTAATCCAAGAAAAAAAGTGTATGACCTACAACTATGCATACATCCATGTTTTAAGTATTGTTGTTTAGGTATAGATTTTTGAACACGTCTGCCAACTGTGGATTATCTACGAAGTGTTGTTCTCATGCATCAGTTTGTTTCTAGTCTTTGACAATTAGAAGTATCTCCATAATCTCGTGAGACTTATTCTTCTCTTCCAATATTCTTCTAAAAGACTGAAAGCAGTCTCGGAGGAAACCATAGAGACATGAACAATTAACACATCATGTGCTAATATGGATAGTACTGGATATGTTACCTTATGGTCATGCCACCATTGCAAAATTTTGAAGCCATTTGCGTGGTAATCCACCGTATCACTGTCAAGATAGGTGGATAGTTTCTTACTCCTTAGATGGGCAATTTGTCTGCTTTAGAAGGTGTCGTTGTAGAATATGAACCCTTAAACATGGAGGAAGAACCTGCATCCTAGATTTTGCCCCACATATTTGTCTTCTTACCTATGGTGGGTGATAATGGAGGTCATTGCAAGTGAACTCTCTGAAATTTATGTTCGTACTTTTGATAAACCTCGAAAAGTTTAGCACGAACATCTGCAAAGTAGTTAGAATAGTCTAGGCCTGTAACATCACTGATAAATTGAAGAGCATTAGCAAATCCTTGAATTTATTTCTAGGATATAAAATAATGCAAATGCATATAGGAATAGGATTTCTTTCCAATATTTCAAGTATTTAGTTTTCATAGCAACGATAGCCTCTCGTAAGACTATTTAATTTTCATAAGCCTTCAAGTGACTAGCAATTTCTAGAATACTATGCATAATTATAGGAGATGTTGGATAATATATAGCGGATAAATCAACATTGGAATCACAAAAATGTTCCAAAAATTGAAGTAACTTCTCAGCAACATACCAATGCTGCTCAGTTTATAGTGTACTACCATCAGTGTTACGATAGTGCGTTTGAATAAAACAGAAAAAATGCTCTTATACGATAAAAGGCTCTTAAGCATCAAGTAAGTAGAGTTCCATCTTACCGGCATGTCCAAACCAAATTTTCTTGTCATACATCAATTGCCCTGCAAAAGTTCTTATATGTTGCTATTCGTTGGTTAGAATGATTTAAGAAAGACATCACATCGCGGGAAAGCTTTAGTATACAGCTCCAACCTCATCAATCTAAATTTAACTATAAGATTAATAATATGACAGACGTGTCGCTCATGTAGTAAGAAGGATTCAACATATGTACTAAATAATAGAGCGAGAATATCTATTGCCCTAAAGTTTGCGGCAACATTATCTAAAGTTATTATTATTTTTTATTTGTAAGACCAAAGTCTTCCACGACTTTGATAATATAGTTCGCAATATCCTCACCCGTATATGCTACATCAATTAATTTGAACTCTATAATTCTTTTTCTATTTTCCAATTATCATTGACATAATAAGCAACTACATTAAGATAATTTTCCCTAGTCCGACCACTCTATATATCCGAAGTCAAAGCCAACGAAAATATACAAATACTAAATAGTTCTTTTAATTTATCACGACCTTCATTGTAGTATTTAGGATTAATTCCTTATTTGCCATTTGAAGTTGGCGGGATTCTGAAATGCCATCGCGAAACTGCTTCTCCCTTCATTGCTATTGGATCTCAACTTCCATCCTTTTTTGCTACTAGCCTCGTTAGATTCAACCGCCATTAACCACTAAAAACTCGTCGAAATGCCCATCTTACCCTTTTTGTTCCTCCTCGCACTTCCTCTTCATGCCTTCACCCCTTCGCCTCCACCGTGTCCGTGCTGCCTCGCTTGACCCACACCGCCTCGCCCGACTCGCGCCGCCTCCCCTTGTCCACGCCACCTCGCCCGCCACGCACCGCGTGGACCAAGACATGGAAGCCCTGGACCCCGCAGACATCCTTGTGGTCAAGCCGTCGCCCCCTCAGGCTACCTCCCCATCCTGCCGGCCAACGCCGCCCTTTTCGTCACCTTCTACGTGGCCACCCACCCGTTCATGCCGCTGGCCTCCACACCGCTCCACCAATGGCTGCAGGCTGGTCCTGACTGCTAGGCCTCATGGGAAATTTCTTCGAGCTTGGCCCGTACTTCGATAGCCCCGACTCCCTCCCTCTTTCCCAACCCCTTAGCGTGAAACCGCTGGTTCGGTCTCCTCTTCATCGATAGCTTGCTCGGCACCGCTTCAACGCCGCGCCTTTCCCAACCGCCATCCCCACCAACCAGTTCGTCATCGCTGCGCACATCCTTGCGGCCCTCCAGTCATTCTTCTCCCTCCAACTAGGCCTCCGAGCCCGCCCCTTCTTCCTCACCGGCGAGAGCTACGCTGGCAAGTACATCCCCGCGACAGGGTCGTACATTCTGGAGCTCGAGGTGCTGTAGGCGGAGGCGGTGGCTCGAGGCAACGGACGCGAGGGGGCGCGTGCTGTCGTGGCTGCAGAACACGACGAGGCTGGTGATACGGTGCAGGGAGAGAGGAGAGAGAGGAGGAGAGAGAGAGGAAGGATAAAGATGGAAGAGTCAGAAGGGTAAATAAGTCTTTTCATATATAATTTGACAGTCAACTCATGGTTGAACAACAAGAGTGGCAAAAATGGATAAAAATTGAGATCCGGTGGTAATAAAGGGAAAAACAATTTTGCGATGGTATTTCAGGGATCTAGTCAACTTTTATTGACAAATAAGGAATTGATCCTAGTATTTAACCAGATCTCTGGTTGTTGTCTGTCTAGAAACGGTAGAAAATTTAGAATTATGCGTAGTCCTAATGTAAATTTCAAAAGATTTCCCTAATGTTTAAAGGTAAATCCTCCAAAGCAATTAAATGATAAAGAGATTGACAAGCTACCTTAGTATTGTAGTCCTATCTATGTATCGTACCATCAGGATTGTACTGCAGCTGCGTTTGCCTCATGGCCAATCTTTGCCTTCCTTTACATCTTGTAGTATGTCTAAGCAAGTGCCTAGTTCCACCTGAACACTTTACAGACAATTTATGTATACAAATTTTAAAGCAATGTGGTGTCGAGTGTGTTGAATTTTTATCAATAGGTGACCTCTTTTGTTGTTTGTTTGCAAAGCATCTAGTTGTTGAACATTGCTTTAGGGTCTTTGTTGAGTTATTATCTCAAACTAATTATATAGATAGCAAGTAAGCGAGATGGCGAGGCACCATCTTCCCCGCCGTCGCCGCCATGCAGATTGCAGAGGCACCATCTTCCCCACCGTCGCGCCGCATGATGCGACAATGACACAGCGAGATGGCGAGGAGAATCGAAGATGCACGTGCGGCGGTCATCACGGGGTTAGTCGGTTTGGGGTCCTCTGCATCCCAAGAGCTCGTGGCGAGATTCGGACCATGTGCGGGATACTTGCAAGAAGCGGTCCCCATCACCACACCAAGGTGGAAGGATCGCGAAAGAAGCGAGAGGCGTCTTTGTGGGCAGAACTATTACAAAGTTCACTATCCCGAGGCGGACATGGCACACGTGGGACGGACGGCGATGCTCACGATCGATAAATCGTGGAGGTCGTTCAAGAGCATTCTTGTCACGGCAATGCGTGAACACGTCGACGCCCTTCGCAAGTCACATTCTTGGCGCGAAACATGGGACTCCTTTGTTGCTATGAAGACGGCGCTGAATTTAACGAGCAAAGTGCGGCACACAAAGCTCTCGGACACGAAACACTCATCCGCCTGGACTTCGGCACGGCTGGATCGCGAGGAAAATATGATGAATGGCGGCGGCGGAGGACAACGCGTTTCGATGTCACGGAACCCGCGTTCCCTAGCTTTGTTAAGCGAGGCAAAAGTCTCGTCTTGGGAAGCATCTCTTTCACAAACCCGCAGACGAGGAAGTGTCTCAACGTTTGGTAAGTATGTCGAACTACCTAGTTAATAACTCCATATATAACTTCATAGTATCTATAATAACATGATGACTTCTTGCGGCGTGAATTGTTTGCCCAAACTTCCCAAGGCTCCTTCCATGTAGGCAGGAGAAGGATATACTCTCTACGACCACGGGAAACAAGGAACACGAATCACGCGAGGTCTTGGGGTTACCGTACCATGGAGTCATGGATTCGCGACGACTACTTGCGTGCGAGGAGTAGGAAGAGATCTAAGGCAGCGTGAGGACCGGTTCGTCAGAGATGGTGAACATTTTGAAGGAAAGTGGCGGCATTGCGAGATCAATTGAATCAACTCCTCGGCCCGGCGATCGCGAAGTCGCCTGTTAATTTGGGAGCGATCTGCCGACATCGGATAGCGTCGCGTCACGCATAATTCTGGACATGGCGATGTCCAATACCGATAGACGAGATCAAGGTAATGTACATGTATGGAATGCGGCAAAGATAGACCTATAGGACACTTTAGCTAATTGCGTATCGTTTTGTAGAGCCAGCGGCTTGCAAGCTCGTAGTGAGGTTAGTTGGGTCCATTTCTATTGAGGCGCGCGAGGATGGTGCATCCATACGGGAAGAGGCGATGCAAAGCACGGTGTCGGACAAACACCATATTTTACCTAAACTCCTTATGCGTCTGGCTTAGTTGATTAAACAAAATCATCCCAGACTCTCGATGTACTCGACCTTGATCTCTTGGTTCCGGTGCTTCCAGACACAGATGCTGTTGTAGAGCCTGATGATGGTATTGTTGCTTACGGTTGGTTTGAGACCTCAAGATTCTTGAAGGATGTAAGATCCTTAAGTGAAATTCCGTAACCACTAATAGCAAAACTATGTAATTTTCTATCACAAAGACTACAAATAGAAAATTACACTATTGCTTATTTCATCTTAGTATAACAAATAAGAACAATAAACATATACAAAAAACAGTATTATGCTTCTTTTTTCTGACTTGCAGCTGGATTTCGAATTTTTGAATATTTGGCACAATTTTTTTGAATTTTGCCAAATTATCACAAAAGGAATCTAAATTAGCACAACAAAATTCGGAGAAGAGATTGAGGAATAGATGAATGCTGAATGAGGGGGTATGGTGACTATTTATAGAAAAAAATTCAGGATTTTTTGATTTTTTTCTTCCTATTTTAAATCTCTTAAGCGCCTAGAAAGCAGTAATTTTTTCCCCAAAATTTTGACTGTTTCCGTGCCTAAACTAGCCATCGGGCTGTGTCGTGCCCGAGTGTGCCTAACCGGGCCACACGTGCCATGCCTGACCCACCACTATTCATGCTGTACTAAACCAGACCGTTGGGCCAGGGTATCGACCCAAGCACGACATGCCCAATCGGGCCGTGTCGACCGGACCCAACTACAGTGTCATGCCGTGCCTCGAGCCGGCCTGACTGGCATGGCCTATTTGCCCACCTCAAGTCACAAGATGTTTTCTGCCTTCGCAGGCCAGTCATTGATGATAGGGTACCTTTCAATTTTCAAACAGCAGATGGGCCTGAAGGCAGTCTGATTTAGCTCCACTTGTCAGCCAATTTCCGAAGCAACAATTTGTTCCTACTGCAACATTTGTCTATACATATGTGTCCCTTACAGTTTACTTGGAACAAAGAAATGTTTTTACGATGCAAATGATCCTAGATTGTATTTATTCATTGAAAAAGACTGCTACTGAATACTGATATACATACTCACAACTAAGTTCTCCGAATAGAGAAGCGAGTACTATCACAAACAACAGCATGCTTAAATATGAAACTGAAATAATGACAACATTCGAAGGACCTAGGATAGTAGTCTTAGGCTAATGAGAGCTCTCCAGCTGGGCTACGCCTTTTCACCATTTTCTCCGATGATTCGTTTGTTTCGTGTATGACCTTCAGAGCATATTCCTGGGTAAAGCAAATAGTTCCATTAGTATGCAAAAATTCAGAATGCCTTGTAGGCTGGCTAAAGTACAGAACAACATACCTTGCTTGTAGGCCTGTTGCCAAGACCAAATCTGTTTGCAGGCTTTCCATCTGGAATCTTGTAGTCTCTGAACCAGTCCCTGATAGCAGTCAGCGTTCCCTGAATAGATGTAGCAAAATGTTGGTTAGATGTCCAAACAATTGTTAAACACAGAGCAGTTGAAGTAGATTGTGTCTCTATCATCTCGTCAAAACCCTAGAGCATCTTTCTGGCGGCTGGTCGGGGACTTCATCTGGTGTTCAGCGGTCATTTGCGGCGGCTCTCTGTCATCCAAGCGACATGTTTGGCCGGGGTTGCGCAGGCGGACAGCGAAACGCTGCTGTTGGTGGTAGACGGGTATCGATCATTGGTGGCACTGGCGGCCAGGTTGCCGGGGCTGGTGGCACTGGCGGCTTCGGCGGTGCTGGTCAGTTCCCAGTCAGCGGAGGTGTGGGCGGTCAGTTTGCTAGCGATTTGGCTTCGAGTCTTGGCGCTGCTGGTAGTAGCGGTGGGCAATTCTCGAGTTTTGGCGCTGTTGGTTTCGGTGGAGCACAACTCCAGGGCAACGGCGCTATTGGTTTCGGCGGTGGGCAAATCCAGAGCATCGGAGGCTCTGGTCAGTTCTCTGTCAATGGTGGTGTTAGCGGTCAGACGGTGCTATTGGTGGGCAGGGAGGTTTCCCCGTCGTTGGTTTTGGTGGTAGTACCTCACTCCCTAATCAGCGACAAGCTCGGGCACCTAGCAATGGTCGTGGGAGGTTTGGAGACGGCAACAGAGGCTGGGGTTGTGGCCAGTTTGGTGGGGGCAATCCGCTGGTCAACACGGATTCCACAGGTGCTGTTTCTAACATGGTTTGCTTTCGGTGCAAAGGAAGGGGCATGGAATTGGTAATTGCAAAACTATTTTAATGTGTGATATCTGTGAGGGTGATGACCATTTGGCCAATAAGTGTCTGTTGACGCTGATACCGCGACCTATTGCCAATTTGTGTGGATTGGGTGCTGATGGGTTGGGGTTTTATCACATCCTAAATCCTGTGACAAAGAAGTTGAAGAAGGAAAACAATAAGACAGGACTTGTCCGAATCATTGGTGATCCACTGTCTGAAGACCTTCTGATTGCTGAGCTGAGAAGATTAGTTCCTTTGAACTGGCAGCCACAGGTGGAGACTCAGGGGAAAAGGTGTTTCTAGTTCATTTTCCAACTAGGCTTGATATGCTTCGTATGGTGGCTATTGGTGATGTTCATTTGAAAGAGCATAAGATGATGTTGCAATTTGTGGAATGAAACTTGAGGCCCACACCTAAGTACCAACTACAGAAGGTTTGGGTTCAGGTTTTAGGAGTACCATTGGAAGTTCGTGATTTTCTGAGTCTTTGTGCTATAGGCTCGATTATTGGCATAGCAATGAGAGTGGATATGGAAAAGATCCGCAAGAACGATATGGTTCGGCTGCTGGTGGGTGTTCTGGACATAGATGCCATTCCTTCAAGTGTAAGGATTGTGGTGGGAGAATATGTTTACGACATTTTTTTCAAGGTTGAAGCCGCAGAGGTGGATACTGTTGACGATGGGATTATTCGGCGAGAGGATCATGAGGGAGAGGATAAATCCGGCAGAGGCAAAGATGTTAACATGACAGATAGAGATGCTAAGAGACTGAAGAATAATTCGAATATTGAATCACATGCTCCTGTGAACTGTGAGGGACAGTCTATCTCATTTTCTAGGGGGAATACTTTGGGGCTTTCGCATTTGGATACCGTTTGGGTGACACCAAAGGCGGTTAGAACGAAGATTGCAACTAATGCACGGGAGGATGGTGCGTTTGTTTTGAACTCTCAGGGGCAGAGCCCGGCGGTTGCTTTGGCCGGTTTACACTTAGATATCAAAGAGCCGGGGGAATGCCTTGTGGTGGATGATCTACTAGTGGAACAAGCCATGACAGATGCTGCTGAAGTCAATCCGACGGGGCAGGCCGTGGGGTTGGGCGACGTTACCAAGGTTGATGGAAGTGCAGGCTCAACTACGGCAGCGGTAATGGAACCTGCGGTAGTAGCATTTGGAAAAATTACCAAGGTGGCTGATGACTTTGTTACTGATTAGGCTCATGTCGGGGAGGGCTTTGACGATTTCGATGCAGCAAAGGAGGTAGTGGCGCTTCCTCGACTGGTTGCTCCCATGGCAGTTAAAGTGCACAGCAAGGAGGCCTCATGAGGTTCAAGGTCAGCTGGGGGTTTTTGGCCGGAGCTGGCCACCAAGGTTGATCCGGTGGAGTCTAGACAGAGTGAACGTATTAAGAGGCAGCTGTCCGGTGATGTAGACTTGGTCCAGAAGGCTATGCGGCGTGTGCAAGTTTGTAACCTCGAAATTGATCCATGTAAGTCTGCTAATAAGTTATCATTTTTGTCTTTTTCTGATGAGCAAGTTATTAAAAAAGTTACTAGTATAGGAATTTCTTTAGGAGATGGTAATAGTGAGATTGTTAGTACTATTCAAAATATTAAGGATCTTGAATTAGGAAGATTAAAAAAGAAAGGAATAGTAGATGTTGAGGAGTTGGAGGATGAGAATCAGGATTGCAGTGATATCTCAGCCCTCAATCATTTTGTTCAGATTTAGATGATGTGTTATTGGAGGATGATTTTACTTTGGTAACTTATAGAAAAAGGGCCTCCAGCTCTGGGAAGAAGAAAGGAAAAATTCTTTTAATAGGCCAATTAAATTACAGTTAAAATGAAAGGTCTTTTTTGGAATAGCAGAGGTTTAGGAGACTTGGCTAAACATCGATACATTTGTGAAGTGGTTAAGAAGCAACATTTAGATTTTATGGCCATCCTTGAAATTGGTAAAAAAGATTTTTCTGTGTCTAATCTTAACCATCTTTGTGGTAGATGAGATTTTTTGTAGTATTGTTCTCCACAGTCTGGGGGCATTCTTTTAGGGGTGGATCCTCAGATTTTCGATATTAGTTCTATTGATGCTGGTGATTTTTATGTAAAGTTTCACCTAAAGAATAGAGAGGATGACTTCCAATGGATTCTTGTGGCTGTTTACGGTGCAACTCAAACCCATTTTAAGGAGAAATTTCTTACTAAACTGGTTCATGCCTGTAGGAAAGATTCTCTTCCCATTTTAGTTGGGGGTGATTTTAATATTATCAGGCATGTAGGCGAAAAAATAATAATAACTTCGCGTATAAATGGCCTTTTTTTGTTTAATACTGTGATTAATAATTTGGATTTAAGGGAAATAGATTTATCTAGGAAACAATTTACTTGGGCTAATTCATTAGATAATCTAACTTTTGAAAAGCTGAATAGAGTTTTAATGAATACAGACTGGGAGCATAAATTTCCTTTGGTCATAGTTAATGCTCTTGAAAGGTCGTTGTCTGATCACACACCGTTGCTTCTAAATACGAGAGTGGCCTCTTATAGAGGGAGTCAGCCGTTATTTAAATTTGAATTAGGCTGGTTACGTAGGGACGGGTTCAGGGAGATGGTGGCTAATGTGTGGAAAAGAGAAGTTAGAGGTCAGTCTGCCTTACCAATTTGGCAGTATTAGGTTAGATCTCTTAGACAATATTTTCATAGTTGGGCTAAAAATAGTAGTGGGACTTAAAAGAAGGAAAAGCTAGAACTCAACTTGATAATTGATAAGCTTGATAAAAAGTTGAGCTTTTGAGATTGTCTGATGAAGACTTTTCCCTTAAAAATTAGCTAATGAGAGATTGACACATCTGTTAAGAGAAGAAGAAATTAAACGGTACCAAAGGTCCAAAGCGAAATTTCTTTTGGAGGGAGATTCAAATACACGTTATTACCATTTGATTGCAAATGGTAAACATAGAAGACATAATTTTTCAGCTCAAACAAGAGGAAAGGATAATTCGGGGGGATATACAATTAAAAAAGTATATCACCAACTATTATAAAGGTCTGTTTGGACTATCCAAAGTTAATCATTTATCTATGATTGATTCTTTTATGAATGACATACCTCATGTTTCGGATACTGAAAACAAATTCCTAATAGAACCTTTCACGGAAAAGGAGGTGAAAGAAGCTATCTTTCAAATGGAACACAACAAAGCACCTGAACCAGATGGTTTCCCTGTTGAGTTCTATCAGGTGTTTTGAGAAGTCATTAAAAAAGACATGATGTTTCATGAATTTCATGTTTGTTCAATGCCTCTCTTTAGCTTGAATTTTGGGATCATTACACTGCTTTCCAAAAAAGCGGATGCTAAGCAAATACAACAATATAGACCTATTTGTCTTCTAAATGTCAGTTTCAAAGTTTTTACTAAAGTCGCTACTAATAGGATTATTGGTGTAGCTCAAAAGGTTGTCAGATCATCCCAATCGGCGTTCATGCAGGGCAGATTTATTCTTGATGGAGTTATTATCCTTCATGAAACAATCCATGAGTTACATAAACAAAATTTGGATGGAATAGTATTCAAGATAGACTTTGAGAAAGCTTACAACAAAGTAAAATGACCGTTTTTACTTCAAACTTTGAGAATGAAAGGTTTTTCAACTAAGTAGTGTTCTTGGGTGGAGAGTTTCGTTAAAGGAGGGAGTGTTGGAATAACATTGAACGATGATATTGGATACTTTTTCATACTCAGAAAGGTCTTACGCAAGGTGATCCTATGTCTGAAATTCTTTTTAATCTAGTTGTGGATATGCTTGCCATTTTTATTTCTAGAGCTAAAGAAGGTCTTTTATCTGGAGTAGTTCCTCATTTGATTGATGATGGGTTGTCAATATTACAGTACGCTGATGACACTATCCTCTTCTTGAATAATGATTTAAAACAAGAAAAAAAAATCTCAAATTTATTCTATATGTCTTTGAACAATTATCAGGTTTAAAGATTAATTTCCACAAGAGTGAGATTTTTTGTTTTGATACTGCCAAAGAAGTTGAATCACAGTATACTCAGTTATTTGGTTGTGAAGTAGGTGACTTTCCTTTCAGGTACTTAGGTATTCCGATTCATTTCAGAAAACTACGGAATTGTGATGGGAAAAAGGGTTGAGGATAGAATTGAAAAGAAGCTTAGTAGTTGGAAAGGAAAAAATATGTCTGTTGGTGGACGATTAGTACTTATTAACTCTGTGCTTAGCAGTCTACCAATGTTTATGTTATCCTTTTTTGAGGTTTCTAAAGAGGTTTTCAAAAGATTAGATTTTTATCGCTCTTGATTTTACTGGCAGAGTGACAGTCATAAGCGAAAATATAGGCTTGCTAAACGGAGTTTACTGTGTTTATCCAAAGAACAAGGCGGCCTAGGCATTCAGAACTTAGACATAAAAAAATAAAAGTTTACTAGGAAAATAGTTATTTAAGTTACTTAACGAAGAAGGTGTATGACAGTCTATGTTAAAAAGGAAATATTTGGGTGGGAAGTGTCTTTCGCAGATGGTAAATAAGCCTGGAACTTTCCATTTTTAGTTAGGTTTAATGAAAATCAAAGATCAGTTTTTTTGTTTTGGTTCATTCCAGATTAAAAATGGAATGCAAACTAGATTTTGGGAAGATAATTGGTTAGGAGAAGCTCGCTGAAAGATCAATATCCAATACTTTATAATGTAGTACGGAGAAAGGATGATACAGTGACAAATATTCTGAGAACGACTCCTCTAAATATCTCTTTTCGAAGACCTATTATTGGGTCTAAGTTATATGCGTGGAATGAGTTAATTTTGAGAATTGCTAATTTACATTTGATCTCTCAACAAGATGTTTTCAGGTGGACTTTGAATAAGTGGGCTTTTTCAATACAGTCTTTCTATGCGGCACTAATTGGAAGTTCTCATGTCCCCATTAGGAACTTTTTTTGGATACTTAAAATTTCATTAAAAGTAAAAATATTCCTATGGTATCTCAAAAGAGGAGTAGTTTTAGCTAAAGATAATCTGTTCAAAAGAAATTGGAGGGGAAGCAAAGAGTGTTGTTTTTGCATTAACGAGAAAACAATTCAACATCTTTTTATTGAATGCCCATTTGCACGTCTTGCATGGTGGGCTATTTAATGTGCTTTTAATTTATCTCCTCCTACGAGTATATCAAATATGTTTGAGAATTAGTTATCCGGTATTCCAAAATTTTTAAAGTCACAACTCCTAGTGAGAGCTAGTGTCTTATGTTGGTCTATTTGGCTATGTCGAAATGATGTTGTTTTTAACAAAAAGATTATCGCTAATCCCTTGCAGATTATCTTTTGAGTGGGCACTAGCCGAGGGCTTGGGCAAGTTTGCAGAAACCGGCCTAGAAGGAGTCTATGTTAGCCGGAAGCGACAAACTGGAGGTAGTGGTGAAGCAAATTTTAAGCATTCATAGGTGGCGGTTTAGTCACAGGATATGTAATGACGGAGTTTAATTTTCAGTCGTCGTTCGTTTGTAAGGCTTTAAGCTACTTTTAACAGTTTTGGTTACTTTGGTGCTTTAAACTCTCTAATAAAATAGGCTATGTGCATCCTTGATGCAGAGGCCGGGAGAGGTATTATCTTATATTATCTAAAAAAGTCTGAATATCGAAGGTGAAAGGAATTTAATAAGGGGAAAAAAGGCTTCATGACATGATAATGCTAAATATTACAGGCTTACAGCGAAAGTACATGAGAATGCATTGTTCATCCATGCCTTGAGCATCAAATGATTGCTATATAACATATTTGCTGTGGAACTCCCTAGTTATAACTTATAAGGTCAAAATTTGAGAAACAGAACACCTTGGAATAATATGAAAAAGATCAAAATTTTCACCAATGCCACGATTACTCATTGTCAAAGTAGAACATGAAACAACAGAAAAAGGAGAGGACAACTGTCATACCGGGAAATGCTTCTCGACATCATTGACATCATTCACAAGAGATGCTCTGGGGTCATTCAAGGAAATGGCAACAATCTTCCAGTCAAGCTCTCCCTCATCAATCATTGTGAAAGCTGCCAGTGCTTTCACCTTAAGAATATCCCCAATCTTAGCACGCCTTTCACCTATCTCAATGACATCGACTGGGAAAAGAGATAAAAAGAACGCGATCTAAGCTCCTGCTACAACTAAAATAACTTAGAAAAGATAAATTAATTAAGCAATTTGCAACCTGGATCGTTATCTCCAAGTGCTCCTTCAACTTCTGTATTTGTTAGCAAAACTTGGGTCCTCCCATGTCTGGGGAAGTAATATGTAGTTCCAATTAATATTATACCTGACACAACAATAATATCACAAAAGAAACATCCAAATCCACTGGACCAATCTAACAATGCAGATTCCAGCTGACACTCGTTGGCACATAAGGGTTTTCAAAATCAATTTTCAATTTCAACTCTTGATTATGATAATAAAGCACAACAGGTATTGTTCATACTGCTTAACTATAAATTAGCATCAGAAATATACCCTACAAGGCTAAAACTGGAAGACCCAACTAAATGCTTCAATTTGAATCAATGCAGACTCTCACTACAACAAATTAACAACAATGACAAAGAGGACATGAAGGCCCTGTGTCGGGGAGCTTTAAGCCGGCTTCAGCTTCAGAAAAACTGGAAACCCCCCAAACATGCCAGCTTTGCAACCGCTTACCCCTTTAGCCATAGCTGAAGCACACCTCAAAGCCAAAGCATCTTCCTATCAGCTTTACAGGCTTATTGCGTAAGGGGTATATTTGTTTACCACTAGAACTTCAAGGAAATTACCCTCCAACTGCCACTACATAAAAGTTCCGCTCCCGTTCAATCCTCCCCGACCGTACCCCTTCGCTCCCCCAGTTGGAGGCCGAACCCCAAGAGGCACGCACGAGCGACGCGACACCCTCCCTCCCCGCTGGCCGAAGCTCCTTCCCCTTGCCTCTTGTTCATCCCGACGCCAACCCGAGGCCCCACCGTCTAGACGCCACTCCGTCCCAGCCGCCCTCCGCCCACCAGCAGAAGGTAACAACCCCTCCATCCTCACGTTCATATCCATGGTATTTTTGTCTCAGATTTGATTTTTGAGACCCATGGGAATGTGTTTGGATCTGAATTTTTTTGTAGTTACCTCATCCGGTTGTGATGGATAGTACACAATATCAATTCCTATTCTAACTACTACTCTCCACTCCACTCCACTCCATTCCACTCCAATTTAGATTTTGTTTTTGCAAAGTGGTTTCGGTTTGCATGTAATTGTAATTGAGTTTCCATTGTTCACGCTCTCAGTTCTCACGACACACACAATGTTCCAACGATGGTACGAATTAATATAGAGTTTGCATACTGCATATGAATACATATTCTACTCAATTAGGGGTTTCCATTGATGATAGTGGTTTAAGTTTGCATGTAATTGTAGTTGAGTTTCCTTTGTGCGCCATTAATTTGCATGTAACTAAATGACATAAGTGTGTTCACAAGTTGTGCTTCATTGGAGAGTATATATGTAAATCTGTAAATTGATAATACTGTAAATTCATAGTTCATAAATCTGTAATTACATGATTAGGATTAACAATTTGGCACTATACATCTTTTTTTTAGCTCTAGATCCCTTAAAATGAGAAATGTAATATTGATAAATTATGTCTGGCAATTGAATCTTTGTGTTTTTGTCCTATGTGTTATTTTTGGTCATCAAAGAGGAAACCCCCCATGTTTATGGAATTGCAAGAGCATGTGTGGAAGTTGCATCCATACAGGTTATACCTAGTTTTGTTCAACCACATGTTTTGGCTCTCAAAATTCTCTGCATGAATCTTGTAAATGTGTTGAACCTTTGATTGGGTTAAAATATGACTAATCAGAGTTTATATTCTTATCCATGAAAGATAACTTCCAAGATGACTATCCACTTATGACACTAATCTAACACCTTCGGACTTATCCATCCCAAAGGATTAGGTTAATCCGTTGAGTCCAGCAAATCCAATCTACAAGAGAAACTTACTAAATTTATTACCCATAGTGATCAAACCAGTCTCATCAACGTTCCATACTTCCTAATAACTCTTATGTCCCCAATTAGGTATGGACATACTTTTTGTCACTACCCAAAAGGTAAATACCCTATGACAACATCACATTAATCAACTCCAATTCCAAAGATCTAGGCTACGATCAATCATGCACCACGCTGCAGATCCGACTTGAGAACTCAAACCTTATCAATGAACTCCTATGTTTAAAACCTCTCGCTTAAACATATTAGGATCTCACAAAAGGATTTTAACTCCCTTTAGGAAAAGAGGCATTGACTTCAAAACTCGAAATAATCCAAAATAAATACATAAAGCCAAAGCTTTCACATAATAAAGAACTTACAATGAAACTTTGACATCTCGAACACCAAGCGAATAAATGAATCATATTTTCCAATAAGAAGGGCAGAACTCCCAAGACACAAACAGAGACCAAGTGAAATCCCAACAAATTTCACCATCCGCATCTATACCCAGAATTGGTCTAAATCAAGCTCAAGAAGAGAACAACTTTGAACAACTTTTCTAAAGGTATTCACCGCGTACTGTAGGGTACTCGAGGTAGTCATTTCGCTATTCTCATACTACGAGCGGTGGTGTAACCTAGTAAAGCCCAAGGCCACAACCACGACCTCAACCTCTCAACAACCACTATAGTTACTGAGCTATCATAATAATCATATCATAAGCATTGTGTCGTTCATAACAGCAATGATCAATGCGACATAACGAAACGTAAATGCAATGCTTGACCCCTTCCCATCCTCATGTACTAGTGTGTCAAGTTTTTTTAGTTCACTAATCATTACAAAATTTTTAGCAAATTAAGTTACCTAAGTTTGCATGTAATTGTAGTTGAGTTTCCTTTGTGCGCCATTAATTTGCATGTAACTAAATGACATAAGTGTGTTCACAAGTTGTGCTTCATTGAGAGTATATATGTAAATCTGTAAATTGATAATACTGTAAATTCATAGTTCATAAATCTGTAATTACATGATTAGGATTAACAATTTGGCACTATACATCTTTTTTAGCTCTAGATCCCTTAAAATGAGAAATGTAATATTGATAAATTATGTCTGCAATTGAATCTTTGTGTTTTTGTCCTATGTGTTATTTTTGGTCATCAAAGAGAAACCCCCATGTTTATGGAATTGCAAGAGCATGTGTGGAAGTTGCATCCATACAGGTTATACCTAGTTTTGTTCAACCACATGTTTTGGCTCTCAAAATTCTCTGCATGAATCTTGTAAATGTGTTGAACCTTTGATTGGGTTAAAATATGACTAATCAGAGTTTATATTGACATCATGCCTTCCTTGTTGTTAGGACAATATCTCTTGTTGGTAGATAAACTCTTCTTGATGCTAACTAAACTACAATTTTTTGTTTTTTGTTTTTGTGATAAAGGCTGGTGGTCTATTTGCTGGATCCATCTTCCTAATGCACAACTTTGGTGAACTAATGGCCATCTAAAGAGGACTTGATAGGACAACAATGGGGATCCAGTGGAGCTGTGTTTCCTTGTTCTCTTTTCACCCTTTTTGGCAGCACTGTCATCAAACATGTTCTTAGTGTGGATCATGGAGTGTAACTGCTCACATGAGACAATTTTCTTGGTATAATGGAAGCCAAAATATTATGTCCATGTTAGATGTTTGCCTGTTTTTTCTGAATTATCAGGCGAAACGTCAAAAACTCATTGGGATATCCTTTTCTTAGGACTTGCTTGGATTTTGTATGACCCAATTCATGCAGTAATTTACGCTCTGAGTTGCGATGTATTGGTGATATTCTTGCTGTGAAATCTTTTTATCTTCCTGATTTCGAGTGGTTGAATGTTTGCTGTTACTGTTGTTCTCCTATCTGGAACACATGTCAACAATTAACTTTATAGTTTTTATATATATAAGGATATCATGGCTAGCATTGCTTTGTATAAAGAAAATGTGCATTTCACCTCCTAAATGTGATATGTTACGTTGCAAATTGTTGCACAAATGTTCATAACTTAGTAAAATTAAGTCGTTTAATCAATATTTCTGCAAAAAGAAATAAAAAAAACCATGTTTACCCTAAAACAACACACAAATATGCCTTTAGAACCCTCAAGGGTATTTCAAACATTTCATCATTCATCTACAGCTGTAACAACCAGTCAACCCAACAAAAAACCAGGTTGCCAAACGATCTCTTAGGAAAAGCTACAACAACCAGCTATAACCGTTTTTAGCTTAGAAAGTCAAAAGCAACTTTCCAGCAAAGCTACAGCTCTCCTAAACAGGGCCAAAATCAGATATGGAGTTACCGCCCATTTGTATAGGAACTTTTCTAAGACATTCTCAGATGTGGTGCCATGTACACGAAAATGTAGAATATATGGTCAGAATTATTAGAAGAAAAGCAAACAACCACACATGTCTTTAAAATGTGCATTGAATAACAGGAAATTGGGACTGGTCTTACAACTCCTACTCAAATTTCAGGAACAGGTTAGCCTTGTGTTTGTCTGTCAAGTAACTTCATGCTTAGCTAGACAGAAGTTCTTTAAGGACAATATCAATAGCAAGGCATTCGAAACTGTTCTTTAATTCCAAGAGCAAAAAAAGGGTAATACTATGATAACGTTGTCTAAAATCATATCCTATTAAATCAAAGTTTCTGACAGGTAACTTATTTTATGAAAGAGCTCCTGAGGGGAGCCCAAGCTAGCAAATTTAGTTTCTGGAAGGTGACTTATATTCCGAAAGAGCTCCTTAGGGGAACCCAAGCTAGCAAATTTTTGTTATGGCCAGAAGGGTGCAAGTTGTGAGTTCCAAAGTAAACAATCAAACCACCTTTTCATATCTACCACCTAAAGCACAAAATACTGCTCCCTCCGTTTCGCTATATTTGTCCATGGCATCGGGAGTATCCGTTTCAATATAATTGTCCATTGTGAGAATCTAGAGTGTAGTTAAATGCTTTCGAAGATGTTATACCACATTTAATATGGGTATGTACGGTCATTTCTGATTAATTATATATTAGATTTAGCACTTCATTGGTCTGTGTGCATAGTGGGCTGTGGATAAATATAGCGAAACAGAGGAAGTAAATTCTAGCGCCAACACAAGAACAGCTAATCTCTCCTGTAATCTGGATGGTATTACATGGAATATCATTCTATCCACCGTGACCTCCAAATTTGAGACTAGAGGATCAAACTACCAAAGTTATCTTTGAGGGTTTGACTAAACCCCCCCCCCAAAGTAGTAGTAGCCTAGTGGAACTAAGTCTTGTAGTACCACCCAAGTACCCACTACGATGCAAACTTTACTGCTAAATGATAACAACACAAACTCGCACCAAAAAAGCCATAAAGTTGCAAACTTCACCATTGACCAACAGCTCAAACTACTAAATACTAATCCCTTCTTACAGTGGCAGCCTACTCCAGTTCATCACAATCAATTAGCACATCATTTTCAAAATCCGCACTTCTGCAGACTTCTCAGTTCTAACACTATGGGAGAAAAAGCCACAAGTAATACTCGCTAATCTAGCATTTCCTTAGTTCTATTGGGTACCATTAATAAAGATGCAAACTCTGCCAGTAAAAGCTACCAAAATTCTCTTCTTATGCAGCATCTCAAGTTGTTCCATACCATTGTTATTAAGTCGCTCGATTAGTCGCGACTAATCGACGATTAATCCACAAGTCGGTGCATAGCTTCCGACTAGAGCCATCGACTCGACTAGGAGGGCTAGTCACCCGACTTGCCATCTAATCGGTGGTTAGTCGCGACTAGTTGAGTATGGCTAGCCGTTCGACTTGCTAGAAGGGAGGGGAGGGAGGGGAGGAAGGGGGGAGGAGGAAGCGGCAAGGTTGGTGACGCGACAACGTGCGTGAAACAGAGGGCAGAGGCGACATGGAGCAATCCCTCCCCATCTCCTAGCCAACCTCGCCATTGCAGCCCCGGAGAGGGAGTCGCCACCGGCAATGCACCTCTGCCACCCCTCACAAGATGCAGATCGAGCCAGGTGCTGCTCTGTTTTGCTGCTCTGTTCTTGATCCTAGTTTTTCTTTTCTGTTTTGCTGCTCTATTCTTTCCTTCCTTTTCTACCTTCTATCAAACTCAGTTTTGCTGCTTTCTTCTAGATCAAGATCTGAGTATTCTCCCCCTCTGATCCTGGGTAGTAGCAGGCAGTACAGTACTAATAGTAGCAAGTAGTAGTAGCAGTAGAAGGCAGCTAGTAGTAGAATGTAACATCCTGAATCTTGGCTTGTATTTTAAATGTAAGAAAATATGTAGAAATTAAAATCTTTCTTACACTGTTGTTGTTGTTGGAATTTTTGAAAATTCTTCTAAAGGAATTATGGAAATTCCAAAAAGCACAAGTTCATTTTTATCGTCTTGACCCTCCTTTTTCAAATCCTTGTCAAACCTTGTGATCATTTCTTTAAAATATTTTTTCTAAGTTCTAGGGATGCTATGGGACTCCTTTGAAAAATTTCACAATTTTTAGAAATTGTTTGAATATTTTTAGAGGCCAGACAAACCAGTTTGACTTTGAGTCAAACCCTAGTTCAGAACCTTGCAGAATTTCTAGAGGAAAATGCACTACATAAAAACCTCTGAAAATTTTATACAAGGTCAACCCTAAAGTTCGCAAGCTCCTGTAAAAAATTCAGAATTTTTAGAGTTAGTTTGCTACCTCAAACAATTCCCCAAAATTTCTGTCCTAATTCAAAACCCTAGTCAAACCTCTGTTGGGCTCGAGTCAGATCCAACCACTTGACTCGGTCGAGCCAAGTCACTCAATCGTACTGGGCACGTGAGTTGAGTCGTTTGATCTTAATCCAACGCCCCAGACCTCCCATGCCGTTTTGGACCTCCGGATGTCTTGAGCAATCACGGTCGTCTGTCTCAGATCTAATCGTCACGACCTCCTCCCGTGTTCTTCTTCTTCCTCCTCGCGCTCGTGCAAGCGTGCGCCATGGCGGGGAAGGCGGGGCAAGCACCGATCACTTTGTGGGGCCCTCAATGGCTTTGAGCCCCTCATTTTCGTCTGTGTCAGCGTTTAGCCCTGCTCTTTACGTGCTCCTTTCCTCTTTTTCGCACTTGGCAGAGCTTTAGATCTTGTCGCCATTAAAACTTGTCCTGGCGTAGCCGTTGACCCTCGAGCTATTTGAGGACCTCCGAGCTCCTCCCTTGGTTCCTCTTTAGCACTCTTCGCCACCTAGCTCTCTCTGTGTGTGTGTTTGAGCGCAAATCACCGAGAGCCCTCTTTTCTGCCATTTTCGACCATCCGAGCTCTTCATTGTCGATAGGGCTCCAGTGGTCCTCTTGCCCTGCATTTCGCTCCCTTTTGGACATCGGTTCGTCACAAAACTTTCCCCTAACTCAATCTTAGGTCACCTTCACAGGGTCACTCAAAATTGGAGTTTGCGCGGATTACAGCCAAAGGTGATCTCCTTCACCCTCGACTCCGGTAAGAACCTCTTCCGTTCAATTCTTTGCTTATGGACCTCCCTTGGGCCTTCACGAAGTTGTCCTTACCCTCCTTTCTCCTTCATTTTGCTCGGGATCTCTTGTCCCCGTTTTCTTCCTTGGTTTCGATGAGCTCCTCCATCGCCAGAGCTCCTCGGACCTCCTTTGTGCCTAAGTACCTTCGCGATAGTCCCGTAGTGCTCGAGCACCTGCCAATTTAGACCGTTTCGGAGCTTTTCGTCATTTTCGGTTTTAGCCGTACTTGCTCCTCCGCCACTTTACGACTCGTCGGCGTTTTAGGCCAGCTCCGTCGTCGAAAGTGCTCCCATAGTGTTCGCAATTATATTGCGAACGTTTTGCCACTTTTGGTTTGCGCCGTCGTGACCTGAGTCGTTGGCGGCAAGCCGGCGAGCCAATCGTGAAGTACCGAAGTCCTGTTGTCGTAAGAACTCCCCTTCGACAAGTTCCAGGACCTCTTAGGTTTAATCGTAGCCGTTAAGACCTCTTTGGGTTAAATCTTAACCGTAGGTTCTCCCTCGGTAAAAACCGTAGTTGACAAGACCTCCCCTAGTATAGATCTTGGCCGCTAAAGACCCCCTTGGTTGTAATCTTGACCGTTAGAATCACCCCTGTGCAAAAGATCACCCCTGTGGTCATTTTTGTAAAAACCACCCTTGGGACCACTCTTGGGGTCCTCTTTCTAAAAGACCACCCTTTGGTCTTTTGTAAAGAAAACCTCAGGACCTCCCTCCTCGCAAACCTTAACCTTTAGGATCACCCCTGGGTAGATATTGACCGTTCAGGACCTCTTCGTGGAGATTTGAGTCGTTCAAGACCTCCCATCGTTTAGACCTTATCATTAAGGACCTCTCCGTTGGAATATTGACCGTCAAGGACCTCCTTTGGTAGATCTTGGCCGTCCAGGACCTCCCCTTGCGTAGATCTTATTGCCCAGGACCTCTTCTGAATAAATCTTGACCGTCCAGGACCTCTCCTTAGAGATCTGAGCCATTCAGGACCTCCTCTTATAGACCCTTAACCTTAGGACATCCCCTCAGCCCTGGACCATTAGATCTAGATCCAACGGTCTAGACCTCCTCAGCGCTTTCGGAGTTCTAGCGTGCGATCCTCTTTTTGTTGTCCATTTCTAGATCTGCGACTCATATCTCGTGAACGTTCGAACCTCCGAATGTGATCTTGGTCTAAGTCGTTCATTTTTAGATCCATGGCCCAGATTTGGTGAGGCATTCGGGAAGTCCGAATGTCCCATCTCTTGTAGACCGTTGGATATAATCCAACGGTAGGCACTATTGGGTTGTGTACACGTGCGCCATGCGCTTAGGCCGTTTGATTTGATCTCAACGGCCCAGGTTTTTCCACTTTGAATTGGTAATAAGTAATTCCCGAAATCCTTTATTTGTGAACTGTTAATTGTTTTAAATTTCAAATTTTCATAACTAATTCATTTTAACTCCATTTTAGATGATTCTAATTGTGTTAAATTTCTGTTTAACTAAATTTTAATCTAAAAATGTGTGTAGACACTGCTCTATACCAGAAAATTGTGTAGGTTGAATTAACTTGCTCTAGCATTAATTTTTGTTCTAGAAATTCATTTAAAACTTGTAAAATGCATAAGTAATTCTCTGTAAGTCCAAATTGAGCAAACTAAAATTTGTTAAATCCCTCTGATATTATGCTTTAATATAGAATGGGTTTTATTCATGTCTTTGCCTTTGAAAAATGTTATACCCTAGTTTCATAACTTAGAAAAATTACAAGTAATTCAATTTAACTCCAAATGAAGTAAATCCAATTTTGGTGTTCTTAGAATGTCATGTCCTGCCTACCATACAAATATTAGGTCCTGAAATTTTCTGAAAAATTGTGCCATGAACAGTAACATAAAACAATTTAATTTGAATTTTCCAGCTCAAAGAAATTGTTTATGCTATAACTTATGCATACTTAGTCCAAATTGAATGATTCTTATTGCTAAATTCATTTAAAATTATGGTCTTCCTGCTGTGCAAATTTTATGAAATTCGGATGACTTTGAATTTTGAGTCTTTTTCAATGTTCTGCGTTCTTATTGGATTTTCGCGTTCTTGCATTACGTTTCGAGGAATTTGTTGAACCCGAGAGTGATTCTCTGCAGCAAGAGAACTACCAGCAAGGCAAGCAGATGTAGCATCATTTGATCATATTGCTCCTATTATTTTCAAAGTCTAATATGTTGTTTGCAAGTTCTACGTATGCATTACTATGTTGTGTTAAACTATTATCGATTAGTTGACCCATTAGCTGCATAATCTGTAGGCAAATGTTTATCCTCTACTACTGAGCCTATGATTATCTTGTTGTGATTTAGGGTTCGTTGGATGAACCCTTGTCACTTAGTAGTGTCCGAGTCAATGTTGCTTAGTCATGCTTAGCTACTGGTAGAATTAGGCGGTTGTCGACTTAGTCGATAACTTTGATCACATAAAAACTTATTATGACTTTATATTCAGTATCTTGTGCTATGTTTAATTGAGAAAACTAAAAAGAACTGAAAACAAAATATTTTAGACTTGGTCACAATGGTAAAATGGTGTATTTTTTGGTGTGACTGGAATGGTGCCCGAGTCAACAAGGACCGAACATCTTGTTACACTAAGCCAAGCATTGTTGCGTCCTAACCACACTAGAGGGTATGTGACCTCTCTTGACTTAGTACTTTGGCGTGTGTTAGCTCCGAGTCGTAGGAGGTTGTGTAGGAGGGAAAATGTTGGGAGCATCGTAGTTGTCCGAAAACCTTCACCCTGATGGGATTTGTTGACTTTCAGCCTTGCAATGTAGCGTATGGGTTTCTATCCATACGAGCGGCTCGTAGTTAATGCACAATATTGGAAACGTCTCGTAGGACTTAGCCGTGCCGGCATACCTTTGGAACTTTGTTAATCTTGTGGCTAAAAGGCGGTCTGAAATGTGGGTACATTGGTACACCCCTGCAGGGTTCAAACTATTCGAATAGCCTCGTCCTATGTTGTGGACACGCTTGGGGAGGTCGAGAGTTAGACTATAACCTTTTCATTAAAACTTGAACTTGGGTGGTACGAATGGGTAATTCATGCTATGTTGTGGTGGCTATTGGGTTAGTCACCTCTAGGTTGTTATTTATGATACTAATTATTATCTCACTGTTATTTCAATGATTAAAAACAGATTTGACAAATTGCTTTCAACCTGTTACAATATTGCAAATGAAAATTGCTTTATGCGTCCCATTAACCACATAACCATCTCATTTGTTTCAGCTTACATGTAGCTATGTATAGACTTGTTACTCGTAAGTCTCGCGAGTATATTTTTGTACTCAACTGCATTGCTTTATTATTGCAGAGGAGGAAGTGGATCCCCAAGGGATCGACTTCTGTGAGTTTTGCTGCGGCGAGTGCGACTAGCTTGGCGGCCCGATCGGTTGCCTTGTGGGTTGTGGCTAACCGGTTGGTTTTGTTTATAGCCATCTTATGGTGCTTTTGCTTCCGTTGTTATTTATCATTTTAATGTCATTTGGCCGGTCGGCTCTTTTGTAATAACTCTATACATTGTATGTCTTTTGCTAGACTTAGCATTGTATGATGTATGGAAATGATGCATGATTTTGTAAAGATGTATGTGTGCTCCAATTTTGGGAAGCACATGTCCATCGAGGCTTAGGATATTTGATTGGTAATACTAGAACCATTTGGAGGTTAAGTATTACGAGTTAAATACCCCAGGTCCTCACATAGAAGTAACCAGCAAATAGTAGAAGCAAATAGTCGACGACTAGTCGGGACTAGTCACGACTAATCACTAAGTCGGTAGCATGGCGACTCGTACGACTTAATAACCTTGTTCCATAGTCCATACTAATTAACCCGTCATTATTTTTTGGATTGAAAACTCTGCATTATTTCATCATTTGCAATGTAAGAATCATGAACATACGAGCCTTTCACGCTACAATGAAAAAGAGCTGAAATCGCAAGCCTGAGTTACCTCGGTGCTGAGTCCTTACGAGTAGTATCGGAGCTTCCCCTTCTTGGTGTCCTGCTTGATGGGCGTGGAGGGCTCGTCGATGGCGACCTCCATCTTGGCGCTGCTCTCCTTGGGGATCTCTACGACGAAGTGGAAGGCGCTGTCGTCGGCGCGCAGCGGCACGTCGTGCCACGGCGACGCCCTCCGCCCCGCACCGTCCACAAGGAACACGCGGTACTCCAGCGTCTCGGGCTGACCCTTCTTCTTCGGTTGCAGCTCTGTGGACCTGAGGAGAGCGGCGGCAGCGAGGCCCCGGCACTGGAAGCGGACGGCGCCCAGGAGGCAGTCCCGGCGCCTGTCGACGACGGTGAGGCAGGAGAAGCGCGTGGCGGCTATCGCCGTCGCCGTCGCCATCTCCATTGGGTGGGCTGCGCTTTCTTCTGCAACGGTTCTTGGGGGCCGTGCGTTGTGGGGTTGGTGGGAGAGAGGGGAAGGTGGCGGCGGCGAGCGGCGGTGCTTGTGACTGATAAGAAACCGGCCCTGAGTCGGCAGTCCTAGTCTAAAATAGGTTTCTCATCCATTCAGTAGTTTATATAAAGGATGTGACTTCAATCATTATACTATAGTTTTACAAAAAAAGCAATAAAAAGAAGCTAGAAATTCCCTCATATCTTCGTGCTAAATCTACTATTCTGTTTTTGTGTTCTTGCATTGTTGTTACGATTATGAGTTTGTCTACTGTAAGATCGAGTAGGCCGACTAGAGGGGGGGTGAATAGGCGTTTTAAAACTTTTATGCGCTAAAACCGATTTCTAATGCGGAAGATAATACAAATACAGTTTTGCACGATTAAGACCTAAATCCACTAGTCTCAACTAAGTGCACCAACAATACAAGTCTAATGATAATAATCAATCAAGCATGGACTTGTAAGCAATTCAAATTAAGCAATGTAGATAGCACATAGCATGGCAAGCATTTATACACAATAAATGAGCAACTTAATTATATGAATGTAAATTGCAATATGGTAGAGCTCAAGAATGCAAACCACAATATGACACGGCGATGTTTTACCGTGGTACTCGGAGACATGCCGGTCTCCCCTAATCCACGTTGAGGGAAACCCAAACCAATTGGGCCGGCTCCACGAATTAAGCCTTCCTCCGAGGTATCAACAACCTCGCTCCACTAGGGTTGCTCTTACTCCACTCCGGAGATGGCGAGCACCAAGCCACTCACAAATGCCCGGGTCTTCTCACAAGCTTCACTTGAGAAGATCACCGACGCATGACGCCTCCACACCGTCTAGGTGTCGGCAAACACCAAGAGTAACAAGTCTCCAACTTTCACTTGAACCAATCAAGTGTCAAAGCTCTCATGGATACTAAATCCACCACCTAATGCAACACATGCAATAGGATTTGCCTCTCAAACCTCAACAAGTGCAACACATGCACAAATGGGAGTAGAGGGCTTGCTCTTAGCTCAAAGGAACTCAATGGGGTACCAGCAACTCTCCCTCACACAACTAATGTGGGTATTTATAGCCCACACACAAAAACTAGCCGTTGGGAGAAGATTCCAGAGAATCTGGACAAAACCGATCTGACCGCCAACAAATGACCGGTCGGACCGCCCAAGCGCCAACGGCTATAAAACTAGCCGTTGGACTTACAATCGGTCTGACCGCCAACCAATGGCCGGTCAGACCGCTCAGACCGCCAGAGAGGCCGGTCAGACCGCTCGACTGAGCAACCGATCAAACAAGAAAACATCTCTTCTGGAAAATATGTACCGCCATACAAATTTCGGTACTACCGCACTCCGGTAGTACCGTTTCAAGCGCCCGGTACTACCGCACTCCGGTAGTACCTTTTCTAAGGGTCGGTACTACCGCAGGTCGGTCAGACCGCCCACACCATGGCGTTAGACCGCTAGCACCGGTCAGACCGCTACCACAGGCGGTCAGACCGCCAGCAGTCACCAAGACAGATCAAACTTTGCACATTTGCTTCAATTCAATTTGCAAAACATATTTGCCAATTGATGCAACCTGTACACAAGAGATGAAAGCTAGATTCTCAACAAGTTGCAAAACACATTTGCCAACTTTTAGAATCAACGCCACAAGGAATAAGGTACATGGACTTAAAACGTTTGCAAAACACATTCGCAAACTAAAGTCACATGCTACAAGGAATAATCATGAGCCTCAACTATTTGCAAAACACATTCGCAAATATAGGCAACATGTTAAGTTGAGCTAGAGCAAACACAATGAGCTTATCAACACATGACTAACTCAAGTTACTGATTAAGACCTCTCTTAATAGTACGACAATCTATTCTAGCAATCCGGTCTCCCAACCAAACACCGAGACCGGTAAAAGACTAGGAACAAATTCTTAGCCCTAGCTAGTCATACCTTTTCCTTGCGCAACCACTTGAAGCTTGATGACGCACATCCTTGCTTTAAGTCCGGGTTATTGACTCAATGTCCATCAACATATGATGACATCTTTCATTTCAAGTCTTGACATGCATCAACTCATGATGCACTCTTCACTTGACCTCCATCAACACATGATGGATTCTTCTTGACTTGATGATCAACTCATGATCATCTTCTCTTATCGAACTTGATATGCATCAGCTCATGATGCATCCTTTACTCCAAGCTCTTCACTTCGGGATCTTGACTCGAACATCATCAACACATGATGATTTCCATTTCCCTTATCCTTGACTTGATGACAATCAACATATGATGTCATCCAAAGTCTTCAACCTCATGGAACAAAACCTATTTCACCATCTTATAGAAAACGTTAGTTCCACAATATGATTATCATAAATTACCACATCAAACCATTAACTGATAATGGTGGGACAAGATACCGCAATCTTTCCCTCTTTGGTAATTGATGATAATCACTCCAATAACAAGTAATTGAATGTAATTGATGTGAGTATATATTAACTACAAAGGTTATGAATACTCAAAAGATATATGAGCATATATGAACTACGCAAGTCTCATATGCTCATATGAATATATACGAACTACACAAGTTGTATATATTCAAGAATATGAGTATATATAAACTTACACAAGTTACATATACTCATATGAATATATTAACTACACAAGTTAAAAAATATTCAAGGATATATTTCAAAGTAAAGATCATAAGTATATGTGGACAAAAGAATATGGACCAATACTAATGAAATCACAAAATATGGAGTGAACTCCCCCTAAATGCGTGCATACACAAGTGTGTAATAAAGATATATGCACATATTCAAGTTAACCTTTTTGGTGAAGTTCAACCTATATTTTGGATCCGAGGAATGCAACAAGATGTAATAAAAAGATGTCGACTGCATACCTCTTTGATCTTTAAATCCAACTGAGACTAAACATGAGATATAGCAATAAAGAGGAGTTAGTCTCTTAAATAGGTTTATCAATTATGAACATACCTGTTTGGATTTTTCCTTTTTATCTCTAAGCTGAGACTAAGAAATTTATATGACAATAGAAATGTTAGTCTCATAAAGATTTGTCATTCGGAAAGCATACCTCATTTGGTTTTTACCTCTTTATCCATTTGAGACTAAACAGTAGGTATAGCAAAAAGAGTGTTAGACTCATAAATAGATTTGTCATTAATAACCAAAACTCCATTAACATATAATGGCGGGTCTAGATTCTTCATCTACGAGGTAATCGTTCGAACTGAACTCGCCAGTGACGGTTCAACAACACGTTATCAGTATGATCGACTCCGGCATACCTCTAGACCTACTATACTCGGATCGAAAGGTAACCGTTGTAGTACGACGCTCGTAGATCGAATCATTTTCTAGATCACTTTCAATTCTGCAAATTTGGCTTTCTAGATTAATTCATATGGTGCAAATTCTCTCTAATCTACCGCGAGCTGACTTGAAGTCGCTGGCCAAACCGATTGGTGGGATTTTATGAAAGAGATGATGTTGATTGCACCACAGATCATTGCATGAACAGTAAAATAAAAACGGTGTGCGGCGTCGTCGGCTGCGTGCCACCACGCCGCTGGCGCGCATGCGCGACCGGCCTGGCCCGCCGACTAACGCCGCCTCCACGCAACACCCGCATGCGTGAGCGCGCCATCGCTGGCCCCGCACGGCCATGCCACCGTTGGTCTTCGCACAGGCACGCCGCCATCGGCCATCTGCACAAAGCGCCGTTGGCCTGCAGCCCGCGCGTCGCCGCGGATACACCATCACGCGCACCGCCGCCGGGAGCCCTCTCACACCTCCGCGTGCCACGCCGAATGTGGCCGCTGCTCCACGACGACCCGTCGACATCCCATGCAAAATCGCGCTGCGCGCCGTTGAACCGCCGCGCAAGCGCCCTGAAAGGCTTGAAGACGCGTTGTCGCCACCCGCGCCAGCACACGCACAAGCGTGCTACCCGAGCCTGCGCTGGCCGTCGGCCTGAAGTCGCGCCACTGTGCCGCTCTATGCATGCGCTGCCCGTGCACGCGTCGGCTGTCATCCTGAAGCCGCGCCGCTGCGCCGCTCCATGCGCGCGTTGGCTGTCCAAAGCCGCGCCGTGCGCACCCGTACCGTCGCACTACCCGAATGCAGTCGTGCTGCCACGACTTTGTCCCGCAAAACCGCCGTCACGTTTAAAACCGCTGGCCCCGTCGGGCCGTACCCGCCGCCACGTGCTGGATCTGTGCGGGCGTCACCGCACAGGCTCACGCCGGCCGTCCACATCACGCTCGAAGCGTTGGCCCCACATGGCTGCCGGACCCACCCTTCTCCAGCGATTGCCCCGCATGGACCCGCCCTCGTTGCGCCGGCCCCGCACTGCCATGGCGCCGTCGCCTCGAGCTGCACATGCACCGGACGCGCACGGCCCCGCATCAGTCGCCCATCGTGCCATGCGCCTCCGCCACGCCAAGCACTGGTAGCACGCCGCCACTGCCGCATGTACATGGGGGCAAGGAAACCCTACGGGGTGCCCTTTGCCCCGGCTGTGTTGGGCCAAATAAGGCCGACCGACAAATATGGGTCCGGGAAGGGCCGAATGGGTCGTGAAAATTGGCTCAGCAGAAAAAAAAAAAAAAGGGAAAGAAAACAAAAAAAATCCCAATTTTGCAAGAAGGCCCTCAGAAATTCTGAAAATTGGGCAAAAAATATTTTCCAAATAGAAAATTAGCAATTTAGCCCCTAAAAATTACAGAATTCACCGAAAGTTCTTATTCTAGCAGAATAGAGCCTCGAGAATTCAATTTTTGAATAAATTTGGACTTTTGAAGCATATTTAACTTTGTTATTGTTATTTCTATGCAATTTATGTGTTGCATTTACTGTTTTGATTATCTATGATTGTTTATATTACTTTTAATCACTAAAAATAGCAGTAAATCATGAAAATGCATAGAAAAATACGGGATCACGAACCGGGAGTTCGAAAAACATCATGAGAATTTTGCAACTATTTTACACAAATTACCAGTAGTAATCTTATGAACTCTTTGCATGAATATGAAGATGACTGGCATCACGAACCAGGAGTTCGAAGAACTGACCCAGTATGGCCAGAATTTGTACATAATTTGTATCAGTCTATAATTCTGTGGTAATGTAATCACGGATGAGTAGAAGATTGAGAAGACTCTCTGTACCTTTCACCCGAATGCGGTGCAATCCACACACAACTATCGTCAAAACGACTACAAGGAGTATGCCGAATTAATTAACATCATGCAAGTTGTGGAAGCTCAAGATGATGTTCTAAGAAAGAACTACATCCCACAACCATCTAATATCAATGTTGGCCATGAAGCCAATGCTAGCATCTACAAGGTGATGAAGGCTCTCACGAAGGAGAGGGGCAAGAAGGGTAAGGTCGTGGGTCGCACGTTATTGATGTCTTCCAGTCTAAGAAGAAGGGCACATGACAGCATGAGGCACACCTCGCCATTGTAGGCACGGAGGATCCACATCCATTAGTTGCACTCATGGATGTGGATAGCCCAATAGCAGCCCCCACTATCCTTCCTTTGGATATCGTAGCGGCCGCAACCGTAGTTGGCCAAGAGGAGAAGATCGCCATAGAGCAGATTGGGGCAAAAGTTTCTAAATACTTCGCTAATTCGATCTAGTGCACACATTGCACTTGGATCTTTTATAGTAACTTACAGTTTGTAATTGAAGTAGAATATTGAATTATTTTATTGTTTGAATAATGGTTGTAAACTCTAGGAGAGCAAAGCATTAAATTCTTATGATGAGTCATGCAAGACTATTTTCCCGTATTTATAATAGCAAGTTATGTTCTGATATCTGAAGTATTTTATTTATGTGTTGCTTGCTTTCTACTGCATATTAATAAAGTACATTATATTAGAACGCGTGTGGCGCTCTATGGAGAAAGTGTGCTTAGCAGGTAGCGGCACAACGAGTACCATCTTGAGAGAGACAAAATTCTTTCAGTCGATCAACAAGAATGCTAGTAGTCTTACGACAATCACAGGCAACGATACTTGTATAATAGGCTCAGGAAGGGCCACAATTATACTCCCGATGGGCATAACTTTGGTCATTAAAGAAGCCTTATTGTACCCAGAATCGATTAGAACTCTTAAAGATATTCGCGCTAATGGTTTCCACGTAGAGACTGAAGAAGAGTATGGTAAGAAATATCAACTCATTACAAAGCGTGAAGAAAGTAAAAAAATGGTATTAGGACAACTTCCTTCATACGAAACTGGGCTATACTACACTAATATTAAGGCACCCATAGCCTATACTGCCCTGAAAATCGTATTGAGAAGCTCTGAACTTTTCTATCTCTGAGATGATAGATTATGCCGCCTAGGTCTTAGGATAATGATAAAGATAATTAACAATTCGTATGGATATAATATCGATGTAAAGGATTTCCCGACTCAGAAAGATTTTGTGTGCCCGCATGTGCCACCGGGAAATTAATTACTAGATATTCTGCTCTAAAAGAGAAGTATGAAGTCCTTGCATTCTTAGACCGTATTAAGGGAGACTTTTGTGGTCCTATACAGCCCATGTCAGGGCCATTTAGGTATTTTATGGTGCTCATCGATGCTTTCTCGAAATGGTCACATGAATGTTTATTGTCTATGAGAAATCATGTTTTTGCAAAGCTAATCTCGCAGACAATTAAAATTAAGAATAATTTTCCGAATCATCATGTGAAGTCCATTAGAATGGACAACGCTAGAGAGTTTATTTCGAAGGTATTTGATGATTATTGTATGAAAATAGGAATTAAATTGAGCATTCGTATCGCATGTCTACACACAGAATGGACTAGCAGAGGCATTGATTAAAAGGATTAATTTTTTGCCTGACCACTTTGAAGAATTGTAATTTACCAACTACATATTGGGGACGCGCAGTCCTGCTCGCAACAGCTCTCATCAATTTTAGACCATCGGCATATAACGTCCATTCACCTATGCTACTAGTGCAAGGGTCAGCACCGAAAATTTCTCATCTTTGAAAATTTGGTTATAAGGTTTATGTACATATACCACTACCACAGCGAACTACAATGGGCCCTCCCCGAAAGTCTGTGATATACGTTGGTTATGTGGGGACCCCGGAGTTATCTCCATAAGACCGAGACTAATCAAGGGCTTAGGGACATAACTCTGGATCTCCGGTAAATGGATTCAAACTTAACTCAGTCTAAATGAGAGGCTTGACTACAACCTAGAGCTCCGACTATCATGTGCGCCGCTCCTCTGCGAGCACTACATGATTGTCGGTTCTCCCACAAGTCAAGCGCTACACTTAGCGAGTTAATTCGGAATCCACGAACAGCGAGTAAGACTTATATTGGCTCCCATGATCAGCGACCAATATAATCCTACTCTCAAACAACGTTGATCACATCCATACAACATTCATACATAAATAGTACAAGAGGCATACAGCATAGTTTCAAGTTTACAACTAATACAAGTGGCCGACCGGCCAAATTAATATAAGAGTATTAAGTAGCAGCGGAAATGAACAAATAAACCAAAAGGCCAGCAGTGGTATGCCCACAACCCATCGGCAACCGACTGGGATTAAAAGATAGCACACTACTCATCGGTGTCGCCTAAATCGACACCGACGAGCTCGTCGGTCTCTAAATCCTCCTCACCTGTAAAAGCCAGCAAACACCTAGCTGAGTACAAAGAGTACTCGCAAGTCTTACACAAATAAAAATAGTTATGCATAAGGTCATTCAAAGGAAGAGCTCATATTGGCTTAGTTTTGCGAAAAGGACGCAATACTTAACAACCTACACATACTAGTTTTTCACGTGCCATTTCAAAATCAGATTTGAAGTAGAAGTAAAGCATGTGAATAAGTAATCAATTCCATAGCAAATGAATCATACCAAAAACGAAGTGGCGGTCCACTTTGATACAACAACAAGCATGAACGTCCCATTCATGTCGATACCAAGTTATAACCACAATTTTAATTTCGAGTCTAACAATAAGCAGCCACAAGTTTCAAGCGGTCGTCCATAACCGTGGACACGGCTATTCGAATAGATTATACCCTGCAGGGGTGTACTACTTTACCCACACGACTTGATTAGCCCGTAAGCCTCAGGAGCCTCCGAATATAGCATACTTCCTATGGTATGCCGGCCGGGTAAATCAAGATACGGTTGTTTTTAGCAAGAAGATCCCATTGAGCTAAGTCCCTCAACCCATGGCTCCTAGGAAACACAAGACGTTAACGCCTCCATCCTATATATCCTAGGAAACACAAGATGTTAACGCCCCCATCCTATCGGCCCAAAGGAACACGGGATTTCACGGTCCCATGCCCTTACAATTTCACCACCGTGGGACTCAACACAATAAAACCTTCCCCCTACTTAACCATACGGCACCCATATACCGCGTGTGATAGCACGATTGTACTTGAATTGCAACAACCTAAAGTTCGGTCCTTAATTGTCCAGACAAGTCAAACCACATACCCAAGTCTCGTGCACGAAGGCACCATCACTAGCCATCACTTGTCCAGACCAAAAACTTAGTTAAAATGACAAAATTTAACTTATAAAACAGGTACAAAGATCTGAAACAAAAGTGTATAATGAGAGTTGTGTTTGTCCCAAAATTGCCGGGTTATTCTCGACAATCAAACTACCGTTTCTAGACTTGCATGGCTAAGCAAACCCGAACAATATAATGTCACACACCCTACCTTAAGCATTTCAGCATTGGAATAATTCATGGATAGCCACAATGACAAGATAATAGGAGGTGTCTAACTATTCATCACAAAAATAGCGACATAATCAACATAGCATGCAAGCAATTATCATTGCATCTATCCTAACAAAACTGGGATCAAATATGATGCAAAAAGAAAGTTCAAAGGATGCTTGCCTTGCTGATAAAGTAGTTGTTCACTCTCAGTAGCGTAAGAGTCAACGTCAATAGGCTCGGAATCTATATAAATACAATACCGAATAAACATCGAGAAATACTCCAAAAATCAAAATGCTTAAAAATACATGATTTTTCTACAGTAGCTAAGTCATCATTTTAAATGATTTTTGGTGAAAGAATTATTTCATTTTGATTTAGTATATGAAAGTTATAGTGGTTTGAATTTCAGTATTTCAATATGCCTTCATTTATGTAATTTAATTATGAAGTAAAATTTTGTAGAGCAGTGGCGAGTACAAGGATTATATGGGTAAATAGGAAATATTATTACAAGTTCAAAATAGTTGAGTTTGCTCCAATTGGAGTTTTCAAGAATTACTTATGAATTTTCAAAGTTATTAGCCTTTTTCTTTTGCAAGAATAATAGTGTTAATAGCTCATTTTCTAAAATAATGCTCTCTGTTACAGAGACATGGTTGAAACCAATTTTAAAACAAAGTTCATTAAATATGAAAATTACCAGAAGTGGTTTCACTCATTTTGGAGTTAAAATGAATTAGTTATGCCTTTTAGAAGTTATACATATTTTTCAAAGGTAAAAATTAATAGATTTTGAATTCCATAAAGTATTTACTACTTTTCCTACCGCCACGCGCTAGTCGTTGAGCCGTTGACTCGCGGCCCAAGTCGTGGTTGACTTGGCCACCTTGACCTAGCCCACCGAAACACGGTGAAAACGTATTTCTCCAAAAACGCCTTCTAGTTAGGGAAACATATTTTTTCTTTTATCGAGAAATTACGCTTCCAACCGAAAGTGTAAACTATAATTCACGCAACCACTTAAACTATATGGGGCCCACGAGTCATAGACTCATTACTATATAACGACAACTATTAGCACTAATTAAACCGAGATCAAGTTAATTAAACGGCATCGCTTTTTTGGACGAAAAACCGACAACAGAGCGCGCGCTCCCGTGAGCTTGACGGTGGCTCGCCGACGCGGGATCCCGGCGGCGCCGCCAAGGCCGAGAATGGGTACACAATCGCGCGACTCTAGAGGTACCTTCGCCGAGTCGGGACGGCCGCAGCGCGGCGCGCAACGCTGGGAGCGGAGGCGGGCGCTCGCTCAAGAGGCTAAAGCAACTCGGCGACGAATCGAGCAAACTAGCACGCGCAAAACCTTCTACCAAGTCCAGAGAACCCTTACCGTAAGAATAGAGAGGCCGAGGAGCTCGGTAGGAGTTGGCGCCAGTAATGGTGACGCGGTGGAGGGCTTCACGAGGCACCACCACCTAAGCAAAGGGAGAGCAAAAGAACGATCGGATCACGATAATAGCTCCTAGGAGATGCCACGACCAAAAGGAATCGATGAACTACTCACTGTGCCGAGATGAGAACGAAGGAGTTGACTTCGGCTGGGAATCAAAAGAAACCAAATTCACGAATATCCTGCGATCCGATGAAGAAATAGATTGAGGGGTTGTCGACAGTAGGTATAAAGGCACCTGGTGACGCACTTTGAGGATGATAATACCTTCCGAACACGACGTTGACACGGTGGCAGCGTTGGGTGCGCATTCCGGAACGGACGAGAGCACGAAGAGGAACTAAGAGCCACACGATAATCCAAGGATTGAGGTTAGTTAAAATGGAAACGACAAGGATCAGGGAGATGAGGGGAACCACGCGGAGGAAACCCACCTGTGAAGAGAGTAAGAACAAGCCTCTCTTTCCTTAGGCTCGAGAGGAAAGATGGGGAAGAAGGAGGCGTTCGGGGGCGACTTAAGCTCGACCGATGGACGGAACAGAGGCGGCGTCAGTTGGGAAAGCTCGGGGACTGGTTGAGAGGGGCGGTGCGGCAACGCCGTTGAAGGGGCAGCGCAGATCTCGCCGGCGCGTGGCGCCGAGCTCGCCGCGCCGCTCGAGGTTGAGACGACCGACGTGTGGGCTCGAGCTGGCGCGGCACAAGGTGGCGCGCTTGGTGCAACACGATGATCAAATCGGGACCGTTGGATGGCGAATGGACGAGGGGATCTAAAGCATCATTTTGAATCGCCTACACGGTGGCGAGATCGGATCATCGATCTCGATCCGACGGCCGCATGCTTGTCGCAGCATTTAGGCGGTCGGCCGAGCCGTTTTGCCAAGTCGGACTCGAGCCCGATGAATAGTAACGGTCGGTTAGGGTTTAAGATTTGACTGAATTTTAATTTGTTCCTCCTACTTTGACCAGGGCTTAAAAATTAGAAATAAAATTTCCTAAAATAATGAAATAAATCATGGGAGTTCCTGAGTATGTCTAGTGTCCATAAAAATTATGGAACCCTACTGTTCATGATATAAAGTGTATAATTCAAATTCAAACATAAAGTTGATCTTTAATTTGTGTTTGAATTTTCATAGGGTTCAAACCAGTCCCAAAAATTTGGGAAAAATTATATTAATTCTTGATAATTAATATAGTATTTGAATAAATTATTTCCAGAGATACTTTAGTAGCACTTATTTTAGTTTTTAGTTTAGAGTTCACTTTAAAGTGTATGTTTCATCTGTATTTTAGAGATTTTCCAAGTACAATATGCAATTCAAAGTTCCAAAACATGATGCATGTCAATGAGATGCATAATTAACCTCTTTATTAATTTTGGGGATGTGACAGGTTATGAGACAACATCCATAATCAGGTGTTTGGACCCCATGACTGGAGATTTGCATGCAGCCCGCTTCGCTGATAGTATAATTGATGATGATAGTTTTCCGTTATTAGGGGGAGGAAATCAACCACTTGATGAAAAATATCGGGAAATAGAGAAGTCCAGAAGATAATTGAAGTCCAGAAGATAATTAAAATCTATGCACATGACCCACACATTAGTGAAGCAAATAGAGAAGTCCAGAAGATAATTGAAGTCTAGAAGACAAGAGAAGTCCAGAAGATAATTGAAGTCCAGAAGACAATTGAAGTCCAGAAGATAATTGATTTGCAAGCATTAGCGAATCAACTGCTTGACCACTTTAGTGATTTGAAGAGCGTGACCAAGTCGCATGTGCCTGCACACAATGCACTGGAGAGGGTTGAAATACTGATGAAGTTATCCCTAATCCTGTTCTATGGCCTCAGAAAGGACGAGAACTCCGGCCCCTCGAATCTGAAGTAATCGGGGACGCCTGGTGAAAAAGGATAAGAAGGACTTGACATAGTCGATCACCGAAGTTCCCCAGAACCATAAGGGGAGTCAATTAAGACCTGGCACAGGTATGGAACTTTCAGGAAAGGCATACCGGATTTGAACATTCCCACGGAGTGAGATATCAGCATGGATGTGTGTGTACACATCGGAGCTGAAAACTAAAGGTATTTGCCCTCGTAATTGAAAGCAACGGCGAGTAAGTAGAAGCATTAGAAGAATTGCTCCATGAAAAAATAGCCATAAAATGTGTGACCACGAGAGAATATTTGAATATGACAACAACCATATCGACATTTACTTTGCAAAGAAAATCGTCACAATCATCGATCTTGATCTAGAGCTTGCATCGCTCGCTAAATGTAAGAAAAGATCATATTAGAAAGATTGAAAGAAGGCAATAGAAACTGAATTATTCTATCTGAATAAAAGAGAGGTTTTGGGCCTGTAAGCCATACGCCTCCCCATGTGCACCCCGTAGGGCATAAGTGGGTATTTGTTTGAAAAAGAAATGAAAAGAAGCAAGACTTGTTGCACAAGGTTTCACTCAACGTCTAGGAGATGATTATGAAGAAACATATTCCCCAGTTATAGACGGAACTCCCTTTAGAATTTAATCTCAATTGCAGTCAACTTGAATTTTGAAATGATATAGATGGATGTGGTAACTGCATACTTTATGTAAATTTGGATTCAGACATTTATATGAAGGCACCTAAATGTATCTCTGTCCTGAACCAAGGCAGAGCAAATAGAAATCATGCAGTGTAAAACTCGAAAGTCATTGTACGGACTTAAGCAATCAGGCAGGATGTGGTATAATCGCTTGAAGCGATTTTCTATGCAAGAAAGGCTACACGAACAATGAGAATTGTCCCTGTGAATTTATACGACGATCTCAGGATAGATTTTGTATAATCTCAGAGTATGAAGACGATCTGAATATCATTGGGACCCTGGAAGATATTAAGAAAGCAAGCTCTTACCTAGAGTCAGAGATCGAAATAAAAGATTTGGATAAAACCAAATATTGCCTAGGCTTCCAGCTTCCCTTCGAAAGTGCCGATGATCGGGAGATCTTTGCAGCAAGACAATGATCCGTTCAAACCTAAAGAAGAGGGGGAGGAAGTCCTGGGACCATAATTCTCATACTTGAGCGCAATTGGAGCACTCATATATTTAGCAAACTGTATTAGACCGGACATTGCATTTGCCGTGAGCCTACTAGCAAAGTATAGTGCAGAACCTACCAAAAGGCATTGATAGAGAATAAAGAACATCTTTCGATACCTTCAAAGAAGCAAAGATCTTGGTCTATTCTACAGAAATAACCAAAACCTAACTATAACTAGCTATGCAGATGTCGGGTACCTATCGGACCCGCATAGAGCTAAGTCGCAAACAGGCTATGTATTCCTATGTTGTCGAACTGCAATTTCATAGAATTTGTCTAAGCAAAGTCTTGTATTAACTTCGACGAACCACTCGGAAATCATAGCGTTGTACGAGGCCTCGCGAGAATGTTCTTGGCTTCGGCGGGGAATTCACCACATCTAGTAGTTATGTGGATTGAATACCATGCAAACCCCCACTATTATCTATAAAGATAATACAGCTTGTGTTGCACAAGTGAAAATGAGTTATGTGAAGAGTCATCTCACAAAGTATATCAATCCCAAGTTCTTCTATGCTTATGAATTGCAAAATATGGACGAAATTAACGTATTGCATACTAAGTCATGTGAAAATCTTGTAGATTTATTCACTAAGTCACTTCTAGTATCTAGCTTTGAAAGGTGCATACGTAGAATTGGAATGATGAGACTTAGAGGAGTGCATAATTTAGGGGGAGAATCTTCACGAACTCATTATTGAAATTTGATTATAAAGATCGAGTACCCAAAGAATAAATCCTAGAGATTAAATAGACTTGGGTGGATTGTACTCTTTTTCCCTTGACGAGTTTTTCTGAAGTTTCTCAGCACATTAGAACATGTTTCATGTACTCTTTCTCCAAATATTTTCCACTGGGTTTTTATAGAGTTTTGATGAGACATGAACATGACAGATGAGTGCCCAAGGAAGAGTGTTCGAAACCGGACCCCCAAGGTGGGCTCCTCATCCATCTTGTAACCTATATAAAGGAGGGGAGACTCCAACCATTGTACTACAGTTTTACAGAAGAAGCAATAAAAAGAAGCCAGAAGTCCCATCATATCTCCGTATTCAATCTACTATTATATTATTGTGTTTTTGAATTGTTCTTACGATTCTGAGTTTGTCTACGAGGTAACCGCTCAGATTGGACTCGTCAGCGATGGTTCCTCAACCGTGACAACGGGATTAGGAGGTTTTTTTGGGAGTCGGAGACTGTTGCTAGAAGACTCGGTGGGACCGGTTGCTACGTTACCAGGTTGACCGTGTTACGAACGGTCAAGGCAGTTGGATCGGCAGACTGCGCGCAAGTAGCCTGTTCTGTTCATGGCTAGCCAGGGCCTAGGGGCCAGGGCTGAACGGCTGAACCTGAAGACCGGTGGTAATGGATGCATATCCAATCTAAATTCTAGAAAACCCAACTCATGTTTAGATGAGACAATCCATATTTGATTCAGATTCAGCAAGATAGGATCCATATCTAAACGTTCATAATCAACAACAACCCTACTGTGACAGGGATATCAGATCGGTTCAACGACCTTATTCATATGGGCTGGGTTGTACAAGAAGTTATGCGAATGAATCTTTATCCAACTACCCACTAAGTCCATTTTCCCCCACTTGGACCATGGAGTATGGATAATCCAGTCCATTCTCACTCCAGCAATCTTGTTGATGTCAGGCTTGGTTTGTTTTTCTTTTTGGAACAAAGAAGGCCCGGTTTGGTGTGGGCTAGTATGATAATGCATTCAGAATACTCTATCGTAACGACTACAACCAAGCTCAACCATGTATGATGCATCATCTTTTGTGGAGATGGTGATCGGTTTTCTAGCCTTAATGGTTGAGCCAGGTTATGGGATCAATGCAAAGTGGCACTGTGGGTCAGGCTGGATGGCAATCTCTTCTAACGATGTGATTACATGAGTAATTCACATTTATTAAGCACTTGTAATATGGATAAAGGTTGATTAAGGATTACTAAGGTAGAATACAGAAAAAGAAAACACAAAAAGACACCCACATAAGAAGTTAACTGCTACTACCTCTCTTACCACAATGCAACCAGTCCTCTCAACCCACTTCGAAAGGTCAACTCGCCAGCTTGTCCAAACCAAACAAGGTCGCAATGATGTTAGCTGCAACTTCGGGACATTGCCCCTAGAGTGATTCTAGGCATTTGTGATATGTTTATGGGTTTTTCATCCACTTCATCGTCTCTTCCAAAGTTCCAATGATGCCTAGATGATTCAATAGTACATAATGATATTGTTCCCTGCCCGCATCCGTCTTTCCTTTTGGCTACTTACTTTGCTCTGGAGCTCTGACCTGAGTAACTGGCACGGCTGCAAACATCTCCACATTTGAAGATCAGTTCCCATTGGTAGATGTCAGACTTGAGAATACATCCTCAACAAGTGGAATAAGATATATTAGTATACCTTTGACAATATTTGTTTTCCACATCAACATATTCAACATGTATCACTAATGCATGCATCCAAGCATCTCATCCATCTCAACCTGTATGACCATACACAAGCAATCAAAGAACCCCTACTTGCACCCCTCATCCCATCCAGGTTGTACTCACGCGATCAACCAATCAACCCTTAGTCTAATTCACAAAATGCTCAAGTGTACTTACATGTATAGCTTTTGCCCTACACATAAGAAACCATTTCATGCATTTCAAAAACTTAACTTGCATGGCATCACTACCCTATCTGGGAAGCCACTATAGAATAACTATCACACAGAGCTTCCTAATCAAGTTTGTTCAGACCTTTGCAATGCAACCTTTCCTGTGTTTCCATAGCACTAACAATACAATCTAGAAAAGTCAGATAACACCTACTTTTTCCTATCCAATTAAGATATTGGTTACCATTGCCACATATATTAATATTGTGTACCTAAAGTGGCCTGATCAGAGACCATTTCTTTTATTTTTCCTTTGAAAACCCATGGTGGATGTGCAACCAAAGGAGACAACAACTGGTCCACGGCCACTCAGCTCCGGCGGCCGTTACTGGCGCATGTTGTCAGGTGGGATCTCCACAGCGATCAGTCTCAGAGTACTACCATCTTCCAAGCATGATCATGGCCTGATTGGATTAATCCATAAGCACAGGGCAGTGGACTATATGCATACATATGCAGTCAGTACTACTGCTAAGTAGCCACGCATGGATACTTACTGGAAGATCGAGTACGTACTATCCCTATGCGTGGCCAGAAGAAACCCAAACCCCACCAACAATGTATATATAGATCAACTTGTTGCAACTGCATGCTAAAGTTTTTTTGGTGTGATTAAGACAAATGGATCTTAGTGGCCTACATCCTATACTTCAATGCGCAATGTTAATCATGACGAACGCGAAAAACATGCATTGTTTGCCACCAATGTATCCACTACAAGGCTGGAGTATACTAGTGAGTCGCCAGTCACTTCTGCACACTGGCCATGCACGTAGAGCCAAGTAAGTGTGCCTCCAAGCATGGCCTGTCTGAATCTTTGGGCTGTGCATGTCTATACTCATTGTTCGTCGGCTTTTGTGGTGAAAATGGTGATCTGCTAGGTCGATTGATCCGGCAAATGGTCGCATGATCAGTGGGCAGTGGACAAATGGATCTTTGTGGCCCACATCCTATATAGGGCAATGAAGAAGATGGAAAACAAACGTCATGATATGATCGGCATCTTATATGTAGTTCAGACTCATCCCATTTTCGGTTCTGTTTTAAAAACTATTTTGGTAAAAAAAATAGCTGAGTGATTGAACCATGCGTTGCATCTAGTGACTAGCTGGAGCATGTGCTGTTAGTTGTTACAATAGTTTTGTCTGGACGTCTTGACAATCTGCGATCTGTTTCTCTCTCTATATATGCTACAAATAGGGTATAGTTGAATATATATATATATATATATATATATATATATATTCAACTATACCCTTGATAAGTTGATATGACAGACAACTTTGTGAATTTTCGTGTTATATTGATAGAAGAAAGGGTGAATTCTTTATATGCCACCAAAAGTTTGCCTCGTTCCTTATATGTAACTCATTGTTTTACTGATATGTGGACCTTGACCCCAATATGTCACTTACATAATTAGAGATTTTCTAAAATTCCAGTGGTATATAAGGGAATTAATCCTAGAAGAAAACTAGCGTAACTACTTGATTGAAACCGATGTTCATAGCTGCTCAGACTTCAACCTTTCTGAATATTTTCTTGCCCCCCTTTTCCGACCGAAAGGAGTTTGTCAGAAGCTGAGCGTTTTGGATAGATAAAGGGGCACTGCAAGTCAGGAAATGAGTTGATCTAATCACTACTGCAGAAAAGGTCTTCACAGATGGTTCAAAAACGTCATCACAGATGGTTTCGTGAGCCGTCTGAGTTTATAAGTCAGTGATGACATGAGGTCATCACAGACGGTTTTCATGCATACTGTCACAAACGGTTATTAACTCAGAACCGTCTGTGATAGGGATCTATCCCTATCACAGACTGTTTGTTTATAGTTGAAACCGTCTGTGATGACTTTTTTCTATAGATGGTTTGTAGCTGAAAACGTGTGTGATGACTTTTCTCTATAAAGTTTCCAGCGATAATCGCTTGTGTCTTCCAAACCGTGTTTTTATATATATATATATATATATATATATATATATATATATATATATATATATATATATATATATATATTATTCGTAGTTCCTCAACCACTTTCGAGGGTCATCCAGCAAATAGGAGGGCGGCGGCGACACGGGCAACTTCATCGAGCTCCTGCAAATTCAAAAAACATGGCTGCCAGAAGAGCGTCAGGACATGCAATTACTTGGATGTCGTCGATAGGTAATTAGACGTTGCTATGTTCAGAAAGTGACGTGGACGCGCAGGTAATCTGACTGGGAAGTGGCTTCATGTATCAGCAACGAACCATTCCTTAATGTCAAGTCACCGCAGAACTTAGATCAAGGAACTTAGTTCTACGGTGACTTGACATCAAGGAATGGTTGGTTGCTGATACATGAAGCCACTTCCCAGTCGGAGTACCTGCGTGTCCATGTCACTTTCTGAACATAGCGACGTTCAATTACCTATCGACGACATCCAGGTAATTGGATGTCCTGACGCTCTCCTGGCAGCCATGCTTTTTGAATTTGCAGGGGCTCGATGAAGTTGCCCGTGGTTGCTGTCTCTTCCCCCTCATGCTACTTGGACGACCCCCTGAAAGTGGCTGAGGGACTACGAACAATATATATATATATATATATATATATATGATGTCGGTTTTAAAGGCACAAGCAGCCACTATTTAGAAACTTTATAGAGAAGAGATTAGAAATGGAATGGTACGACTTACCTGACAAAGGTGAAATGAATGGCGAGAGGCTAGTTGAATGACAAGAGGCTAGTTGATTACACAGACAAAGGTAAGATTAAGAAGATTGATTATTGCTCTCATAAGGCTAATTGCATAAGATTAAAACTTACTAATATATTCAGACTAGTTCAAGCAAATCAACCAAAATTAACTTATTACACAAGAACAAAATCTATCAAGATACTATCAACTGTGATGTAGGACAACAAGTATATCAAAATGTATAAATTGCATGCTCGAAACAATACAAGTATATCAGAACACCACTCAATGCTACTCAAGGGCTCATGCCACACTAGCAGTATCAAGATACTATCAACTGTGATGTAGGACAACAAATATATCAGAATGTATGAATTGCATGCTCGAAACAATATAAGTATATCAGAACACCACTCAATGCTACTCAAGGTCTCATGCCACACTAACAGTATCATCCATATCATCACCAACACCATCACAGAGCAAAGGAAAGGGAACGAGATAGAGAATAAAGAAGAGTAGTTTACCTCAATGCGACGCGGCAACGGCGGTAAACACCACCACTGGCACAATCGACATCCATCTCCCCACTATGCATAAATCAACCAAACATCAGAACACCATTCAATACTCAAGCATAAAAATGAAACCGTAGGAGAGGCAATCAGAGTGAGAGAGGGAGAGCTCCATGCGCAAACCTCAGCCAAAGCAAGCAACCACCAGGAGAGGAGGTCAGCGGCGCGCGGGGGGGGGGGGGGGTGAGAGTAGAGAGGGGAGGTCGGTGGCGCGGGGGCAGAGGGGAGCGGGGTACCTCGATTCGGTGGCGTAGATGGCGGAACGAGCTCAATTCGGTGGGGGAGATAGCGGCGAGGTCGATTCGAAGGGGGAGATGGCGGGACGAGCTCAATTTGGCGGCGGCGAGGTCGAATCGGCAGCGGGGGAGGCGCGATGCGGGAGCCCAAAGTCCCGAACCCTAGTGCGTGATGGGGAGGGGAACGGGCGAGAGTAAGGACGCTGGGGAGTGACGAGTTAGGGTACAAACCCTAACGCGTGGGCTGTTATTAATAAAGGGATATTATAGACGGTTCTATTATGGAACCGTCAGTGACACTTATCACAGATGGTCTCATATCACAGACGGTTCTATAATAGAACCGTCAGTGATATGAGACCATATCACTGACGTTTCTATAATAAAGCGTCAGTGATTTAAGATCATATCACTGACGGTTCTATTATGGAACCGTCTGTGAACTGCTAAAAATTTGCTTTAACTATGATACATATCACAGACGGATATTTGTTCTACTAAACTATGATATATATATATATATATATATATATATATATATATATATATATATATATATATATATATATATATATATATATATATATATGTATATATATATATATAGTTCAACATATAATATATATAGTAATTTGATCACCCTCCAAACTAGATTTTTTTCATTTGGAATTTACATATGGCCAAACAGTGTGGTGTAAGATCGAGGAGGCCGGCTAGAGGGGGGTGAATAGGCGTTTTAAAACTTTTATGCGCTAAAATCGATTTCTAATGCGGAAGCTTATAACAATACAATTTTGTACAATTAAAGCCTAAATCAACTAGGTTCAACTAAGTGCAGCAACAATACAAGTCAATTGATGAATATAGCAATTAAGCAAAGACTTGTAAGCAATTCAATTCTAGCAATGTAAATAGCACAAAGCATGAAAAGCATTCATACACAAAGAATAAGTAATTTTAATACAAGAAATATAGATTGCACAATGTAAAGCAATAGAATGCAAACCACAAAAGACACGGTGATGTTTTTACCGTGGTGATCGGAGACTTGCCGGTCTCCCCTAGTCCACGTTGAGGCAAGCCCAAACCAATTGGACCGGCTCCACAAATTGAGCACCCGCCTCCGAGGTAACCAATACGTCACTCCACTAGGGTTGCTCTTACTCCACTCCGGAGATAGCGAACACCAAGCCACTCACAAACACCGGGCCTTCTCACAAGCTTCACTTGAGAAGATCACTGGACCACGACGCCTCCACGCCGTCTAGGTGTCGGCAAACACCAAGAGTAACAAGTCTTAGACTTCCACTTGAACCAATCAAATGTCTAAGCTCAAGTGAATACTCTGTTCACTACCTAAGGCAACACATGCACTTAGGGTTTGCCTTCTAGCCACACTATGTGCAACACATGCACAAATGCTAGAGAGGGCTTGCTATGCATCAACTCGAGTCTTGATCTCCAGCCAGGGCAACACATGCACAAATGCCTTCATCTCGAGTCTTGATATGCATCAACTTATGATGCAGTCTTCAACTTGCTTTTCTATCAATACATGATGGTCCTTCTCTTTGATTTGATGATCAATTCATGATCATCTCTTGACATGCATCAACTCATGATGCATCCTTTACTTCAAGCTCTTTACTTCAATATCATCAACACACGATGATATTCTTTTTCTACGAGATCTTGTTTAGAACATCATCAACACATGATGATTTCTCTTTATCCCGAGTCTTGACTTGATGACTATCAACACATGATATCATCCAAAGTCTTCAACTGTATGGAACTCAACCTACACATCCAACTCAAGGAAATAGTTAGTTCCATAATATGATTATCATTAATTACTACAACAAACCATTAATCCATAATGGTTGGGATAAGATACCACAATCTTTTTCTCTTTGGTAATCGAATATAATTACTTCAATTGTAAGTAATTGAATATAAATTGGTATGAGTATATAAGAACTACATAAGTTATATATATACTCAACATGAATATATTAACTACTCGAGTTAAATATATTCCAGGATATATAAGCATCTATGAACTGCACAAGTCTCATATGTTCTCATATACTCATATGAATATATTAACTACACACGTTAAATATATTTAAGGATATATTTCAAAGTAAGGATCCTTAATATGTGTGAAAAGAGAAAATGGATCAACACTATTGAAATCACAAAATATAGTTTGAGCTCCCCTTAGATGTGTGCATACACGAATGTGTAGTAAAAACATATGCACATATCCAAGTTAGATCCTTGGTGGAGTTCAAGCCATATTTTGGATCCGAGGAATGCAATAAGAGGAAGTAGAATGCATACCTCTTGTATTTTCATCTTTATATCCAAACAAGACTAAGCAATAGATAATCAGTATAATTGTTAGTCTCACAAATGCATTTGTCATTAAGCACCAAAATACTCCATTAACACATAATGGCGAGTCTAGATTCTTCAATCTCCCCCTTTTTAGTGATTGATGACAAATCCATTGTTAATAGCAATATTTGGACATAAGTTAACATTTGATAAGAAACGAAAGCTTAGAAAATTTAGAAAATTATCCCCTTTTTGCACTAAGCAAGAATTTCCCACTTTTTGCACTAAGCAAGAATCCCCCCCCCCTTTTTGGCATCACAAGAGAGTATAAATCAATAATAAGAACATCCAAATGTAGCTCATTTAAGTTCTCCCCCTTTTGGCATTAATCACCAAAAATCCAACACGAAACTAAACTACTTGTAACTAGCAAATGAGTTGGATGTATCGGAGAGAGCTTGGTTTGAAAAGAAATTTGATCATCAAAGAATGTCAGTTGATACTATTTGTAAGTACTTGTAGGAACAGGATGATATCTCTTGAAGAATACCACTTAAAAAAATAATGTGAATTTTTTGCCTAGATCAAGATGATTCAATAAGGTGCTACCACTTGAAAGGATACCACTTGAATGATAAAGATATCACAATATGATAAAAAATGGTATATGAAGTCAATAAAGTGGTCGAGGGTAGCTGATAAGAATAGCAAGGATCAACTTGACCAAAAGAAAGCAACCACATAAACATAAGCATCTCAAGTCCTAATATGCTTACACAAGGCAGAACATACGATAACATTAAGTTTATCCATACAAGGTCTATTGACCTAATATAAGCTGTTCTTTTAACATTCTAAATTATCCTTCTTCTACTTCTTCAACCTTCATTGCTTGGGATATACTTAGTGTGGACTATATCACTCTCCAGAAAGATTTCCAATGTGTCCTTGATCAGCTTCATGATGTAGGGAACATAGAATATTTCCTCTGTATCTTTCTTTGAGAGAGCAATTTCAGCAATTATAAGGTCAGCAATGTCAAACTTGATTCCATTCAAGATGTGATGGATGACATTCCAAGCCTTGGGATGAACTTCATTGCCGTTTCCACATCTGGGAAAGAAGGTTCTTCTCAGAACTTCATTGATCAGACTTGGAACTAGTGAAAGTCCAATATCTGTTCAAAGCTCATATTGTTGAGTTACATCATATAACTTTTTAACCTCTTCCAGATCTAAAGGGTCTTCAAGATGTATCTTAAGATCATTACTGTTGGGTGTAGGAATGCCCCATGATCTTTGACAATCAACTTTTGAATAAGATAATTTGAAAGAAGTAGTTATCCATGTGAGAGTGTCGTGTTATGGAGAAATGCGGACAGTGGCATAGAACTGCTTGATTGTGAATGCTTTATAGTCACACTTCAGAGTGACCAAACTATCCAAGTTTACTTAATGAAAAGCATAGAACAATCCATTGAAGTGATCATTCCAAGACACATATTGATGATTTGCAAAATTGTTCTGGTTGTACACATAGTAGAACACATTCTCTTGTAGCTTGGTGTGGAAATGAGGATCTACTGCACTCTTGGGTAGCAAGAATTGGTCTTTATTTCTCATATCTATGTACATTCTGTTTCCAATTTTGCTTGGATCAGCTACAAAGAAAGGGGTTCTGCTCGGAGCATAAGTTTCATCACTTGTGTCACTGTCGGAGGATTCTTCTTCAAAATCATTGTCTGATAAGTACATAATTTCTTTCCCTCTGGAGGAGGATTGTCCATGGTTTTGAGACATGGTTGCTAAGAGAGAAGAGCAGAAAATTAGAACAGAGTTTAATTAAAAAAGAGTGCGATTTTAATCAACTTCTCTTGGAACGATAGAACTGTCGTTCCAGAATCCTAGGGATATTCTTTCGATTTTGATACTAACTAGTGTTTGATAAGATATAATCCAAAGAAATGACATGAAAAGACAACAAACACTAATTATTATCAAATTTCCCATAGGAAATTGATCATCTCATCCTCATTTTTGAACAAAACCCTAGAAGCGAGATAGATGCCAAAACTAGATAAGAGCAGAGGAAAACAGGGCAAGTACCTCAGGGATTTGACGAGAAGAGAAGAATGGAGCCAATCCCTTTTAAGAAATCCAAGAATGCTTCGCTCAATTGAGGAATTTAAGTTTAGGGTTTTGAGTGGGGCATGGAGGAAAGAGGATAAGGACAATCGGTGACCTTTTTGGGAAAAAGAAAGAGATGTGACCGAGAGAGAAAGATACAAATGAAGGCTTCGGTCTACTGAAATTGGGACCACCAACAGAGACGGTAGTACCACCGGTAGACACGCGGTATTACCGGGCAGAGGTAGTACCAGCGTTAAGAACGCGGTATTACCGTTTTTGCCTAAAGGATTAGAAGCTGAGCTTAGAACACAAATAATCCTTTACAACAGTCACTCAACAAGTAATTTTAAGGATCATTATGCATGAGATAAATAAGAGAAAACTCCAAAGAATATAGTTAAAACAAATTAGTCTTTTGTTTGTTCAAACAAGATCTTGTTTTCAAAGTTTTCTTCAAAAGATTCAAATGAAGCAAACGATAAGAGAAATTATGACATCCTTCTTCATGTATGAGTCATAAATACTATTATGGACCTAGTCATGTGAATAATTTGGTTCATATGGTAAGACTCATTTAAGTGCTGTAAAGTGATCACTTAGATCAAACTAGTATTTTGGACAAGTTTCAAAATCAAATAACTTTTGATGAGTTGGTCTTTTGAAAATCATTTGAATACCAAAAAGGTTTAGAATAGCCAACTCTAGGATTTTATTTTTGGGACAATTGCCAAATTTCTTTTAGAATAGATTTTACACAAAAAATCTAGTTTTGGTCAAAAACAAGATTCTAAGATGTTGAACTTTGGGTATAAACTTATTTTTACTTAAAATATGTTTTTCTTGAACCAAAACCTTTGCAAAACATTTGAAAAGCATTTGTATTCATTTTGCAACTAGTTTTTCAAAGAATTACTAATATTTATGAAATTTTTGACTTTTGGCTAAAAGGTTCAAATTTAAAAATCAATACTAGCACTTAATTAATTTGGGCACACTTAGCGATGTGATATACATGTAAATGATTTAGCACTCCCCCTTAATGTGCCACATCCAACTTGCTCAAGATTAAGCACAAAAGCAAGAACACACTTTTTATAAGATTTTTATGAATGCAATCTGCACAAGGCATAAAGGGCTACATACTTCAATGTAAGTACTTGTTACCGAAATAGCATTGGCTTAAGATGTGACATTTATCATCCTCAAGCACTGCTCCAATTTTGCATATGATGGATTCACCTCTTCATGAATAAGACATGCCTCCAATGCATCTCCAAGTACCTATTAAGCATTTAAGCACATTTGGTACCCAATACTTGGTTGGATCCATGAATGTTAGTCACAAGAGATTTGGGCACCCAAATGGCCCTAGCATTTGTTTTATGTAAACTAACATTCCTAGCAAACACATTTTCATTTATATCCTTTCTAAGCAAATAATGATCATTATAAATAAGGGGTTTAGGAGTGATACCTTTGGGACATTGTATACCAATGTGTCCCTTTTCCCGACAATTGTAGCAACTTGGATGTTTTCTTCCATCCTTTATCTTCTTGTCCAGCTCCTTGCCGGCTTGTCTCTTCTTTAATGACAATTGCTTGTCATTGAGATTGTTTGGACACACCGAGGCAATGTGTCCATTCTTGTTGCATCCAAAGCACTTGACCTTCTTGGATTGTCTTCCATTTTGTTTTGGGATGCTCTTCACCTTCTTCTTGGTGGTGAAACCAATTTCTCCTTTGTCATTTTTGTTGTTAGGGCACATGGAGGCAAGGTGACCTTTCATATTGCAACCAAAGCACCTTTTGATCTTTGTATGTGCTTTGTTTTGCTATTTTCCTTTTTCTTCATAGGAGTGAAGCCAATTCCACTCTTATCCTGTAAGCATATTTGCCGGAAGCATGCTCAAGATTGTGCTTTGTTTTGCTATTTTCCTTTATCTTGTAAGCATGCTTGAGGGGTCTCAGCTTGGTCGACTCGGTTGCCTGCCACTTTGATTAAGGAGTCCAAGTGACGGTGAGCCTCCTAGAGACGTGCAACATCGTTGTGGAGGACCACGTCGATGACGCGGTAAACTCGCCGGAAGTGGGAGATCACTCAGAAGACACGGTGTAGGAGGATGTCAAGACGGCGGAAGATGGACACCACTTGCTCTGGCAAATCCTCGGACAGAGGAGTGAGGATACTGTTGATCAAATAGTGTCGTTCCGTCGCATCGGCCAACGTACGGTCGGAGAGGTGCTCGTACAGTATGGCCAGGTGGGCGATCAATATCGGCGACAAGGAAACAGAAGAGGGAGCCATTTCTGCTAGCTTTAAAAGAGTATAGAGTTATATGAGGGGATTGGATGATGATCATCTTTGATGGCGGATGATCTGATCAACCCAAAGGTCCGATTGTTGGCCCAATCTTTCGATGAGAACGATAAATTCGGTAGGCGTCGCTCAACTCTCACGATCCTGGCTACGAACATGCAAGGCTCGAAACCACGCAATCGCTGAACTGCTCGACAAGTTGTTATCAACCGCGCACGAATACCCGGTTGACCTGATCACGAAGATCGATTCTTGCATACACCGAAGAAGCACGCAAGAACAAGGTAAATAAGCAATCTGAAATTGCGAATAGGAATTGAATGTATTGATAGCTGGGGTTCCGAAGAACAATATCGCTATTGATCTCGCCGACCAAGAGAACAAAGTAGAAAGTAGCAAAGCTAAACTTTAATCAACAAAACTCGCGCAACCAAAGGGGATGACGGCCACTATATGAAGGAGGGAGGGACGGCGGCCGTGGGTACTGTTCACGTGTGAACAGTGCCATGTGAACAGTACCAGTAACCCTAGGTTAACACCCACATGGGCCATATTGGCCATATAGGCCAAATCAGCCCATACATTACATAACCTGTGGGCCAATAATTGGTGACGCAGCACCATGGCAGGTAAACGTAGCCCGACACGTATGAGTAGAAGCAGTAGATGTAGCCCGGCATATATATGTAGAGGCAGCTCGGTCCAACTGGAAAATATGGCAATGCAGTCGCCGAAAGTCCGATCGAAGATGTGGATGTAGCGCATCGTGTCGAAGCAGTGGGTGCAGTCGAAGCAGGGGATATAGTCGAAGCAGTGGATGCATCCTTAGGTTTAATGTCCTCATCATCCTCCTTTTCTTGAATTTGAGTCGTCCTCGACTCAATCGTATTCTTGAAATCATTAGTTCCTGCAAAAGTTTAGTAGCAACGGGAGGCAAAGAAACACACAGTTCTTCTAATGGACATAAAGATTCTTTGCAAATCATAGTATAACATTCAGATTCATGTTTTTCTATGTCAATGCAATCAGATTTTGTTGCTAACATAACAGGAGCTTTCAATTTAATTTCACTTAGAGCTTTAATCTGATGATCATCTTTTATCTTCTCCTTACTTGTTCTCTCAGTTCTTTCTAATTCATGATAAGCAAATTTTTGTGCTACAACTAACTCCCATGTGAGATAAGCATCGGGATCATATTTTCCAGCAAAAGATGGCATAGTGAATTTAATTTTACCAATTACATCATTATGGTCGCGTACCTCACGTTGATTTCTTCCCATACCTTGACGATTGTGACGAAGCCGACGATGGTTATGATCATTGTGAACATTGAATCCATTGGTTTCTGTATCAGCAGTGTAGTTGTTCATTTCTTCTTCTTCCACCTCATCGGCCCAAGAGCGAGCAACAGGTGGTGTACGGCGAGCAGGAGGGTCATGCACCCTTGGCTCATCCTGGGCTGTGTTTTCAGCAAGTGGCTGACGTTCGAGGAGCGCAACGCGTGTATGGAGCGCTGCGAGGCTGTCATTGATCTTATCCAAGGCATTGCGAACGCTCTCTCCGAGCGAGTGCTCCATGTGTCGCACGAGCTCTCGCGTGCGAGGTGTGAAAGATCCCTCACCAGCATGCTCCAAAGAGTGGCCGTTGTTGTTCTCACTATGTGTAGATCCGTGTGAACTTACCATTGTTAGTAGATAACAAAGAACAAAACACAGTGTATATGTTCCTATCAACTACTAGGATCTGGAGTTTCACAAGTCACTCTTACTCAAGCCTTTTATCAAGTTCTTACAAGTTCTTACCAATGCAGCAAAGAAACTGGTACAACCGGTGGCTGGTTCGTGATACTCTCACTTGCGATTAGTCCAACGATTGCAAGGAACGACACCTGCTGAGTTAGTAGGAAGTGGAGCTCGGAAGGCTAGTATGTAGCAAAGGAGTAGCAATTGTTCAAATCAGTATGCAAAGTTGAAAAGCAGTTCAAAGTGCTAGTCATAAGTGCTGGCCCTAGTCTAAACAAGCCTAGCTAGAACAACTCACAGGAACAACTAGTAGCAACAAGCCAACAATGGAAGGCTAGCACAAGCACTAATAAAGCAAGCGAGCAATGGATGAACTGAACAAGGAAATAATGTCAAGAAAGGAGGTAGCTCTGATTTTCTTATTCTTCTTCTCTTTCTTTTTTTCTTCTTCTTAGTCTCTTTCTCTTTTTGTTTTCTCTTTCTTTTTTTTTCTACCTCAAGAAAGCTACCAAGAACCAGCCCCTTTCTAATCTCGGCCACGCAAAAATTGCTGTAGCACTGCCCAAATTACTGTAGCACCACGCAAAAAACGGTAACGAAGTTTTTTCGGGTTGCTACAGTACCGATTTGTACTGTAGCAACGCGCAGACCGATCTTTTTTTTGCGCTCCCTTTTTTATTTCTGCTCTTTCTCTTTTTTTTTTTACCTCAGGAAGCAACGGGTGGATGGGTGTGAGTTTTTTTCCTTCGAATGCTACAGTACCCAAATGCATGCTACAGCCACAAAAACCGCGTGCAACGACAATTCAACAACACAAACTAAAAGGAGAAATTGCAAAGGCACAAATTGGTTTGGATGATGAACTAAACCTATATTTTTTTTATTTTTGTGGCTATTTGTACTGTAGGAAAAAAAATTCTCACCGATGAACTGAAGCTCTGATACCACCTAATGAAACCGAAGATCCGATTGTTGGCCCGATCTTTCGATGAGAACGATAAATTTGGTAGGCGTCGCTCAACTCTCACGATCCTGGCTACGAACACGCAAGGCTTGAAACCACGCAATCGCTGAACTGCTCGACAAGTCGTTATCAACCGTGCACGAATACCCGGTTGACCTGATCACGAAGATCGATTCCTGCATACACCGAAGAAGCACGCAAGAACAAGATAAATAAGCAATCTGAAATTGCGAATAGGAATTGAATGTATTGATAGGTGGGGTTCCGAAGAACAATGTCGCTATTGATCTCGCCGACCAAGAAAACAAAGTAGAAAGTAGCAAGGCTAAACTTTAATCAACAAAACCCGCGCAACCAAAGGGGATGGCGGCCACTATATGAAGGAGGGAGGGACGACGGCCGTGGGTACTGTTCACGCGTGAACAGTACCAGTAACCCTAGGTTAACGCCCACATGGGCCATATAGGCCAAATCAGCCCATACATTACATGACCTGTGGGCTAATAATTGGTGACACAGCACCATGGCAGGTAAACGTAGCCCGACATGTATGAGTAGAAGCAGTAGATGTAGCCCAGCATATATGTGTAGAGGCGGCTCGGTCTAATTGGAAAATATGGCAATGCAGTCACGAAAGTCCGATCGAAGATGTGGATGTAGCGTAGCGAGTCAAAGCAGTGGGTGCAGTCGAAGCAGGGGATGTAGTCGAAGTAGTGGATGCATCCTTAGGTTTAATGTCCTCATCATGATCCTTTTTATAAAATAAGGAATAAATTCGGTGCGTGAGACGAAGAGACACATCGGGGAGCCGAAGCGGCATTGATGCGACGAAGAGACGTATCGGCGACGACGGCCACGAAGAAACTCATCGGGCGACGAAGAAACTCACCGGGGAGCTGAAGGGATATTATCACAGACTGTTATAATTAAAAACCGTCTGTGAAGTCTACAATTATCACAGACGGTTCGTGTTTGGAACTGTATGTGATACTTCACAGATGGTTATTTGTTGAAAACCGTTTGTGATTTTTTCTAAATATCACAGACTGTTATTGTTAAGAACTGTCTGTGATATTTCACAGACGGTTTTCATCATCAACCGTTTGTGATATTACCACTTCACAGATAGTTTTTTTGTGTAGCCAACAACATATATGGTCTCCAAACCAAAACCGTCTGTGATTGCATGTAATACAAATAGTTTTGGTTAACTGTCTGTGATGAGGCATCCGGTATTAGCCTTTTTGTAGTAGTGAATTTTATTTTACTTGTGCAGTTGCCATGATTATGTATACATATATATGAGGCATAATAAGCTCCTGTAGGCCAACTTCAGTTTGTTAAAGATGTGTAATGATGGTGTGCATGTATAGAATATACATGATTAGATCGATTCCAGATAAGAGTGTTTGGTGAGGTGCACTAGCCACACTATTGGTTGGCTAGTTAAAGACCAACATGTTCGGTTAGCTATATGCAATAATCACAACTAGCAGGGTGACTCGTGCATTTGTGCGGTTAAATTTGTTTCAAAGTTTGTAGTATCAAATGATATATATTTACGTATCTTGTAGGCTATTTAGATTTTTAAGACATTATAAATATTGGAAATGACAATACGAGTTTGAAGCAAAATACAACTTCAGAAATATAATTGAAGTATGAGCTTTGACGATAGAAAATCATTGAGCATAATAATTTGTTGGGGGTTCTTAGAAATATAATAACTCTCCATCATGCATGGATAATTGTAACAACCCAAGATTCGTAAGTTGTATTAGTTAAGCATCTAATGTGCGTTTATGAAATTTTGGACTTTTTAAAACTTTTTGTTGCAAAACAAATAGGTTGGAAACCTAATTTTCCAAAACCTAGAAATGGAATTTTCTAAAACAAAATAAAATTTTGTCAAGATCTTGAAACTTAATTCAGAGTGGAGTGTAAATCTTATGTTAAAAATATTTTGATTTTGACGACTACAATTAAACCTAGTAATCCAATATTCCTTCTTCAATTCAAAAGCTCAAATTGAAGTTTGGGCAAAACTAAAACGGATTCAAATGTGGGAATGTTTATGTTGGAATTCAACTTGAAAACAGTAATACCTCAAATGCTCCTAGAATGCTTGAGGTAGCTTTAAAAAAGAAGAGAATCTCAATTTCAAACTTGAAAATATACTTCCTTTACCTCAAAAATACAAACTGAATTTGTATTTTGAAAATATAATAGAACCCATAGCTGGGAATATTTTAGTTGGATTATATCTTTTCTGATATGCTTATTTGAATTTTCTGGAATTTTTGGAGGTTAGTTGGGTTCTTTTCAATTTGCATGTTCAAATTGAATTTGAATTTAAAATACAAACAAAATGTTTAAAGTTGAATTTGAATTTAAAATATAAACAACACTTATGATCAGTGCCTGGAAATAATTTCTCTAGGTTCTAGAACACTTTAAAAACTCACCTTCAAAATTTCACAATTGTTAGATTTTAATTACTATTTTTAAGCAGCCAATCAAACTTGAGAATCATAAGTCAAATACCAAAATCAGAAACTTAAAATAATTATAGAGAAAAATTCATTACATGAAAAACCTTGGCAAAATTATACATTGAGAAACATAGTGTCTGGAACCTTCTATACAAATTTCAGGATTTTTGGAGCTAGGCATCTAAGTCTAAAAATCACCTAAATATCTCAGCCATTTTGAAAATCAGAAAGCCCCAATTGATTTCCCTCCCTCACCAACATGTCGGGCCCACCCGACAGGCCTTCTTCTCCAAGCCTCCATGGCCACGCAGCTGCTTGCCACACCACGCGTCGTGCGCCTTTGCGCCGCGCCCTCTCCTCGCGCTAGCACAGCCCGCCCATGTTGCTCCGTGTCCTGGCCTCACCTTCTTCCCTTCCACGCTCTTCCCTTTCCATCTCTCTTCTCTAGACCCAACTCGAGCTCTAGAGCCGAAGGCCTTTGTCGCGCCGCCAAAGCCCCGTTGCCATTACGGTGCTTCGGCGAACCCTGGCCGCCCTGATCGCATCACGGTGCGCCCAACACCATGAGGAGCATAAGCCCTCCATAAATTTTGGGAATCATCAATCGGGGAGCCGCACAACTAGGTTCTTCTTCACCGCTGGCTGCAACCGCCATTTTCACCACCACTTCTCCAGCAATCCTCCCTCCAACTCCTCCCTTATGAACCAACTCCTCACCGCCCTCGAGCTATCCCTGATGTCGATCTCATCTTCTTTCTCGCAGGGCATCTCCTCCACGATGAAGCACCCCGCACCACCCTGGGTCACCGTCGCCGAACCACCTCGACCACTCCCCACCTTCTTCATGTTATACCCTGTTTTTCGAGTAGAGAGAATTTTAATCGGGAGAAGCTTGAAAGTGAAAATTCAGTAGTTCCAGGGGGGAATAAGGACCTGGGCCACAGCCCAGGCCTCCTCTGCCTTGTGGCCAACCTCCAAACCCTTTTTAGGGGGGCACCCATGGGCCCTCAGCCCAGGCCGCACCCCCCCTCAGCCCAAGCCGACCCCATCCCCCTTAACCCTAGCTAAGGGGCGCCCCCTCCTCCCCTTTCCCTTGGCCGCCCCAATCCTCCCCAAGCCGCTACCACCCTGCTTCCCCTCCTGGTGTTTGGCGCCTCCCCCTGCTGTCCCTAGGCTACTGTCCCCCTGGTGCTTGGCGCCTCCCCTGCTGCCGGCTATTGGTGAAGGAAGGTGAGGATCTTTGCGGGGTTACCGATCAAGAAGGAGAGGAAGGGGCTAGGAGAGGATCATCTTCGAGGCTTGATCGTCGTCTTCCCGCGGGTCTTCAACGGTAACGAAGTGTTTTCCCCGCTGTTGGATGAGGATTAGTCACGAGTTCGATTAATTGCGTTGGATCGTTTTGCTGCCTGTAGACATTCAATTCTGTTTAGATTGTTGCATGGCCAATTTAGGGTTCTTAGAAGCTGAATTTGAGATGTCCATCTCATAGAGTTATGTAGGTATTGTTCTTAGCTTTCGGTAGCCACCAAAAACACTAAATGTCGATGTATGGATCAAACGTTATGATAGTTTTCATCCCTACTGTTCAGAATCATAACGAGAATGAACTGTCAAGTTCTCTTTTAAAATATGATTAAGTTAATGGCAAATTCAGGGTTTTCACCCAACTAGGTTATTGTAGACCTTGGTCTTAGCTTTCGATATTGATAAACAACACTAAGTTTGGTTCAGCCAATTAGAAGTTATGGCTATTTGTTTGCTGCTGCCCAGATTTGTCGAGTAGTTCTGACAGACGGTGTTCATTGGTCATTTGGAGTTAGATGTATACAGAATTCGGGATTTCCACCAACTAAGTTGTTGTAGATAATTTCGTTACCTTTCAAGCAAGCCTGAGTTTATGTTTTTACAAATTCCAGAGCAAAAGTTATGTCACTTTTAGTACTGCTGTCCATTACAGCTTCTTGCTACAATGTAGTTCAATTTGAGTAAAGTATAATAAAATATTGGGTTTGGGGTATGAGTTAGGAGCGTGGCGGGTAGTGTCTTAGTGTCGTTGTTCTTATTGAGTAATTTAATGGTGTAGGAGGTGAGGCTTTGAGGTTAGCGACATCATCTTTGCCTCCTAACACTTCACAACACGAAAGGCAAGTACATTGATATTCGTATGATTTGTGAATGCTAGATGTTTGATGTTCGTATTGTGTTTTTATATGATACATGAGAAGATTCAATGTTTATGTTCCTTTCATATGAGAAATTCCCATATTTAGAGATGATGTTATTCATTATTCATACGTTCATTACATGCATCCATTTTCAAGTTCCGTCCACGGAAGTGGATTTTTTAAGACCCATCAATTCCAGTATGGGCACGTGAGACCCACTATTCCAATGTGGGCAGATTTGGACACCCGTATGAAACGTTCTTCATACGGGATTTGGATCCCCGTATTTTGTTAAATACGGGCTTAAGTGAACACCGACGAGTGTGTCACTAGCTATACCGGTATAAGCAGGAATGCAGTCCTTTTATTTCGTCAAACCCATTCATTCCATTTATTCATGTAAACATTCAGTGTTATGTTCATATCCTTTAATGCTGTTGTCTTGTTCATATTTGTCGTATGTCCAATTATTCACTGTATTTGCTGAGTCTCGGACTCACTCTTGTTTTGTTTGTTTATTTTAGGTGATCGTTGATGATGACTCTGTTGGGAGGGAGTAGACACGCACTATTTATTCATTTCACCATATTCTAGTTTCAATAATTAGACTTGGTTCTGCATTTCATTCGTTTAGTGATGAACTGTAATAAATAAAGTTAACTGTGGTTGATGACTTCCTCTATGTTATGGTGGATTATTTCTGCTGGTGATACTTGATCATCTCTATTGTTATGCTTATTTGGATTCAGACTATATTCCTGCCATTGTTCTATTAAATTTGGGACTCTTTATGTCCGTAGATGAGTTATGGCTTTAAACCTTCCACTTGATGGTTGTATGTTAGATTATTTAGGTGACATCTTGGCTTTCGAATAGCCAGGGTGTTACACTTCAAGTGCACCGGTGAGTCCCCCACACCCCATGGCTACTCATGCTCCCCCTAACCCGCCTCCTATTCTATCCGAGCACCGCCGCACCATTTCACCTCTTCGCCCGGTCACCTCGTTCCCACGTAGCGCCGCCTTAGTACCGCCTGAGCCACAAAGCCGCAACCCCTAGCTTCCTTGTCCCTATGGCGATCCATTTTGAGGGTCTTTGCCTCCTCCGCGCCGCTCCCTCGCTAGCGTTGAATGCTGCTCCAAACCGCCGGCAACCTCCTCTGTTACTGCCTCCTTGTTCTTTGTGTGAGCACCTCTCTGTATCACTGAAAAGTGGGCCCAGCTAGTAGGATCAATTGAATACAATTGCTATTAGAAATTTTGAGTGTCTGTTGAATCACTTAATGGAGTTAGCCAAAAATTGAAATTTGAACTTGTAAAGAGTTTAGTTCACAACACTTCAACTCAGACTATTTTCTTTTTAAAAGAGGTTTAAACATAGAAGAGAAGTTGATTTGGAGACAAATTGAGATATCAATGAATTAGTGAAACCACTTACAGACCAACTATTTTTGTCTGACAATGATGCCACTCAAACATATGATTAGCAATTTGAAAATTGAATTAGGGAGAAGTTAGTTAACAATAACAATGAAATCCTTTGATGAAGTATTGAGCAGAGAAGGTGGTTTAGAAGAAAAACTTGCCGTTGTAGGTTGTATGAATAATAATCTAAAAATAATCAGATTTGTCATTGGGCTAATAACTTTGTTAATGCTGTAGTTAGAGTGTCTTAATTCAATTAGTCATTTGGCAAGTCTCTAACAGCAGCAGCCAAATCTGAAAAAAAAAACAATATGGATGTGAATTTCTGAAACCAACAGAGAACAATCACTCTTTTTGATAAAGTGTTAGTCAGGGAAGAAAAGATGATTAGAAAGAAATTTTGGAATGTCAATGAAACTCTCTAGAAAAATCATCTATCTAATGCAAACTTGCTATTAACAGTAGACTTCCACTTAGCTTTTAGACAACAACAATTACTGATTAGCTAAGCCTATTTTCCTTCATAGTTTTGCTCAGAAGTTAGAGGATAATTAACATGGGACTAGTGAGCCAAAGCCTTGTCTAATGTATCGGTTAGAATTCTTACTGGGTTAATCATGTCATTAGCAATTAATCCAAAGAGAGCAAGAATTAAAAGGGAGGCAAGATTGGAATACTCTTTTAACAGTGAGACAAAGCCATGTCAAATGCCAAAGCAAATGGATTGGAAAATATAAGTATGAGTCATTAACCTCTAATCTAAAAGAGTAAAATTAATCATGAATCAAGAATTGAATTATTGGTTCGTTAACTAACAGTAGACCTTATGTCATAATATCAAGTTCATAAAGTCATAACTAGTTCTAATCAACTCCAATTTGTGTGAATTTTTTTTGTTGGTTTTCTTTACTAATGAACTTTCACTTGGAATAGATTTGAAATCGGTTACTGTCACATAAAATTTCGGAATTAAAATGAATTTTATAAAAGGATTATTTTTACACTAGAAATTGAAGTAACTTAAAAAATTCCTAGAAAATTCATAAGAACTCCAATTGAGGTGAATCCAATTGGGTTGTTCCTAAAATTTTATTCTCTAGCAGATCTTGTAATCTTTGTCTCCACCTCTATTCTAGAAATTTTCACTAAGATATTTAATCTCAGCCGTAGACACAGTAACCTGTTTTTCAGGTTTTTTTTTTTAATTGATTTTTGAAAGACTATAACTTTCACATAGGAACTCCAATTGAACTAAAATTTTCACCTAAATTAATATAAAATCATAATATACCAATTGTGTGAATGTCATGCAATTTTGAATATTTTGGCTTTATTTAGAGTTTATTGCAATATTGACTTTCATTAGGTTTTCGACGATCCTGTTGTATTCGTGAGTTCAACCTGAGGGTAATTACAAGTGGTACCAACAAAGGCAAGCAATCCCCCCTTTCACCATATTTGCTCCTAATAATTTCAATACAAATTTTATATTGATTTTAAATATTCTATGCATTGCTTTAAATTCAAATACTTGTATGTCAATTGGGCAGAAGTAGCTATGTCCTCATTGCTGCATTTCCCTTCCTTTGAAAGTTGAATACCTGATTACCATTGAAGCTTAAGGTTATATTTTATATATAGGTGTTTGATAATTTTTTAGAGCGATGTTTAGCCATGCTAATAGTTGTAGTCGAAAATGGTTGATGGAACTAGTCAATCGGCCGAGATGAATCAAATATTGTTAGAACTTGAGGATTGTAATCAGATCTTTGAATAGGATTTTTCTGGACATTTTTTAGCATCGAGTTCTTTATATTATAACTTGGACGAGTATAAGGTGATGATCAAATGTTGTTCCAGAATTTTGTAGCCCCGTCTGAGTGATTAAGGACCGGTCTGTGCGGTATTGAACCAAGTCACACGTGCAACCACATGCTAGGTTAATGGCGAAGGCTTGGCTTATTAATTTGTCGTGTGTTATCTCTTAAACCACAACTAGATTGACAATTGTTGTTGTTATTATTGTTACTTTTGTTTTGTCAATCTAGTGGGGGCATGTGACTTTCCCTTAAGGGTCGCTTGCGTTTGCAGGTAGCTTCACAAGGACTTACTTACACAACAAGGTGCAACTATAGTTCATGCGAACGATAGCCTGCCATGGTGTGTATCCTTGGGTGGTTTAATAGTGAGCACATGGTATTGTAACGGTCTCGTTATGATATCTCAGTCACACTCATAAAGAAGAGTGCATTGGCCGACATTGAGATATATTCATATCGTGTGGGTAAAGCTATACAAACTCTGCAGAATCATAAATCTATTCAAATAGTCGTGTCCCTGGTCATGGACATCGCTTGTGGGAGACCATGCATAGTTAGATATTGGGAATAGGACCAGGGTATGTTGGGATTGGTATGTTGTCACGAATGGGATGTTCGTGTGTTGATGATTATGATATCATGAGTGGGACAACCACTTTGGGTATGATATCATGATGGTAAAATTGTAGACATATTGATCTTGAATTATTGTGGACATATTGATCTTGAATTTGATGTACCTTACTGTTATATATTGTTTCTAAATGTTTAACAAATGGCAATTTAAATCTATACCGGATATCTCATCAAACAATTTTATTTTATGCTGAAAATAAACCCTTTTAACCTTCCGTTGATTCTTAAATGCATCTACTATATTTCTTTTGCTCGTAAGACTTGCAAGTATAACTTTGTACTCAATCCGGTTATCTGCTTGTCACGTGAGTACTTCGTACAAACCGGTGGTAGTTATCGCATAAACTTTTAGGCGATAATAGCAAATACAACGGCTTTAACCCCAGTCGGTTGCCCTGGGCATTATGACACACCATTGGGAAGGTTGATTCAGTAATCTTGTCATTTTATTCTTGTTTAATTAGTGTTCTTCTGCTGCTGATTTTAGCTTGTGAAATTTAATTTGGTCGGTCGACCGAGTGATGTAAAATGCTCATGTAGAGCTAATTTCAATTCCTTAACTCTTGAATAGTATCTTGTTATACTCGAATTGGGTATGCATGTGATATAATGTTAATTGGATATGTGCATGTTAGTCGTTGATCCTAGGAGCTAACATGAGATGCATATCCAGGTACTCGAAATTATATTTGTTTCCTGCTAAGGGTTGTGTCTCCGGCGAAATCACTTGACTTGAAACGGGTTCGATTTCGGGGTGCCCACAATAATGTAACTTATGCTCCTATTCTTTCTCTAGTAGTTACTCTTTTTCAAAATATATGCATGCACATGTACCTCTATTTAATCTCAAGCAATACGTTAATTATGTGTGCAGTAAATTATCTTATTAGTTTATATGGTATTGGAGTACCTTGCTCACGTCTACGCCGATTCACCGTGGACGATATACCTTGAATGTATCTTCCCTCACACGCCAGCTGCCCCACTGAAACGTGTTTATTCTATTTCTTCTCGTCGTCATAGCTTTTCTTCTTTAACCTCCAACAAGAATCCCATTTTTGATCGATCACTCTCAGCTATTACACCTTCTAATGCAATACTCTACCACGTAGTTATTTTCTACCTCTCAGTTTCAATGCCGACTATTGCAATATCAACACGCTTGCAATGCCGACTATTGCAACATCAACATGCATACATGTACAACCATCATCGATCCCTACCGGAGACACCCATCACACTCTCTCTGGTGGTCCTGTGCCTATTCCCTACAGCTGCACCATCTCTACTCTGATCTCTTTGCTCCGTTGCTTCTGTACAACCGTGCTTCTATTCGTACGGATGCATGATGTTATGCTATGCATTCTCGATGTCCTCTTCTCCTATGTTGGTCCCTCCTCTTCTTCGACGTTGTTCAACTCAACGTTGTGGTTTTCTCACTAACCGTGGTGATCTCCCATCTTTACTAATATCAGCATGTCCGTTTTAGTCGTTGTCTAATGATATAGAGAATCTTCTCGCCATCGCTGGTGACGCCGTGCTCCTCACCAGTGATGGTACAGTCCTAGCTACCCAACGGACCCATACTGTTTATAGCTCATCTTCAATGCAAATTTTCATCTACTCTTTACTAGGGCTTCCCCATCATCGAGCTTTTTTGGCCACCCACTACTTCAACAATGCCGACACTCACCACTTGCTGTGGCCCTTAGCACCTTTGACTCTGGCCTCTCTCTTCAATGGCTCCGGAGAGCAACACGACATTATTCTCATTGAATGACCAATAAAAGTAGCATGATATTGTCCCCATCTCCGTCACCGCCACCTTAGTTCTTCGCTTCTCCGTGAGTTAATGTCTTCTTGCAATTGCACTCTCTCACGATCTCCTCCGATACCATTTGTGCTATCTTTGTTATAACTTTTATTTTGATTCAAAATTTCATTGATTTTGTATTGAGGTTCGTATGCAAATTAAATTATTAATTGTATTTAATTTATTCTGAATTCTAGTTCTTTAGGGATTTTACTGTCGGACCCCTGGCGTGGAATACCCGAAGCCCTCGTGTGTGTACCGTACTAATATCATGATCAGTGGCTAGTACACATATTCACAACGTTGGCATACATATCCATACACAATATACATACAACATGAAACAAATATGGTACTTAACTTAGACGATTACATCACAAGTGTAGGATACACGGCCGACCGCCCAAATAAAATGACAAGTATTAGGAGTAGAGAATTAAACAACGGAAGCATAATATATATAAAGTCCAAAAGTCCCACGGTATGCCCATCAAAAACCCTCAGGCAACTGACAAGAAATAAGCCATAGTAAGACCCGTCACCGAATCCTCCGGTACCAGGTGCAAAGAATGCATTGTCTGGTATCGGCTCATTCTCTAACTCTAAACAACAAATTAAGCAAGATTGAGTACATTGCGTACTCAATAAGACTTATAGTGTATCGCAAAATTTATATACATGCATGGCTAACAAGGGGTGAGGCTCTATGCTAAAGTTATTTTCAGCATTAAGCAAGTTTTATTTACAATATCGATATATAGTACTTTGCAACGGAAGTTTAGAGAGTAGTTAAGTAGACAAAGACTCAACAAGTAAGCACTTGATAAATAACAAATCACAACTCTCCTCGGCTGCGATCAACATCTTACTTTTAGCTATAGACATGGCACTCATATATATCAACACCAAAATATCCATCCCAACAATTTTTGATAAGACTGTTTTTGCGAAAGTAGAGACTATACTCGATGGACCACACCAAGCACGCTCATGACTGCGAGCATGGCTATTTAAATATATTTATACTCTACAGAAGTGTATAACTTTACCCACAATATACGAATTCTTTAGTTTGTTTCGTATCCGTCGATACCACCGCTCACTATCCTTTGGTAAACAATCTAGAGCACGTATAGAAGCCTTTACATCACCTATTCCTAACCTTGCACTATCCGACAATGAAAACCCTCACTTCGATCTTGGGTACCTCCCATCAGAGTGAGACATTAACCGTTGTATCAGAAGGCTTTGGTCCTAACGCCTCGGTGAAGGGAGACCCTTCAAGGAAGCCTACCTGGTCATGCCCGTACTACTGCGGCCTACCAACATGAAAGGCTAGTCTTTGATGACTTAATTATCTAAGGCTATCCCATATTGGTACATGTGATTGTACGCTTAGGCTTTCGATTGGGAGCACCGATATTTGGTCCTAAATTTACCTGGGCGAGAATCTCCCCATATCTCCTTGTGAGATACACCTCTCACACTTCTCTTAATATACTATAACTCGCTCGCGTCACAAACTAAGTATTTTATTTTTATTTTTATGCAAAATAACAGAGGTAAACCTGTAACACCCCAACTCAACATTGAGCCTGGAATGCTACTGAAATTAAATTAAACTGAATCTAATTACCAATTTTCGACAGAACCTCCTTTGTATAGTCAACTATACCAAGTTTCTAACAATTTAACATGGCAATTAACAATAACTTCATATTCAAGTTCATTCAAGCATGAAAGATAGTCTAATAAATATAAACAAAACTTGATATTCTCCTTATTACAATTAATCTGAAACTCAAACCAGCCATGAGTGATTCTCAAGTAGTTTACTTATTACTGGAATAAAACTAAATGGCAGACGCCTTAAGGATGAGTGGTAGTGAGTGCAACCAAACATCTACTCCCTCCCATGCATGTCGTTCTTGCCAGTCGTACCTAAAACATATCAAAGCAAGAGTGAGCCCAAAAACTCAGCAAGTATCAACAAGGCTAAAGCAAGTTCACAGTCATAGCATCAATAATCCAAAATAAACATTACACTAAACATAGCCTTCATACTTATGTAATGCGACCAATACAATGCACCTTTTAAACTTTATCTCTTTTCGTATTTTACCGGTAATACCGGGTATACAACCATCGATGTATACCCTTGCCTGTGCCCTCTGGCACAGGGACCAAGAGCCTATACTCCACAAGTATAGGGACCTTTGCTCATCATCTTCATGATGGGGACCTCTTTACTCATTGCCCACATTCCACGAATGTGGGGACCTCAAGCCCGTCATTACATGACGGGGACCTCAACTATTTATACTTGGTCACCACATGACCCAGTCTCAAACATGCTTAAATCATGCATATGCATTATGACATCATCTTTCATACATAAGAATTCAACGTGTGCACAATAACATGTAAGCATTAACAACATACAAAGGAAACTTTAACCATAACTTGCACTCATCAAGATAAATGGAAACTCATCACAATAATATCCATGCCTGGCTATCACGAGCAAAGCACAAACAGTCCCAGTATACAAGCACATATATGTAATAACCCGAATACTTGCCTCAACTCTGCGAGAATGGTGGACGCGAAGAGGGTGCTGCCCCTGGGATCACGCTCCCACCTGAACATAAAGATAACCCAATCTAATACCAACATACTGGACCAAAAGCATAAATAACAACACAATTGAACTCGCTAAGCTCCCAAGCTTTTCGAATCTTCTAATTTCTAGCGATCGATTTGGTGTTCACTTCGGACAGTCAACTTCTAAAATACATAACTTTCTGCTCAGGAGTCCAAATAAGATGTTCTTGGACTTTCTGGAAAGGTAATTAAATTACCTAAATGAACCTAGTTGGGGATCCCTTTTGATTCTACCATATACTGCCCCTACCAAGCCAATCTACAAAACATCAATTATCACGTCGGTTTCTCTGGATAGTACACTAAAATCATCATAACGTTTGCTACGAAAGTCCACATTTTGTGTTCTTTATCTCTCTGAAAAGGTATGAAAATTACCTACATTTTTCGTTATATTGAGATCCTCTGATTTCGACTTTAACTAACAGTTTTATCCAGTTTTCTTCAATCTGCCCGAAAGCTGGCAGATCAGCAAGACATCGATACTAAAAAATTCATAACTCTCTGACCGTTAATCGGATTTGGGCGTTCTTGGCGGCCACTAAAAGCTAAGAACATAAGACAACTATCTCTAGGAGTAGGGATCCCCAGATTCTTCCTCTAACAACATGAAAACTGTCGTCCAAACTACTGGACAGAACGCGATCTATTAAACCGACGAAATTCAATCTACCAAACGACATCAACCGCAACTACTACGCAACAACCAACGAAGAACACGCGATGTTACCCTTGTAGAATCGCAGCAAGGTGAATATTTGGCCCCGCGAAGATGATCCCCTCTCCTTTCTTCACTTGATCGGCAGTAGATAGCACCGACGACGAGGAAGGGAGGCACCAATGGAGGATGGGGCTGCTTGGGGAGGGGAGGGGGTGATTACTGTAGCGGTGGCAGCACTGTAGTAGGTGGTGTGCTACAGTAACCCTAGGGGTTTTGACTGCCCCTAATGGGCCAAGACTATGGGCCTTTGGCCCAAGATTTAATCCCCTTCAAGAGAAATGCTGAAATCCCTTTTTAAATCCTGATAAAACGGTTGAAATTCAAATAACTCTCTCACGTTAAATCTTTCTAATACTTTTGGGGTATTACAAAACCCCTCTAGACTATCATTTCAAAATCTCCTAAAATTCAAGTTCAACATTTCATCAATTTTCAAATTTTAGTAAATCTAGAGCCCGGCTAAGCAATTGTGCAATATTCGCACTCGAAATATCCAAATCGACATCATCTATTGCCTAAACCATAATATATTGGCTACAATAGTAAGGATACCAATATTTAAAGGAGGATCATGCATTCAATAGGAATATAACTACCAGTATCCCCAAATATATCAATTTTAAGCAAACATACAGGTATGCATAATAGATTTTGCATAAAGAAGTATAATAATTAAAATAGTAAGATCAACATGGTCAAAGGGGTGATTGCCTTGCACTGGTTACTCTGAATAAGAGGATGAAGGATCGTCGTAAATTTCGTTTGATGTATCAACATCTAATAAAAAAGAGCTAGAAGCAAATTAATTATAGAAAAATAATTTCAACAATTACAAAATTCTAATATTTTTACATATTTAGATAGATCATGATTTTATATGAATTTATAAAAAAGATTCATTTGATTTTGAGTTCATATGCAAAAGTTATTAACATTTCAATTTGCTTCAGTTTTGATATTCCAGAAATTAATAAAATGGTGACGTCGAAGGCGTATTATATGAGGTTTACGCTTTCCAACAGAGGAAGTGTATTTTCCTCTGAGTTCTACTAAGCTTTACGTTTTCCAACAAAGAAAGCGCATTTTCCTCCGAACTGAAAGCGGCTTTTCTCATTTTTCCGAAATTTATTAACTTACATGTGGGGCCTACTTGTGAGTGACTCATAGTTTTATTCTCCGAATTTTTATTTATAAAATAGAGGCGGTCCCATATGTTATAGACTCATCATTTATTAACTAAATGATTAAACCTATTTAGATTTTAATCTACTAAAAACTGGGGTCCACATGTTAGTCTCTCGGGTTTTAAAACATGTTTTAAACCAGGAAAGAGTGGGTGGTCCCACATGTCAGTGACTAATTTACTAAAAACATTTGAAATTAGATTTCTGTTAATCTCTTCGACGGGTCCCACTTGTCATCGACTCTGTATGCTTAACTATTGATATTTAGCGTTAATCAATCCTTAATGTCATGGGTCCTACTAGCAGAGAGAGAGAGAGAGAAGCAAAGCAACAAAGCTACGCAGCCGAGAGGGAAGAAGAGCTCGCCGACGATGAGGTGGTCATGGAAAAGCTTCAAGGAGCTCGAAAATGGAGAGAGGGAGTCAATGCGACGCTAGGGGAGGTGAAGGTGGCCGGAGAGATGGATGGAGTCGGCAGTGCGACAGCGAGAGGCGGCGGTTAGCTTTAGGTTTGCGGTGTACTTTGTGTAGGAAGCATTCTCTGGACCAATGGAGTGGCGCACTGGACTCAGCGAATCTAGACGATGCTAATGGATCGGGCACGGGAACCTAGGGTCACCAGAGGTGAGCCGACGGCATGCAACTGCGGTGACGCCATGGGTGGCTAAGGACGAATGGGCGCTAGGGACTCGCCAATAGCAAAATGATGCATGCATGAGGACTAGTGACTCACTATGACTATGAGGGTGAAGAAGATGAGGCCAAGGATGGGTTGAGGCAGCTTGTCGATGACAAGTAGCGGCGGCGTGAAGGGGGTTCACGACGACAGCTCACCACAACAATGAAGAAGCTACAAGGAGTGTTGCGTTAACTCACTGATGTGCTAGAGATGGTGTAGATGCAAGGAGTCGGTCCGAGGCTCACCGGGCTTTGAAGGAGAACGAAAATGGTGACGGTGGCCATGAGAGAGGAAGATGGCAGCGGCAGTTTGATTCTCGGCAAGTCTATTTGCATTGAGTAGGGGAAATGCATCAATATGGTATGAAACACATGATGACGAGAACATGTTGGCGTTGAAGTCAAGGACGAAGGTGAGCGTGATCATGTTACGAGACTCCAGAAGCTGCATTGAACAAATGAGAGGAATGACTGATGAACGGGGATCAAATTAACGCGAGTGTCATGGATAAGGAAGCTCACTAGAGCGGTGGAGCTGAGAAGGCGTGCTCATCGGTGGGTGAGCTAAAGATGGCAGTGCATGCTCTAGCGCTTAAGTAGCTAGGACAAATGTGCGAGAAAAGCGGCGAGACATCGACTGTTGCGCAAGAAACTCACGGGCAGCCTCAGGTCTCTCCATTCGTGCGGGAAAATGGCATGTCAACGGGGTAGATAGCATGGGCAAGAGCAGGCGAGGTGACGAGGGTGGTTGAGGTACAAAACTGTGGGCACTGGTTGCAGACGGGCGAGCGGTGGAGTTGCGCTAGCGTGCTGGCGCGCGGGTGAGAGCAAGGGGTGGAAGAAAGGTGCTAACATGTGGGCCCAGCATGTCAACGAGAGGGGTTGGTGCGGCTCGAGCGGGTGCGAGCGATTTTGGCTGCGGTAGTTACGACCCAACGGCGAGCAGGAATTGCAAAAATGGCTTTTGAAATTTTCAAGTTGGCTAAATGTTTTCGAGTTTTTGTACCTATCAAACGGAGTCCAAAATATATGAAAATGTTTGTGAGAGCTCTAGACACAGTGTGGTTTCTAATGTAATTTTTTAGGATTTTATATGTTCTGTGATTTTCTCAAAAAATCTTACAAGTTGTTGTTTGCATGTAATTTTACTATTTGATTTATGCAAAAGCTCAAAAATCACGATAAATAGTTTTCCATACAAAAACATGCTCAAAATTATTCTCCCACTTATTTTCATTATACTTTTCCAAAATTGGGATTTTGGGATGTTACATTTACTTTGGAATTTGTATGGAAATCAATATGCAAATTTTATTTTATTTTCATTCCGGATTTCAATTATTATTTGTTGGATTCGTATATGTTGATGTTTTAATATCAATCTTATGAAATAAATGCTGCAGACACTAAGATCAAGATTATGCAAGAGGAGACACGTGTTTTCTTTAGACAAGTCTAGACCTTCTCCAAATAGAATAACAACCCTACTCGTGTGTTCTTGTATTGAATGTGTTTACAAGAAGAAAGAAGTCACCAAAACTAAGACTAATTACTTCTATAATTTGAACAATGTATTGTCCTCTCTCCTTATCCACTAGCATTGCCCTTTATATAACTTTTGAAGGAGTGATAGTTGTTATGTGCTAGGAGGCGTCTTGATGGTTGGCTGATTGGGCACGTTAGCGACAGTTACTATCAGAGAGACACTCTCTCGCACGTTCACCATGCAGTTACACAGAGATAGAGAGAACTACATGTGGTTATGTCGGAGACAAACAACACATGTATAACTACCACGCGGAATGAGCGCAGTGTACATAGTCCCTAGTCGATTGGGTCCACATGTCCGTGGGTTCAACCCACTGTAGGATGGTCATAGTTGACCTGGTCGTAGCAAACCTTATGACTATAAGGTGGTCGTACTAAACCTTACGATCATAAGATGGTCGTAGTAGACCTTACGACCATAACGTGATTGTAATAGACCTTACGACCATTTTCATGGTCGTAATATTCCTTTGTCATTATAGACTAATGACAAGAGGTACATCTGATGGTTGTTTAAAGATATCATTATCCATAATAAGTATCGCCGATAAATAATTTTATTAATTGAGGATTATTGAATCCTCGTCAGTATATAAATCCAACTGCCATTTTTTTTCTTTAATTTTTATTTCGAGTTACAATATTTAGGGATTTTACTTTGGAATTCGTATCGAAATCAAATTTGCTAATTTTATTTCTTTAATCCAGAATTCGAGTTATTTTTGTTGGAATTCGTATACAGATCCAATTGCTAATTTTTGTTCAATTTTTATTCCAAATTATATTTATTTAGGGATTTTATTAGGGATTCGTCTGAAAAATCAAATTGCTTATTTTATTTTATTCCAAATTTCAATTTTTTTTAGTTGGAATTCGTATTCAAATCCAACTTATAATTTTCTTTACTTTTTTATTCTGAATTTAAACTATTTGGGTATTTTACTTTGGAATTCATGTAGAAATCAAATTGTTTTTTTAAAATTTTTTGAATTTCAGTTGTTTTTTTTGTTGTTGGAATTCGTATACAAATCCAATTGTTACTTTTTATTCAATTTTTATTCTGAATTATACTTACTTAGGGATTTTACTTAGGAATTCGTTTGGAAATTAAATTGCTAATTTTATTTTATTCTGAATTTCAATTAGTTTAGATGGAATTCGAATTCAAATCCCATTACTATTTTTGTTTAATTTTTTATTCTAAATTACAACTCTTTGGGGATTTTACTTTGGAATTCGTATCGAAATCAATTTTCCAATTTTATTTAAATCTTTCCGAATTTTAGTTGTTTTTTTCTGTTGGAATTCGTATACAAATCCAATTGCTAATTTTTATTCTGAATTATATTTATTTAGAGATTTTACTTAATAATTCGTATGGAAATGAAATTACTAATTTTATTTTATTTTTATTCTGAACTTTAGTTATTTTTGTATTGTCCTTGACACTAGCACTTTCTTTTAATATAGATCGTTATAGTTTGGATCCACCACAATCGATGATATAGATATTTATCTTTTCTACTGATTAATGTTGAAATTTTTAGCTCTTGAGAGTGAACGTGATGTCATTTTTTCCAATATAGATGCAAAGCGAACTTCCATGAATTGATATTGGTTCATAGATACAATTAACATTGGTTCACAAGAACATGATATGATTCGCCTTAGCTTGCGCCTATTAGCTGCACCAAATATGCGTCCAAAACTGACGGCAATGTTAAAGAATCGAAGCCGCGATGATACAATAAACATTGGTTCACAAGAACATGATATGATTCGCCTTAGCTTGCGCCTATCAGCTGCACCAAATATGCGTCCAAAACTGACGGCAATGTCAAAGAATCGAAGCCGCGATGATACAGTTTACATTGGTTCACAAGAACATGATATGATTCGCCTTAGCTTGCGCCTATCAGCTGCACCAAATATGCGTCCAAAACTGACGGCAATGTCAAAGAATCGAAGCCGCGAGGATAACTTAGAATGTTCCTGTTACTTCGTATGCCATCTTTTGTGGTTGCTTAGTACACCTCATCATTCTAGATGACCTCATTATTCTAGATGTCCAAGTTGCTATTAACCCACCGTTTAGTGTTTACCAATACCAGAGGTTTCTGAAGGTCAACAAATTAAAGAATAGAGATCCATGCAGAAGTTTCTGGTTCTCATGTCTCTTGTGGTGCCATAAGAGGGGTTCAGAGATGCAAATCCTAACAAGAGCGCACCATGCATCGACGCATCAGCATGCACTAACTAGTCGAGGCCTTGATAATTGATGCCCACCATTATTAGTTAGGTGTATGGATGGTTGCCTTGCTTGCTTCTCACATTGCGGAAAGAACCACTCCTCCGATGCACTCTCTGCCCTAGCTAACTGTTCATCTCTTCAGGTAGATGCAAACTATAAGCAAGGGGAAGGGAGAGTTTTTTTTAAAAAAAAAATTATATATATTTTAAAGATATTTTTTCCTAATTTTATTTTCAATTCTGACCTCTTTGATCACGCTACAACGCGCGACGTGACAAAAACACTATGTCACACCACGTACCATGGCTTGGCTAAAGCTACCACGATAGCTCTCCGAGCCAACATGCGTCCGTTTTTATGCTAAGTCCTGTCACGTCAAGAGGGGCGGCGTGACAGAACTCGTTTGTCACGTCGAGATCCGTAGCGTGACAACGTACTTTTGCCATGTCACACGTTGTGGCGTGATCAAAGATGTCAGAATTGAAAATAAAGTTAAGGAGATGCTATCTTTAAAATATTTTTTAAAAAATAGATTAAATAAAAAAAAAGTTCGAAAAGGGGCGGGAAAAAATATGCTTGGCTTTGCAATATGTCTATTTTTTTTGTGCATAAGACAAGTGTGTTTCTGAATGTTGATTGCAATATTTTCTTTATAATAAACTGAACCACACGAGTCCTCCCTGTCGACTTTATCCAACGATTCGTTGAGAGCTTGTCTATTGCAGGGGAATGAATTATTTGTGGGTGCCAATTGTTGTGCAATACCGAAAATCCGAAATAGTTCTCTTGAGAAAGTATGGTCAGTAGAGTTGTTGTTCATATAGACCGTGCCGTCCGAGCTGATCCGAAGCATGGAATTACTGGCTCAGCACGGTATGATACTGTTGCTGGGTCTAACTGCATGGCCTGACCGGCCGTGTCATGTTTGGGTGGGCATCTCGGCCTAGCGGCCCGGCATGACACGCATAGTATCGAGCTAGGCACGACACGGGACATGACATGGCACACGGTACGACCAGCGACGGAGGCCCGCACAGAGACAGTGGCGGTGGCGACCGACGGACCCGACACGACCCGAGACAACAGCGTGTCGTGCCTAGGTCCACACCCTATCCCACGGGCTGGCACGACACGTCCCGATTAATTAGCCGTGCCAGCTGTACCGTGTCTAATCAAATCCATACCGTGCAAGACCGAGCCGCCCATTTGGACAGCTCATTGTTCAGTCAAAATCGTGACACTCGTGATACACCGTATCAGGGAAAAAAATCTATTATCTCCATGGATCCTTCCCTCCGGCCATCTCCTGCATGCTCTTCTTTACAAGCTTCTTGCTCCTCTGATCCTCTCGTCGCAGCTTCTCCATGTGGCTCCCTGAACCGCACTCCATTTTGCCTACCAACGAATTGTGCAATGCAACACACTGCATTCTTTTCTGACATTTCTGACATATATGTAAATATAATATTAAAATTCGCGATATTACCATGCTCTCGGCTGTAACAGACGAGAAAACCATTCAAGGCTTCAAGCTATTACAATGGGCGAAAAAAAAGAGGCGACCTAGCAGCCCAGCAATGGTGGCAAAGAAACCTCACGTGGCTTTCGAGTAGGGGTGGAAAAAAAAAAAGCTGGTTAGTACAACTCGTTGGTTTAGTTCAAAATTATTTTAATTACACTTATTAATTCATTAAACATTAAAATAAGTTGATTAGAACGAAATTGAATTTCACTCTAACTCTCGGCTCGTTAGCTCGGTTCTAAAAATACAAAAATACTTTCAAACTACAAATAAAATGATATTGAATCAAACTATTTTAGTTTTGAAAAAAAAGCTCGATAAGGCGAGAACCTGAGTCAATATCCACCGGTGCTCTGGAGGGCCCTACGCCGTTGCTCTGTCTTATCTCGCCTTGTTTGGCACCTCAACAGTACGTAGTTCAGAACCACAAGAAACCAGACTACCGTTGGCTTCCATCTTTGGGAAAGAGGCGCCGAGGAAACTCGTCTTTTTCCACCTCTGGGAAGGAAGGGCACACAAAACTCATAATCATTTTCTACCTTTTTTGTGAAATAGGGCCAAGTGAATGGAACGTAGGGCGAGAAAGGTTACCGTGTTGTTGTTTTCTTGTGTATGCGTACACCTGTCTAGTACTAAGTGCCTTGTGTATGCATGGGTGCAAATGCGTACATCTGTCCAGTACTAAGTGCCCTGTGTATGTATGGGTGCAAATGCGTACATCTGTCCAGTACTAAGTGCCCTGTGTATGCATGGGTGCAAATGCGTACACCTGTCCAGTACTAAGTGTCAGCAAGGACCGTTGAGTGAGCCCATGCAGGCCTGTCAAGAAAAAGGAAGCTCGGTCAACTTCGGTTTTAGACACACTTTGATAGTTTGGAGCTTGTTGTAAAACACACGGCAAAACTAGAATATAATCAACAAAACAAGAGACATATTTAAGGTGAAAAACCCAAATTAGGAAAAAAAAAATATAGGCACATAAAGACGATGATGCCACGAAGGCAATTGAGCACTAGGGTCTTGTCGGAAATTGATTGACCGAGATCGTTCAGGACATCGTCCAAGGTCTCTAGCTTCGCGCAATACTCCATTATCATCATGTCGCCCTGTGCAAAGTTGGGAAATTCTGCTTTGATCTGAATTGCCTGAGCTTTCTTGTTGTCGCAGAACAGGTCCTCAACGGCTTCCCACACCATTTGTGTTGACGAGCTGTGCTGTATCACAATGTCGAATATTTCCATAGAGATGGAGCCATATATCTAGGAGAGAACGGTAAAATAGTCACACGCCCAAGTGCTGTCGTTGGACGAAGCTCTGGTGCCATTGACGTGTCTCGTAGGAGAATACTTACCGAGGGTAACGAAAAATAATTCCAGCCACTTGGCATAGTTCGAGACTTGGAGATCGAAGACAATCGAGACATGAGTCTTGATGCACACCACTTGAACCACCTATGTGGAGAGCGAGGAGGAAGAAGTTGTTGAGGCAGTCGAAGCTTCACGAGCAACAGCGTCGGTGGCGGCGCAGATGTGGTGGCGGCTTCAGCTTCGGTATTGACGGCGATGGCAGCTTCCACGACGGCAAGAACGACAACGGCATCATCAAGATGAGCGGCAGCGGCTGTTGCAACAGTGGTTGTGGCGAAGGTCGTGGTGTTGCTGGAGAGAGCGCTCATGGTGGAGGCCGAAGGTGACGACAGATCGTGGTGTCCGAGTCGACGTCAAGGTCGTGCTGGTGTGAAGTGGCAATGGGACGATACAAAACACGTCGGGCGGTTGGAGTCACGCCGGGGCGGTCGAGTCACATCGTTGAGGCGGCGCCTGTCGAAAACGCGCTGAGGCGGTCAAAGTAGCGCCGGTTGATCAAAAACGCGCTTGGCGAAAACTCGTCGGGGCGGTCGAAGAGAAGCAGTGCTAGGGCGATGATGAAGTAGCGCGGTCCAAAACGCGCTGGGGCGATTGAAGTCACGCCGAGGTGGTCAAAGAAGCAGTGAAAACATGCCGGGGCGGTCTAAGATAAGTAGCGCTGGAGTGGTGTTGAAGCAGCGCCGGTCGGAGGCGCGTTGGGATCGAGCCAATGCGTTTCAATAAACGCGATGCTCTGATACCATGAAAGCAAAGATGCAAATTGCATTACCTCAGTTGATCTATTCCATTGATATTTATGGATTAGAATGCAAGAGTTCGTGACGAATATAATGAGTAATTGTTAGACCACGTGGATGGGTCGTGAATTTTGATGATGAATAATTGATATTAGGGTTGTATTGTAATTTACAGTTCTGAAAGTTTCAGTCGTTCTACTTGGCTTTTCGGTCATTCCGCCCGGCTATGAGTACTGTTTACCACGAGCATTATAGCTACGAGTACTGTTCACTACGAGTGATCGCCTTTTTGAGCACTGTTCATTTCGAGTACTGTAGCTATGACTACTATTCATCACGAGTACTGCGTGGACATCATGAAGTTGGTCGTAGATTTTCTCAAAGAAGTTGTAGACCATGTAGAACTGGTCGTAGACCTTGGAAAATTGGTCATGGACCTAGTAAAACTGGTCGTAGACATCATGAAGCTGGTCGTGAATATCATGAAGCTGGTCGTAGACTTTCTGGATCTGGTCGTGGAATTAATAGATGATCTGGATTGTGATTATTGATGGTTGAGAGTGTGTTATGGGTGTGTGGACTGATTTTGGTCAAGTTGGAGAACTTGTGCTAAGGAAAATATTCTTTGGTCTTTGCATGTGCAGGTTGGGCGTGGAGACGATCATGGTCGATGACGAGGAGGACCAGGACTAGGATGGGGAAATCTGAGGTTCAGGCGGTCGAGGAAGTCATGAGGTGGTCGGGCTCACGCTGGGGCACGTGGAGATCAAAGGTGTATGCATGATGCGCGGAGAAGCTTCAGGAGGTGTAGTTTTGAAGGCTTACGACGTGTGAGGAGATATGAAAGGTGTTTTATATCTGAAAGGTTTAGAGATATTGGAAAACCCATGTTTGAAAGAGTTTCGGGTCCCTTGATTTTCGGAAGAGATAAGATTTTGTACCGTGTCGTTGAGGACACAGATTAGGACTCTTGCCTTTAAAAGGAGGCATAGGTTAAGAGTTTCCTGTGGCTTTTGACGGCGACGGCTTTTGAGGATTCTGTTGAAGTTCTCATGCTAGGATTCGAGGGGTACCGTAAGGACGCTTTGTAGCCACAGAACAAGATTGAGAAATAAAGCTCAGATCTATTCCAAATAGTCTTCGCTAGCGGTGTGGTTCTCTGGGCATCATCTGCGACGTGTTCTCTCATTCCGAGTAGGGCGTGATGGGATAGCGCTCGTGGCAAGATAGTGCTGATCTGTTGATTTTACTGTTGTCTATCACGTGTTGTATCGTTCTCCTGATTGTCGACAACAACATCGGCCGACCGAGCGGATCGAGCAGATCAGCGCATGACTACTAGGAGTCACCACATACGAGTAATTTGGAAAGAAATCAGTACAATCATTCACCCCCCTCTGATTGCTATATCGATCCTACAAGTGGTATCAAAGCAAGGTTGCTATGGTGTCAGAGAGGTATGTGAATCGTCCCCATGCTAGATGGTATTGATTTTGCCTTTTGGAAGTGTCGTATGCAAGCTTACATTGAGGCTCAAGGTACTGATGTTTGGAATAAGGTGTCCAGACCTTATGAGGTTCCCATTACTGTTACCAATGTAAATAAAAACAGATGTTGATCTAAATGCTCAAGCTCGTAACTTGTTTCAAGGGATTTCTCGTAAAGAATTTGATCATGTTGCTCATATTAATTCTGTCCACTTAATATGGAAGACTCTTTGTGATTATCATGAGGGAACTACAAAAAATCAAGAAAGTGCGTAAACATCTTTATCAAAAAGAGTATTCTGAGTTTGCTATGAAGCCTAGTGAATCTTTTGATGAACTTTTTGTTCGTTTTGAGAAAATTTTGAGTAATCTGTGCGGTATTAATGTTATACCTACTTATGAAGATAATGCAACTAAAATTTTGAGATCTTTAGGTTCTGAGTGGTTGATGGTTGTCACGACTATCAATCAAACTATCGATCTAGATACTTTAATCATGGATGATCTCTTTTCTAGATTGAAAACCTATGAGATGGAAGCTATACCATCTAAGATTGATAAATCTTCATCTTTAGCACTTGTAACTAACCCCATGCAGACTGCTTCATCGAGTTCTTTTTCTTTGTCTGCTTTGTCCTCTTTTTTAGAAGAACAGTTCGAACAACTCCCTGAAGAGGACTTGGTGTTGATCTCCTCACGGGCATACAAGACACTCAATAACATGAGGATGAAGAAGCGAGGTGGTGTATATAGTTCTATCAAATGTTATGAGTGTGGCGAGCCAGGTCACATTAAGGTTGACTGTCCTCAGCTTAAAGGGAAGGTGATCAAGGAAGACAAGAATTACCGTGGTCGGTCATCCAAGAACAGTAACACCAAGGGTGGCAATTTTCGCCAGAAGTTTGTTAAAAAGTTTCTATCGGCTATCGAGCAACTTGGACTGAGTGAAATATGAGTATTGCGACTACGATGACCACGATAGTAATGATGCTAAAGGAAAGAAGAAGAACAACGATGACTTCACGGGCATGTGCTTCATGGCAAGAAACGACAATGATGACGACTATAATAGTGACCCCGATGAGGTAAGACCATCATATGATGAGCTTGAAGATGGTTTGATTAAGCTTACTATTGAATTAAAAAAGACAAAAAAAATGAGAGAAAATAATACTCTTGTTGAAAGCTTAACTTCTGAAATTAATAGACTTGAAACTTCTATTCCTGATAATGAAAACTATGAATCATGTCAAGTTTTACATTATGAGCTGAAAACTGTTAGATCAATAAATGCTGAATTTGATTATTTAAGGTTAGCACATGACTCTTGTGATGAAAAGTTAAATTTTGCAAATGATGAAATTGAAAAGCTTAAGTTTAGTGCTTCTACATGTTTAGAGTCAAGTATTTCAAATACTCAAACTAAAACTTGCTCTAATTGTAAATTGCTAGAAGCTTGACTTAATTCATCCCAGGAATCAATTCAACAGATGCTTTATTATGAAATATCTTCTTGCTCTAATTGTTCTAAACTTAACATTGAAATAGAAGTTTTGACTAGACAACTTAATGATTTTGCTGAAAAAAAAATGTTGGCTCAGTCTAGTGCTTCTAAAAAAATTGTGAATGAATATGTCAAATGCATAGCTTGTCCCACTCTTGCTAAAGAAAATGAGTATCTTAAGGACATTTAGAGATATTTTCTTTTGGCAAAAAAAAAATCTGAAAATGATCCTAGGCAAGTCAAAAGTGAGTGTTAAACATCATAGACTAGGATTTAATTTTGTTGAACATGCCAAGAATAATCCTCGTAAGTTTGTTAAGCTTCTTGAACTGGTAAATTTGAAGTAGAATCTGAACTAAAATAAATTGTTTTTAAATCGATTCGTATTGCAAAGAACTCACTTATCGGGGTGAGTCATCAAGACAAGTATCAATGCACTCATTGTGATAGAGAAGGTCATTTGGTTCAGTTTTGCTTTCGAAAAGCAAAGATAGAGAAGAAAGACAGGTTAAAAAATATTTCTCATTCGGTAGTGGAGTTTGGTCAAACTCCTCATCATTGCTTCGCTCCCTCTAAACAATTTTCTGCAGGTTCAGGAGTTTTTGCAACAGGATCGGTTAGACCGACATTTGTCATGCGGTCAGATAGGCAGGCAGGCAGACCAGCGTTTTTCACGCGGATAGATTGGCTGGCGGTCAGACCTGCACATCAATAGCGGCCTGATCGGTAGTGTCCAGAACCTAAAAGTTCTTTGTTTTTGCCTGCTTCTTCTCCTGTTCGTCGTGTGTCTCAGTACTGGATTCCTAAATCTTATTTCACTAATCCCAGTACTATGAGACCGATGCTTTCTGTGATGTAAAGCAAACTCCAAGTCTCAACTCTCACTCTCCGGTCTCCAATCCTAGGTGAGGGCACAAGCCGGTAGGCGACAGCGGCAGGCGGCACGGCGATGTGTCTACGAGTGAGGCCAGAGGGGGGGGCGGGGGGACAGCGGCGTGCTGGCGTCACCACATTGGTGAGGTGAGGCCGTGGCGCCGTGGCGTGAGGTGTGAGCCACTGAGCCATGATTGAGGTGAGAGTGAGACCGTGAGAATTGAGATTGTGACTTTGTGAGAATGAGAATGAGATTGCGATTTGTGAGTTTGTGACTTTGTGAGAGTGAGACTGGGCATATAAGCATTTGGACAGGTGAGTAGCCGAGTAGGTGACTACTGACTGCTATCTTCATTCTTCTCTCTTTAGTAGTTCAGTTCTTCCTGATTGCGGTTGCGGAGAGGAGGCGAGGTGGGCGACCGGGTCCGGTGGCTAGAAATCAGGGTAGCTCCTGAAAAGGTCAAGTCCAAGTTCAAAGGCAAGGGAAAGAATTGGTTGATTTGGTTCCAATGATTTATCTATGTTACCGAGTCCGCCACTTGCCGGACAGCGCGAGGAGCCGAGGGAGCCAAGGGGTAGGTCGGCAATGGGTGGTGTCTAGCGGCCAGCGTAGTCCGTGTCCCGTGGGCAGCAGCACGGTATTTCTCGATGTCCTACCTTTATCTTCACTTGTTGATTCCATTTAGTGTCGTATATTCGTATTGCTGCGATTGCAAATTTGCAATATAGTTTGCATATTGGTCTGCGCTTGGCGGCTTGCGACTCCGCCATACCTAGAATTCAATCCTGGGTCCGCCACTGACAGAAACTGCCCATGTATGAAGAGAAGGTTTGGGTTTAAGCCTGCTTGCAAGTAAGATGGGGGCGAGACTCAAGAGTGTTCACCTTCAATTCTGTACGTACATCATTTTCTGCTAGCGTTAATCAACCTAGCTTCTTGTAACTGAGCAGTTTTTGCAGTTCCTAGCTAAGATAATTTGTCTTTTAATAGAAGAAAAGAGGATGGTCTGATACCACTCAGCAGTGATCTAAATAGCTGGCGCTAATTGCCTATTGGATTAGGTTTGACCTTTAGTCCGATAGCAGAGTGATGTTTTGCTCTGTTTTTGGCTTCATGTAGTCTATAACTTCACACCTTTGTCCGCCCCATGAACAAGCAATGGGAATGGGAAGAAATTTTCGGAGAGAGCCTCAACTTGAGTCCCAACCTTACAATCGTTAGATTCCGATCTAAGGCAACATATCCTACACACTAGTTGTTGTGCACTCATGCACTTGGCCAACCCGGGAAAATCGATCACGAGCTGAGGGACCAGATCTAGGCGAGAGCTGAGTTTTTGGCTCATTTAGTCTCTTTTTTAAAACAAAATAGAAAATATAGCCTCATCGCGTCTGAAATGATAAAATTGACATCTGTATCTTTTGGTATTATCTTTTAAAAAGCTGGGTGGAACGTTGGTTGAAGACTTCTGGATTGAAGTTTTAGTCTTTGTGCTGTTTTGGTTGTAGCTTTTTTTTTCGTTGACTTGATACTGTCTGCCTATGGTGAGTTTGGTTGTATGGCTTGACTTAGGTTTTTTGGTAGACTATTGTCTTTGCTAGTTAGCTGGTATCCCCAGTAGGTCTTGTAAGAAACATCTGTATCTTTTGGTATTAGCTTTTAAAAAGCTAGGTGGATCCTGTTTCAAAAAAAATGATTAAATTGACATCTCTACCACGCTCCCAGTCCCCAGTAGCCACATGCCTTGCTCCCAGACTGCGATAGGCCACCTACCGCGCTCTCAGTCCATGGTAGGATGGCATGCGAGTGCGGCAGGTGGCCTGCACATGTTCCCACCGCGGGCAGACATGTTCCTGCCGCAGACTGGGAATATGGCAGGTGGTCAGCCGCGGTTTGGGAGAAGGGCAAGTGACTTCCGCAGACTCTGAGCGCGATATGTGCCTATTGCGGTGTTATTTTTGTAATTTTGTATGAGTTAAGACTACTTTTGCTATTGCAAATAAAAAATATGTCAATTTAACCAAAGACTCGACGATCCTCCTCTTCACCAACGCCTATTTTCGAAAGACCCCCAGCTCCTGGCTGCGAAAAATGCAAAAAGAAAAAACCTATCGTCATCCCCTTTCCATCCCCAAACCCTGATCCCTCATTATCCATTCCCAATCTCTCTCTTGCAACTCCACACAAGCGACCGGAACTAGATCCACGCCACTGATGTGGAATTACAGCATTACACAGCTTCCACAGCAGTTTTGTTTAGGACGTTTGAACTTTACAGAAGAGAACGTGATTCTTACTGGAATCTTGTAAAATACTAGGGTGTCAATCGGATACGAATTATTCATTTTATTTGACTATCGTATTCGATAGGATACAAATATGATTTAGATTTTTTTCATCCGATTAACAATTTCTCCCATATTTGTATTCGTATTCGCATAAAAAATATGAATACAAATATGGTATAGATTTTTGCCATCCGAAATGTTACTTTATCTGCACTATTCGTATTCATATTTGAATTCGATAAAACAATATACATATTTTATTGCAGTATAGCTAATTAGTTGGATGAGTATTTTTATTTTAACATGAATTCATGTTTTTAGGTGAAATAGATAAACTAGAATGATTAAATGTGCTATGTACGAGAATAAAGTATCATAAATATATTACCATTACATATTATGGGGATATCCAAATTCGACCGAATTGAGTAGGTATTCGATTCGTATTGGTATGCATTACAACATTCGATTCGTATGTGAATATATTCGAATCTATATTTGTATTCGTTTAAAAAATATGAATACGAATACGAAAAGACCATTATTTGATTCATATTCGATCCGTTGACACCCCTATAAAATATACATGTGTTCCGGATGATGGGACTTAAACGGTGGATTAATTACCATCTGCTAGATAATCTCTGCCCATCAAAATGCAGTCCATTCTCCACACCATGTTGCATCAATTCTCCTGTTCTCACCTAGTAGCACAGTCCGAAAACGTGCACGCATCTTTGCTTACCGACTAAGTCGACAATCCAGTTTGTTTGGGCTTAAGCTTCAACTTATTGGGAAAAAAGCTAAAATATAAATAAACGGGTGATTTTTTTTCCAACTAAGCTTATAAAAAGTCTAAGCCACTTTAAGCTTATAAGCCACAAACCACTTGAGGGATGTTTTTTTTTTAGCTTTTGTGGATTGAAATTAGTCATTTGCCATTCAACTTAGTCGAAACTATCCACCAATACCATCCTTATATAAAAGAAAAACCTTTTCATTTTTCTCTCATTCCTCCTCCCCTTTCCAACCAGTTCGCCTGCCTTCTCTCTCGCAACTCACGAGTAGGGTTTGCGCCACCCCCACCGTGGTTGCCTCCTCGCCGTCGCCAGGCGTCGATGACACCGCACGCCTATCGCTCTCTCTCTCCACAACATCTATTTGCTCGGCGAGAGAGACAAAGAGGAGTGAGCGAGAGAGGCAGAGAGGGAGGTAGCGAGAAAATCCAATTTTACTGCCGATTTGAGAGAATTTAGAGCGGTATTTAACATTTGTATTAGTTGATAAAGTTGTAGATCAAGCGAAGATCTTTGAGAAGAGGTAATTTTTTTCACATGCATGTTGTATATTAATTGTATGATTAGTTTTTTATTAGCTATTTGGCAATGTTATGGTTGCGTAAACATGGTCGTTGATGGGTATGTCATTTTGTGACATCGTGATTAGACAAATAGTCATCATTAATTTAGTACCATGTTAATTAGTCATTGATTAGGTAATGTAATTAGGTAAGGATTAAACTTTGCTTTCACGATATAGGAAAATTTAGATTAAATAGTGCAAACTATTTAGATGATTGTGTACCAATAAAATATTTAGCACATACTGTGTACCAATAATGTTGTACTGCGTATGTAAAAAAAAATCTGGTAAACGTTGGGAATGTGTTTAGAAACATTATTGGCTATGTAGAAAAAATATTTAAATATGGTCGTTGATGGTTATGGCATTTTTTGACGTGCGTGATTAGGAAAATAGTCATCATTAATTTACTAGTATGTTAATTAGCTACTGATTAGGTACCATAATTAGGTTAGGATTAGCAATGTTTAGTTAACTGGCGATGTAGGAAAATTTAGTTTAAATAGTGCAAATTATTTAGGAGATTGTTTATGAATAAAATGTTTAGCACATACTGTGTATAAAATAATGTAGTACTGCATAAATAAAGATCTAGTAAATGTTGGAAATCTGGTAAAGGTTAGGATCTGCAAAGTGTGGTTGCTTTGGCGATGTAGGAAAATGTAGATTAAATATTGCAAATTATTTAGGTGATTATCTATAAATAAAATTTTTAGCATATATTGTGTATAAATAATGTTGTACTGCGTATGTAAAAAAAAATATGGTAAATGTGTGAATTGTTGGGTAGCAAGTTTAATTCGTAGGTAGTAAAAATTGTCTTGGGTAGCAAGTTTAAATCTTTTGCACCTCTAATGTCTTGTTTAGAGGTGCAAAAGAAGTGGACAATATCCATCCGACCGACCGACCGAGGGCTTGCGGAACGAATACGGGATGGAGAAATAGGTATCCGACACTATTCTTGTCTGACTACGACTCCAAGAAAAAATACGAAATATGATACAAGATGAGCGATATCTGACCGCATCCGCTCCAATTGAACCCCTAATGGTGTCGTACGGGCCAAACTGGGTGGGTTGGATCTGTCACGATGTTAGTGTAAGGTGGTACAGATGGAGGGCCTCAATGAGATCGGTATTGACAAGCTGAGGAGCTGCATCTAGGAGATAGCAAGGAAGAAGCTTGTTATCGAGGCGGTAACCTACACCAATAGGCGAGGGTCAACACATGGTGTTTGCAAGTTACACAAGGTGAAGGAAAGCGTTGCAAGAGGCTAGTACATGAAGATTGCTAGGAATCCACAATTGATACCTCGTAGAGCTTTCGTGTGTTGAAACATTGCATCGCGGACGTGAGTGCACCGCCATTCATCATAATTTACCCCCTCGACACTACACCCTAGCCACTTATAAAATCCGCCACCACAACCAACGCTCCACTCGAACTAATTTCGCAAAACAAAGAGAAAGGAGGGAGAAGAGAGGTAGAGGAGATCACTCTATCAGCCTTGGAGATGTCAGACTATGAGGAGATGATGCGTAAGCAGAAGTGGGTTGCCGGGAAGACGGGAACCTACCCGGATGGTTCTTGCAAGGATGCACCTGTACCACCGGAGTTTTCACATCCACAACACGACTGCGGTAACCCAACAAATATCATTCAGTCCACACACCCGGACACCGCCGTCCGGGCATACTACATGTGCGGAGATATCCCCGTAAGAGAATCTCTCACACATCGATTTTTCACATTGCACGTTGTATTTCACATATCACTAGCTTTATCTGTGCATAATGGCAACCATCGGAGCATTGCTACTTCTTCCAATTGATTGACGGTCTAGAGAAGTATGACATGACATTCATTCAACAGAAATACATGCTGAACTACGCAATGGCGCCCGAGAACTTTACCTATTGAAAACCTTACTTAACCGAGAGAAGGGAAGATAAGGTAAAGACATCGATGGTCCCTGTAGAACCGAAGTGGTGGAGGAAGGCCAAAAGTGCCCTCATGGCCCAACATGAGGAGGCCCGAACGAAGGCCCGAGCGGAGCGCGGAGGAGACAAGAGAAAGGCAAATGATGGTCCTCGATGCTTCTACTAAGCTGATGGTTACTTCGGACTGGGATACGCCCGCAAAGATCCTGAAAGCCGAGTATCAGGTTGCCCTCGTGTGAGGACCCCAATTTATTTGACTTGTAATGCTTAACCAACCAACTGGTCCTAGCATCACAAATCAAATAAATTGATTCCCCGAGATATGTATACTTCCCAGAAAGCAGTATACACACCCCGTTACAAAATTAGACATCAATTCCATTCCAAACATAGAGTCCAAACACCACACTACCCAACGGAAGATAAACAAATAGTAGAGTTATTACGCATGAGAGGCCGATGTGCCACAAGATACACAAATAAACAAGAACGACAGTGAAGCAAAAGTGCCATAAGATGGCTATAAACAAAGCCAATCGCGTGCCTCCAACCCACAAGGCATCCGACCGACCGCCAAGTCTAGTCATCCACGAAACGGCAACACACTCACGTAAGTGAGGCCCTTGGGGCTCACCTTCTTCCTCTGCAACAAAAACATTAAGCAAAGCACCTGAGTACAAAGATTGTCTTTGTACCCGCAAGACTGACGTGTGAACTAGCAGACCTGTTCATAAGCTACATGTAGGCTTGGTTGGTGGAGGCCATATGTTTCATTTGCATAAAGCCAATTTTCATTTGCCATAATATAATACAGTTTGAAGGCAGGTTTGCAATTCGTTTTTAATGTTGAAATAGCAGTAAAGATAATAATAACAAAAGAGAAAGATAAACAACCTAGAAGTAACTATCCCAATAGTCACTCCAACAATAGCACGAATCCCAGATTCGTACCACCCATCAAGTTTTAATTTTAAATGTTGTAGTCTAACTCTTGATAAGCTTACCCAAGCGTGTCCATCACCTAGGACGAGGCTATTCGAATAGTTTTTAACCTGCAGGTGTACCATCTGCACTCCACACTTGCATCGCCTTTAAGCCAAAGCACACTTAGAAGGTATGCAGCACACTAAGTCCTACGAGACTTTTTCCAATATTGTGTATTAACTACGAGCGCTCGTATGGATAGAAATCCATACGCTTACATGATAAAGCCGAAAGACAACTACCCACTCGTGGTAAAGCTTTTGGACAACTACCATGCTCCCAACACCATCCCTCCCGCGACCTCCTGCGACCGGAGCCAATACACGCCAAAGTACTAGGTCAAGAGAGGTCCCATACCCTCTAGTGTGGTTAGCACGCGAAATGCTGGATAATGTGTACTCACAAGATGTTCGGTCCTTAATTGACCCGGGCACCTTTCCAGTCACACCCAACAGATCACACCAATCTTACCATTGTGCCCAAGTCTAAATCATTTTTATTTTGTTTTCATTTTTAGATTTGTAAATAACAAGGCATAAGAACAATAATAATTTCATGTGATCAAGATTATCGACTAAGTCGATAATCGCCCAATTCTACCGGAAGCTAAGCATGGCTAAGCATCTGAACACGTAAACTACTAAGTGATAAGAGTTCATCCAACGAACTCTAATCACAGCAAGTAACCTAGGCTCAGGTAGTAGAGATCAATATTTCACCTACAGGATATGCAGCTACGGATTTAACTAATCAATTTAACACAAATTAAGCAATGCATACATACAATTTGAAACAAAATATTAGATTTTAAAATGGGATTAACATGATCAAACCGCTTGTTCGGTCTTTGTTGCTCAATTTGTTGCGGAGGGTCGTTCTCAGGGTTGCCGCAAATATCGAATCCTAACGATTGAACAAAACAGCGAATAAGAACGAATAACACCGACCAAAACTCAACAATCAAATGCAAACACCAATTTATACACAGAGGCTAGACCATCACAAAAGAAGTAACAAATAGCAGCTACAGAGATGATTCAAATAGACATGCTTTCAAGTGATTGATCTACCCACTCACTTATTTACCAAGTTAACCACAAAATCAATCCTCTTATATGTTTTAATCTATCGACAGACTTTGATGGTGATTGTGTGCACATCTAATAACTAAGCATCAAGTTAACACATCAAAACAACTAGCTACTCTAAAACAACCATTATTAGATGAGATCATAGAACCTACAAGAAGCTATTGAACACTAACTAGTCAAGTATCCAATTATGAGATGCTAAACAAAATTTTCTATCTAAGATAGGGTTTTAAAGACACTCAGCTATTCATACTCCTAAGCATCACACCAAGATATTTCAAGGCTAACAAATTTCGGCATGCGGCTACTACAAAGCCTTACCTTACTGAAAATGCAAACCACAAGAACAGAGGCAATACATCTAGTTCCATTAACAACTTCATAGATCAAAAGCCAACAAGTGATTTGAAACCTATAGAGACTAACTAATTAACTTCTTGCTAAACACTACTTCTAAGGGAGTCATCAAGTACTAACAAACTTCAAGAGCACAAGCATGATACCCAAAATCAGATTACTGACAACAGAAAAATCGACAACAGAGAAGAACAAATACAGAGAACCAGTGACTACTTCCTTTCAAGCCTCAATTTTCCAATTAAGCTTAAGCATGTGAGTTACTAATGACCATTCCTAAGGTTGATTAGCATTTAGAACCTAGCTTAAGGAAGGTGGGGCCCACTGTCAGCCACAGGGCAAACAGGGAAGAAGCAGAAGAGCCACGGCAGCCTGGTTGGAAACGCGCGGCGGTGGAGGCGCGGCGAGGTGGGAACCAAGGCCAAAATGGGTTGCCGGAGGACTGCTGAAGCTGTAGGTGGTCTCGAGGCAGCCGGAGATGCACCGAGGCGGCGCGGCGATGGAGCTCGGCGGCCGGCAGTGGGGGTGACAAGGTGCGACTGCACCAGAGAGGAAGACGATGAAAACTAGTGCGCGCATGAGCATCAGTGATGCTTAAGTAACTCACCGGTGTGCTTGGCGACGACGGAGAGGCACCGGAGTGGCTCGGCGACGAGAGCCCGCGGCGGCGCAAGGCGGTCAACGACGACAGGAGCCTGAGGTGAACGAGAGGACGTGTGAGTGAGTGGAGAAGAAAGGTGGAGTCCAGGTGATGCTCACCGAGCAAGGAATCGAGTTGGAGCTCACCGGAGAAGATGCGGTGGTGGAAGAGGCGGCTTCGGCCGCACTTGGAGAAGAAAGCCCACGCGCAGCTCCACAGACGATGAAACCCGAAATTCCTTGAGGGGTTTACCTCCCAGGGAGGTGGAACACACCGTGACGCGGTCGGCCGTGCTCGGAGATCACCGGAGCAGCAAGAACGCTCGGAGGCGTCGCAGCGACGCACTCGGCTCCTGGAGCTCGGTGGTGAAGAAAGGCGATGGAGACGAAAACGAGGTAGGGAAAGCCCTCGGTGGCTTTTGTAGGAGCAGGCGGAGGCAGCGAGGTGAAACGGTGGGGCGGTGAAAAGACCGGTGAGGCGAGGTGGCAGCGTGCATGCGGGCGGCCGGGCGAGAGCGTGCGGCGGCGGTGGCCGAGCTCGGCTCGGCGACGTGGCGGGAAGACTCGCAGTGGGACCGCCCGTCGGCGAGTAAAGGTGCGACTCGAGTCGGAGCCAGGTGCGGCGCGACGAGTGGGTTTAACTCGATCAATATTGTATCGGCCGTTGGATCTGAGATGGACGGTCGAGATCTCTGTATGCATTCGGACCGGTCGATTGCGCACGCGAACGTGGACCGTGCTATCTCCATCGGACGGCTGATAGCCATCGGGCCCGCGCGGTGCAGCTAGGTGGTGCGACCGAGTCAAGTGGTGCGGTCGGATTTGAGTCGGGCTCGGGTTCGAGCCCGACAAACAGTGATTTCTAATTTTGAGTTTAAAAAGCTGAGAGAGTTTGGGGAATTTTTAGAGGTAGTTCCCGAGCTCCAAAATTTCCGAAATTTTTATGGTAGCTACAAGGGACAGAGAACAACATTGCATAATTTTTCCAGGAGTTTTTATGCACTAGATTTCTCCCACTAAAATTCACAAGCCGCTGAACAGAAGTTTGACCAGATTTCAAACTAGGTTGACTTGGCCATTTGAAATAGCAAATAAAATCTAAAAATTGCGAAATAATTCAGGGAGGTAGATAGGATGATCAAGATGATAGGAAAAATAATTTCAGAGGATGATCACAAGATTGAAAGCTAAGAATTTGCTGACAACACTTTCCATTCACAAGAATTTAATTCTAGAAAATGGAAATTGCTAGGGAAAATTTGGAAAACTTCCAAATGATTTGATGAGACAACAAAAGTTTTTATTTCTCCTCAAAATTTTACATTTTAAATACAAACCCTAAGTCGTACGTTACACTCGTGAAGGCTCACACAGGTCATGGAGACAAGGAAAAGACACCGATGAGCCTGATGCATAGGATGTATGAACAAAAGACTGACTTCTTTCCGATCCCCCAGTGTTTCCGATTCCAAAAGGCGCAAATGTATTTTATTTGTAGTTGGGGTTGGTTCGTACATGTTGTCATTTGTACCGTAGGAGTAGCAAGGTAAACATATGCATGTAACCAGACCTTGTGTTCCATGTAATTCACACATATATTACGAAGTCTTATTGTTAGGATTGAAATCTTATCGTTATATCCATGATTATTCTCTATTTAAAATTTCGTTCTCTTTTTTAAGAATAATCGATTGTGGGAACTCTACACTCCGTAAGACACAGCGACTTGACAACGGTCCAATTATTGCAAGTAGACAGAAGGTGTAGCGCAACCCGCTGGCGGCAGCAAGATGCAGCGCACTGGTGCGCGACAGCAAGCTCCAGTGAACTGTGTGCGCGGCAGGGGGTGCTGCGCATGGGGAGCGCGGTAGGCACATCCAACGGTCCGGGAGCACGAAATGGATCACGTGTGGCCTGCTTAGCCTACCACACTGACAAATTTGTCATTTCAGTCGCCCAGAGATTATATTTGCTATTCGGTTTCAAAAAGTGGCAAAGTGAGCAAAAACTCGATAGCACGTATCACCATTCCTCGAATATTAAAACTTATGGAATCCGGTGCTCGAACATAAATGGGTGCAGGAGTGACTCGGATCCGTCGATCGATAGCATCACTACTTGACATCTCCATCGAGATCGAGACGCAAGACCAATGGAATCAATCGTGATGTACAGTGCTAGTTAGGTACTACTAGTTACCGTCCACATGCGTATACAAGGAGTGCATCACATACAGTGATGGATCTAGAAAATAAATAACAGGTGTCCTTCGTATATATCATCGTCCCTTAATCCTTATTTGGATTCGCCTATGATCACATAGAGAATCAAATCTTGTTTGGGTGGCTAGTGGACGTGGTTGTACTCTCAGCCCACCAGGATTCAAACTCCAGGTTTGACTCTGCGTGTTTCGTTTAGAAGAATTTTCTTTCAGTGGGAGACGTCGTACCCCTTCGTCATTTCTTCATCAAACTTCGCTCGTCGAGTCTTCCGTAGGTGTCATGTGTGTCAGTACGAGTGTACGTGTATGTGAACGTCTATGTGTTGTACCGGATGTTCCTAAAAAAAATAGAGTGCATCACATAACCGCGGGAGTGGTCAAAGACTCAAATCATACGTTGCGTCGTACGTGCGCGCGGGCCATGCATGCATGCTGACGACCTCAGCTATTTGCGCGGTGCTGTCTGCTTCGCGCGCGCGGGCGCTATAAATTGGCGGCACCGCGAGCTCAGTTCCTCGCCGCAGCTTGGTAGAAGCAGCTAGAGCGAGCTAGGCCGCAACCGCAGTCTCACGGCGTAGTGAGCTGTGCGTGCTAGCTTGTGGCGGCCGGCCGTTTGTAGGAGAGGAGGGGCAGGAGGCAGTGTAGCTAGCCAGAGCCATGGGTGTGGGGAAGGCTCTGAACGACGTGAAGCCGTACGTGGCGATGGTGCTGCTGCAGGTGGGGTTCGCCGGGATGTACATCGTCGCCGTTGCGTCGCTCAAGCGCGGCATGAGCCACTACGTGCTCGTCGTGTACCGGAACCTCGTCGGCACCGTACTCATGGCCCCCTTCGCCCTCCTGTTCGAGAGGTACGTAATATAATCTGACAGAACTGCACGCACATCCATATATATGGATGCCCACCCCTTGAATTAAGCATGTACACGTACACTGGCTTCAAGTTCGATGCATATGCATGGCGCTTATGAACTCTGATTTGTTAAAGAGGGGGTTAATTGATGCCAAAAATTCAGGCTGAGGTTTGTGTCGGTTTGCAGTAGTTCTTGCCTGTTAATAGCCCAGTCACCAGTCACTACGTGCTAAAGCTGACATGACACATGGTATTGATACATCGATCTCTTCATGCCGCGAGCACTACACTGGTGCAAACTCCACAACGCGCAAGTTTCTACCACACGCCCAGTGCTTGCATGATACACATGCAACATAAAAAATAATCAGTCTTGCTATTTTTAAGTCGTCTGAAATTTTCTTAAGTTTAACTCACTTGTTGCGACCATTGAATTTATGTAGAAATTGACATGTCATATGATTGGATATTGATCCAATAGATAAAAAAAGGTGATTTGTACTTAAAAAAATATCAGTCACTTTATGAATAGACAGTCCCAAAAATAATAATCAACATGTATGATCATGTTAACCTTTTTTTTTAAAAAAAAAACTTCTCTTAGTGATGATAATTATATGTTTTAATTAAATTTTGATTTGCTGCATTGCAGGGGACTGAGGCCCAAGATGACAGTGAAAATCTTCATGAAGATCGTGGGGCTTGCCTTACTTGAGTACGTGTCAATTCAATTCTGTTCTACAACACACAATTGCAACCTGCAGTAGGCAGTAGGCACGAACAAATTACTAATTTGCTAATTGCATGCAAATCTGCATGGCTGCATCCCGTTTCAGGCCTGTGCTTGACCAGAACTTGTACTACACCGGCGCAAAGCTGACCTCCGCCGGCTTCGCCTCCGGCCTCGTCAACATTCTCCCCGCCGTCACCTTCCTCATGGCCGTCCTTCTTAGGATGGAGAAAGTGAAGCTCTGGAGCCTCCACAGCCAGGCCAAGGTCGTCGGCACAGTCTGCACCGTCGCCGGCGCGCTGCTGATGATCCTGTACCACGGTCCGGTCGTGCAGTTCCCGTGGTCCAGGGGCCACCATCACGTTGCCGCCGCTGCCGCGGCCAGCCAGCATAGCAGCGCCACCTGGCTAAACGGCACCATCATGGTCGTCGCCAGCTGCGTCAGCTGGTCCGGCTTCTTCATCCTCCAGGTACACGCAGCCCCCGCCATTGCAGCACCTAGTCGATCTCCGTGCAAATGGCAAGCCAATGAACTGATCACATGTACGCCGTGCGTGCAGTCCAACACGCTGCAGAGTTACCCCGCGCAGCTGTCGCTGGCGACTCTGATCTGCGTGGTGGGCTCGGCGATGAGCGGCGCGGTGGCCCTCGTGGCGGAGCGCCGCGACATGAGCGCCTGGGTCATCGGCTTCGACACCCGCCTCTTCACCGCCGTCTACTCCGTAAGCCGAATTTCATTAGCCACTCCATCCATCGATCTTTTCGCCATTAACATCCCTTGAACCACTAATTCACTGTTACGTGCTTGCGATCAATTAATTTTGGAGTACCTGTTAATGAAAGCAGGGCATAGTGTGCTCCGGCGTGGCCTTTTACGTGCAGGGGATAGTGACGAGGGCGCGCGGGCCAGTGTTCGTGACGGCCTTCCAGCCCCTCTGCATGATGATCACCGCGGTCTTGGGATCCACCATACTCAAAGAAGAGATCACTCTAGGAAGGTAAATTAATTAGGGAATTGCTAAATGGTACTCGAGTGTTTTTTTTGTTTGTGAGTACTCAAGTTTTTTTATCCATGTTATGCTTGGTGATTTCTCTCTAGACAATGTGATAAGTGAGTAATCAATTTGTTTAGGGATGTTGAGAGCTGCAACATAAATGAATATGTATGTTTTTTTGTAGTTTTTGTTGTGTTTTTTATAGTTTATTTTGTTCCTCTTTTTTACATAAAATCACACTATTTTTTACATAATTTAATTTATGTAAAACTAGTATATAACTTATGTAAAAATTCAGTGTCTAAAAAATAGAGTACTCCCAGATAAAATAGTACTCAGATGAGGGGGAAAGAGGCAAAGTGATCTAATCCATTGAATCTAGATCTGAGAGTTCAAAATTTGAGTACTATTTAGGAATAAAGCACTCAAGTACTCCCTAGACACCTCCAATTAATTAAGCACCACAGCATATTCTAACGGAGGAGTTAATTAAGCACTAATCAATTGTAGTAGCCTTTTAAAGTTTTAAGAGGTCGCTAATTAAGCGACCAATTAAGCACTTGATATTTCTTTTTTTAATTAACTCCCGTTCGTGTGGCTTCAGTGTGATCGGCGCAGCGATTATAGTGGTCGGCCTCTACTCCCTCATCTGGGGCAAGAGCAACGACCACCTTGACAAGCCGGCTGCCGTTGCCTCCGAGAAGGCCCTGCCGTTGACTTCGGTGGCCAACGGCAACGGCAAGCAAGACGTCCTCGGCGGTCACGTCGCCGACGTCGAGACGCCGGCGGTGAAGGGTGGCTGGTACTAGATATACCTAGCTAGGCAGCTCGATCGAGCCGTTGCATGCGTGTGCATTCTGCTTGTGTATGAGCTACAGAGCTAGTGTATAATCCAGAAAAGAAGGTGCATGTATATATGCACGGTCTTAATTTCTTCTTGCATTTTGAGTTGGAGGGGTCAGATGATTTATCAGTAGATTCTTAGCCATGTAACTGGATAAAGCTATGTATGAAGTGTATGTAGTGCTGCTTCGCTCTGCTATCGCAGAGATGGGATTAATTATTGTCCTAACTACTTTTGCTTAACCTGCTGGGCATCCCTCTTTTGTTTTTCGATTTACCGGCGTTTAGATTTAATCCTGCGTATATATATAGCCTAGACGCCCCCAAAACCAGCCTAAGCCGGCGTTTAACGGTATTGGGGGCCTTTAATTTCTATGGCGCAAATAAACGCCGGCTTAGAGTTTACCGTGACACATATAGACGCCGGCCTAACTTGAATAATTTGGGGTGTTTATGAATGCCGGGTTACACCCTACCACGGCGTTTATCACGCCAATGACCTTTGGTCTAGTGGAGCGTTTATAAACGTCTTTATTAGCATCTACCATGGTGTTTATAAACGCCGGAGAAAATTCAGTCTAAGATGACGTTTATATACGCCGGAGACGATCCACTGGGGCGTTTAGATGAAATGAGCGGGAACCCCAAAAGTAGGCGCGAGTTCTTTTGGCGGACCGAAATTTCCGATGGCAAGTTGGATTCACTCCTCCCAGAACTCTTCTCGATCATTGTTTTTGTATTTGGTTTGATTTTGATGCAACCTTAATTTAAACAGAAAAATGTCGGAATTTTAGCAATGATCTTCAACATATTTGATTGGAATAGGTTCCTGACATTCTAAAGAATGTGTGTTTTAAGTTTAATAAAGTTTGGAGTTGTGGATAATAAGTTGGATCAATTTGTGATTTTAAAATCGTACTGAAATTTAGTACTGGGCTGATTTTATGTTCATCCAGTCTGACTGATCCAGTGGGGATTTTGGCGAGTCTTAATCTCTTGCCGCCTTGATCTTGTTTGAATGATTCTCTCTTATCTTCGTAACACCACATAGCTATAGGAGTGAAAGAACCTTGAACTCCTTAAGACAAACAATTTTAAATGGGCCGTTGATTGTGTGATGCCTATTCAACCCCCTGTAGTCGCCTCCTCGGTCCAACATTTATAAACGCCCCTCAAAGTGACAAAACCAGGGAATCTACAAACGCCATGGTAAGCAAAGCCGAGGGTGCGTTTATAACGCTGTGGAATCCAGGCAATATAAACGCGGTCGAAACATGGGAACTGCGGCGTTTATAGTGGAAACACCGAAAACGGTGTCGCTTATAAACGTCGTGGAAACCTTAAACGGAGGCGTTTGTAAACGCTGTGGAAATTCGAAAAATAGGGACGTGGTATGCCTAAATGCCAGGGATCACTTCCCCGACGTCATTTTCCTTGATGCTTATAAACGACATGGAAAATATTTTGGGGGCGTTTACATGGCTTCTAGGGCATTTATAGACGCCCTGGGAAGTGGAACATGTTGTTGTTTAATTCATTGCTACCACTAATTAAGTTTTCTCTATGTGTAATGGAGTATCTACACTTGATTCTTATACTCTGTTCCATATGGAATTCTATCGTATCCAAAGGTGCTGTCCTTTAGCTCTGCGAAGAATACGTCATGATCTGCTTTTCCTTGTGCTTGCTTTTCGGCCTCTTTCCCGTATGCATAATTCATTTCTTTAGCTTAGTGCCGGATGACACTGATCGAACATTTTGGCAATTGGCATCCTTGTGTAAGCTAGCTAGCTGCATCTCCTGGATAGGACAAAACTCAGGATTGCTCTTAGTACAAAATAATTGGAGAGAATGGAATGGTAAATGAATCTTTTGGGAACAAGATTCTTAGAGCATCTCTAATAGTGTATTTATTGTTGTCTTTTTGCTATGTTACGTTAACAAAATTCTACGTAGAGGAGAGAGGGGGAGGAGAGAGAGCACAGATCGTCTCTTTCTGAAGAGACTGTCGTGCACGCGAAACAAGACATACATTAATCTACTCTAGTTGACATGTTGGCCCGTTTCAAAGGAAAATTATAAAATATAAATGTTGAAGAGTGTGCTAGAGACTATCTATTAGAGATGTTGTCTCTAAAGATGATGTAGTATATGTTAGAGACAATGTTATCATCTCTAACTATTGGAGATGTCTTTAGTGTAATAGCTTGGCAATTAATTTGCTTGCTCACTCTTCAATCTTTCAGTCCAAGTCGACGTGGCGACATTATCCAGCTCATGTAAGCATGCATGCTGCGCAGCAATCCAGCGATGCATCGAGGAGACGTATCAGGTGAAAATTAAAACCCCTCCTTCCTATAGGAGGACACACAAGATTGCGATCCACGTACATCGATATGATTTGAGTTCCCACGCATCTTTCGTTTCGAGAGGAGTTCTCACCTGATACGCTCCGGCTCCCAGCTTCCCGCCGAGAATGGGAAGAAGCAGCCAGTGAGGAGTTCGAAGCTAGCGTCAGCCATAGCCTGCTTGGCCCTTGCGCACGAGCCGCTCTGTCCGTTTGGTCCTCCCGACATGACCACGTAAGCACGCGCACGGCGGATCGGTCGAGCAGATCCGCCGTCGTTTTCGGCACATTTTGCGCGGCAAAGCCGTGCGTTGCGTGTACACGCAGGATTGCACGATCTAAAGCCGCGGAATTCCAGTGCTCAGGCCCCCCTGGTTACGCCCGTCAGATGTTACTGAAAACTGAAATGCTTGTTAGTCAATCGTGGATTCATGTGTCAGACGGAGTCACTCTCAGCAGGGCTCCTCCGGCGGATTGTTCGAGCGAGCGAGCTGGCTGGCTTCCACTCTTCCAGCCGTTCGCGTTCACTTTTGGCCATATATACGGTACACACCTTTTGTTCTACTTTGACTGTTTTTGAATCTTCCTTCATAAAGAAGAATCAAGTGGTTTCCTTCTCAATCATTCAAGAGAACTTGTGGTGATCTAATGAAAGCGGGTGAAAAAAGATAGGTTCAGAGTTTTCTTCTTTTGAAACTGATGTTGAGAGTTTCTTTGGAGGAAAGAGACTTTCGAGTTAGGAGTGGACAGCAAGCCAGCCCATAAAGGCCCAGGTCAAACTGCCTTCGCCAACGAAATGGGCTTTCTCGAAGCCCACTGTAAATTCGTCTTAATAACCCTGGACATCCTCTCTCAAAAAAGGAGAAATCAAATCTTGGCCCAAAGCACATCGAGAGTCCTTCTTAGGCGTGTTTAGCGTATTCTCATTCACAAAATCACTCAAAACTCAGGGAGAGATCACCCGTAACTCAAACATTTTTTCTATCTGGCAAAGGTGGGTAATTACCTCAAACTCCGTGTCTGATTCATTTGAGGATTCTGGGTGAAAAGAGGTGCTCACCAAATGAACTAGAGTTCTACCAACTCCACGAAGACTTGCCCATCAATTTATGGAGTTTTGGTGTTTGGCTGGTTTTGGTCAACTCCCCCCTAGAGTTTTGGAGTGGAGCCATGCCAAACACGCCCTAAATCCTCGCATTACGAGGGCCCAGTAGCAGCCAAGATTGGACAAATAAAAACCCAACCCGTGAGCGCGGGGCCCGCTCGTCAGAGAGATACACCACGTGGCGAGGGAATTTCTTCATTTGCACCCCTCTGTAAACTACATAACTCCCTTCCCTTCCCGCACGCCATTACTCCTGCGCTAGTCCAAGCTCCCCACGACTCCCCTCGACTGGAGAGAGAGAGGCATCCAGATCGGCGCGGATGGCGGCGGCGATCTTGCGGGCGCTGGTTCTGGCGACGGTGTTGCTGCTGGGCGCGGAGGCGGTGTGGCTCGACCTGCCGCCGACGGGTACCAAGTGCGTCTCCGAGGAGATCCAGCCCAACGTGGTGGTGCTCGCCGACTATGCCCTCCTGTACGAGTCCCATCCCACTGCACATCCCACCGTCGCCGTCAAGGTACGCTTGGCGCAGTTCAGCGCCCCCGCGCCGCTTCTTCGCCTCTTGGAGGCGCTTGGGGTGCGGGTTTTGATCTTGATCTGGGCCGGTGAACTGGTGCGTGTTGGGGTCTCGCCGTCTCGGTGCGGGGTGAATTGGGGGCGTGACTGAGCTACTAGGTTTTCCTAACTTCTTTTTGTGCGAATTAAGCTGCGGTTAGTAGATTGGGCTTCTTTTTTAAGTCGAAATTAGTGCCTACGTGATAATTTGGACGATTTAAGTTTGATATTGAGATTTAAGAGCAAGAAGAGAAATAATTCTGGCATAATCTAAAGTAAAATACATCTCTCTGAAGCCAAAAGGCAACTAATTTTATATTTATTAGGTAGATGCTTAGGATATGTATTACGTGATCTATAGTAAGAGGAATAGGGCAGTTCGTGGCGAATCTTTTATTACTTTCTAGTGCCTGGCTTGGGAGACATGATGTAAATTGACTCAAAACTCCACGTGCCCATTGCTTCAGATGGGGATATTTTGCTTTAATTGTGATTTTCTATGCAGGATGACACTCTCCTAAGTCCTAAGTAACGTGTCCTGCTGATTTCCACCTTTTCTTTAGGCATCGGTCCTTAAAATAGCACTCTTGTAGGTACTGAGACTAATAGTATCAATAATTGGCGATAATAACACGAGGTAAAACAGAGGGTGTATTTTATTCATTAGTGTTGTGAACAGGCTGATGAGCATTAATATATGATTCTAGTAAGTTGTGATCATGTGTGCATATGAACAGATAAAGTGAGCACACACAGGTGACGAAGAGGCCCACCCCTACCACACCCTGTTGCAGATACCCCAGGAGAAATCTAGATCCATAATGAATTTCGCCCACTCCAGGGAATGTTCATATATCTAAGCTTACAAGTCTTACATGTTTCATTGGGCATTTGTGGTGATCAATTTTTTCCATTATTCCCATGATGCATTGGAAAAGGATAGCTAGCCATGTGCTAAGAGAGCGATTTTTTAACCCAAGTTTGCGTGGGAACCGCAATGAAATCGTAGCTACAGATACATCAATTCAATTCATGATTACGTGTTTTTCTGCAAAGTTGATTTCACCACACATTAAGTTATCTGTTTTCATGTACTGTGTTCTCCTGCTGCAGACCTATTTGTCTGGGCATATATATCATACTCAATGGCACCTTGGCATGTTGCATGTCTATGAGTGTGGTGATTTTTTTTTGTTTATGTTAACAAATGTTCTTTTGTGATAATTAGCACATAATGTACATCAGTCTTGTGTCCAATATGTTGTAGCAGTGATGCTTGTTTAAGATCTTATTTATGCTTTGTTTAGGTTACCTCACCATATGGCAATACTGTACATCACAATGAAAATGCCACAATGGGTCAGTTTGCATTCACAACCTCAGAAGCTGGAAACTACCTTGCTTGCTTCTGGATAGACAGTCCGGACAAAGGATCAGGAACATCTCTAAATCTCGACTGGAAGATAGGGATTGCAGCAAAGGACTGGGATTCCATTGCCAAGAAGGAGAAAATTGAGGTATGGGCTGGTGTGGATTACTTAAATACTACAGCCTAGTCCAAGTCCCACCGCACTTCAATTTACTGCATTATTTTTGGTTTCTGATTATTTGCAATCTGAATGTTTTTTGTTCAGGGTGTAGAATTAGAGCTCAGGAAACTTGAATTTGCGGTGGAATCCATCCAGAGCTACTTACTGTATCTCAAAGGAAGGCAAGTTATCTATTCCATTCTTTTTTGGATTTTTAACTGGTCCCATCTGGCTTCGTGTGTGAAACAAATAGGTAAATGGCACCATTACGCGAAACTTGTAGCCAACTCTTAGGTATTGCAACCAAGATAACTACGGAGATGGCCAGGAACAATGACAAAACACTAGTAGTGATGCAATCCTGGGTCTTGGACAGTCAAGGCCAAGCTATAGCAGCATGAAAAGGCAGCATCTGGAAGTCAATTGTTGCTTCTGAATTTCATCATGGCCTGACTTTTTTCCAATCAGTTACAGTAGCATATGATTATTACCACCTTATACCATAGTGTTTGGAATCATGGCATGATGCGTGATTTGATTTATTTATTCAGGGAAGAGGAGATGCGGACAGTGAGCGAGAAAACAAATTCTAGGGTTGCCTGGTTCAGCATCTTGTCACTGGGAGTATGCATTGTGGTCTCCGTTTTGCAGTTGTGGCACCTCCAGGGGTTCTTCCGGAAGAAGAAGCTCATTTAAATTCTCACTTGTTTGATTTCTATACTCCAGTGTTAACCACCTTAGGAAAAGGACAGTTTTGTCATATTTATATTTAGAAAAAACTCATATGATGGTCAAAACAGTTGGTTGATACTCGATACATGATTTCAATAGCAAGCAACCAATACTATGTGCAACTAAGTTCATCCGTGCAATATGGTTTCCCTATAACTGCAGATGGGAAACATGTTCAAAACTGCTACTTCTGGAATTATTGGGCATACATGGAAACATATGTTGTGAAACTTTATCCTTGCCTCGGCCATCTGAAAGCTTTTGGTATGAAGGAAACTGAAAATTTTAAATTCAACCAACTGTGAATGAAAATTAGAATTTTTTTTTTTGGGAGAAAATTGAGTTTTGAGCTTTTGTTGCGCTTGGTTGGGCCATCCGGGCTTCAGTCGAGCAAGACATGCCACGTGGGACTTCACCTGATGCACGAATGCTCCACTGGTCGCACCAAGGAAACAAAAACAAGCAGTCAACCTCCACCAACACTGCATCTCAAGCTAGCTGCCGCAGCACAAGCACCGCAAGGCCACCATGCCTCGTCTCCGCCGCCTCCTCGCCGTTGTCGTCCTCGCCGCCGTCGCTCGCCCCGCCCACCCATTCACCGAGCTCGAGTCCACCCAAATCCGCCGCTTCCAGGACTACCTCCGCATCTGCACCGCCCACCCCTCCCCGGACTACGCCGCCGCCGCGGCCTTCCTCCTCCCCTACGCCGCCTCCCTCGGCCTCCGCACCGCGACGCTCCACTTCACCACCTGCAAGTCCAAGCCCCTCCTCCTCCTCACCTGGCCGGGCACCGACCCCTCCCTCCCCTCCATCCTCCTCAACTCCCACCTCGACTCCGTCCCCGCCGAGCCCGAGCACTGGGTCCACCCGCCCTTCGCCGCCCACCACGACCCCGCCACCGGCCGCGTCTACGCCCGCGGCGCGCAGGACGACAAGTGCCTCCCCATCCAGTATCTCGAGGCCATCCGCGGCCTCCGGGCCGCCGGTTTCGCCCCCACCCGCACCGTCCACATCTCGCTCGTCCCCGACGAGGAGATCGGCGGCGCGGACGGCTTCAACAAGTTCGTGCAGTCGGAGGAGTTCCGCGCACTCAATGTAGGGTTCATGCTCGACGAGGGGCAGGCGTCGCTGACGGACGACTTTAGGGTTTTCTATGGGGATAGACTGGTGTGGAGTCTGATCGTGAAGGCTAAGGGGGCGCCCGGGCACGGGTCGAGGATGTTCGACGGTGCCGCCGTGGAGAATTTGATGGATTGCATGGAGACCGTTGCTGGGTTCAGGGAGGCGCAGTTCGGTATGGTGAAGGCCGGGAAGAGGGGCCCCGGGGAGGTGGTCTCCGTGAACCCCGTGTACATGAAGGCCGGCATCCCGACCCCCACGGTAAGGGTAGTGCTACTAGTTATTAGTTGCTTAGTTCAGTGCAAAATGATCGATGGTAGTGAGCAATCCAATTCTAATTTGAGATGGTCTAAAACATCATTGATATAATCTAAATAACCAGGTAATAGCGAGCAATCAGATTCTAATTTGAGATGGTCTGACGACATCATTGATGGTATCTAAATAATCAGCACAAGTGCAAGCTCTCCAAACCATTAGATTTCACAAATTGCTTGTTTCAACAATACAGTGTCGTGATGAACTTTATAGGCTTGATTCTAGATTATGGAGTACTAGTAAATTACAAGGTTTACTAGGATACTTCTGTTTGCTTCTTGTGGTTGGTGTAGCAGTACATTGTTTGCAAAGGCATATATTTTGAGATGGTAATATTACCATTATGCTATGTTGAAGAGGTATACAATTACAATGAGCAAATGAACAATCTGAAGCATACAAGAAGGAGATGGTAGTAATAGGTTGTAGGGCTTAAGGACTCTGCTAAAGTTTTTATCCATTTATAGAAGATGAGCATAAGCAATGTTGCAAAATATGAAAAATACTCTCTATAATGCAAATGTTCTCGACAAAATATTAAATTTGATTAAGTTGTTGAAGAGGTCTAGTAAAAAGAATACCATCTAATCCTGCACTCTTTATAGTCAGCATTCTGTAATCTCATAGACAATTGGTGAAACTGTGTATCATTTTGGAACACAGTATCTTCCTTTCTATGTACTTGCAATGCACATGATGACATGAGTTAGCTAAACATGTACTTGCATGTTCATGCAAGTGTGGGGCTCATGTAGCAGCATGCCAGCATGCACATGTAGTAGTATTTTTTTTCTCCTGCTTTAGTCATTGTTTTTATCTTACGTACTCATATGCTTATCCAATAAGTTTAAAAAAAGCAGTAGAAGGAACTTTTCGATGGAACAACTGATAATTTGACCTTGGTTGACTATTACTTCTCTTCATGTTCTAGATAGAATAGTTAAATAAGAAATCTTATCATAATTTTATTCCTGTAAACATCTTCACCCGTCCATCATTAGGGTGTCAAATGTGCAATTTTGTTATTAGATATATACTTCCAGTTCTGCTGAGAATCCTGAGATAAAATTCGACCAATCTAAATTAGTGGCACAGCGTTAGAGTTTGTCCTTGACCTCTAACAAATAGTCGTAGACTCCTTTTTGCTGATTTTGGTCCCTGAGTTTGTTAATTTTGTTCATTTTCATCTCTCTGTCAGTTTGTTGCCTTCTTTACTAGAATGAACAATCTGATGCATTTTAAGTTCAATAGTTTGATTCATTCTGGTATTGTAAAACTTACACAAGTAGAGTGGAAGGGCCAAAATGGACGGGAATATATTTCTGGGCCAAATTAAATTTGTTTTGAAAATTCAGGTGGTAATCGTATACTTTTTCCTGAAATTAGCAATGTTGCGTGACTTGTTTCAGACAATTTCATTTAATCTAAAACTATATTTTACATATGCATATTGCAGTACAAAATCCAGTTTCATTATTTAATCCTCTCTTGATTTTAATAGTTGTTCTTTTTACTACATTTGGATGCATATTATCTGGAGCAACTGTTTATTTATACCACTTGTAATTTGCTTGGGACACCAAACTACCAATTTCAACTCCGAATATGTTATTACCTACATTATGGTAAAAGAACATAGTTCTAGTGTTATAATGATCTTAGATCATTACGGGGTAAACACCGCCGGGAGGACGGCCAGGCGGCGACGGCTTGAAGGGGGAGAGACTTTAGAGGAGGAAGATAGACATAGATAGGGATGAACTATTGTTTATTTGTTCTTTTTGCTTGATTGATAATGGATACATGTTACTCCTTTTATAGGGATGACCTGATTTAACCCCTAAGAAATAATTTCTAAGAAAACATATCTCTAACAATCCAATCCAATAATAACTTTCCTAACTAATAGATAATCTTTCCGATTAACTAATCACTATACAAGGAAACTAACCAACTATCTAGGGAAATAGATATTTTTATTGGGGAGGGTAATCATGTCCTAATCCCGTGCTACAGTACTGTGGTACTGTTCACACATGTGAACAGTAGTCCCAGCCTATGACAACTACTCCCCTCCTTTCGCGACAACTCGTCCTCAAGCTGTGGTGACGGCCATGGCTGAAGCCCTAGGAGATCCCATGTTGACGAGAGGTTGCGATGGCTACATGAGTCTTTGGAGATCATTGCCTCCACGCACAGTTGCAGCAAACTCACCGGTTGTTGCGGTAGGCATGGCAGCATCCCTGGCAGCGCCGCGGTGGCCACGATGTACTTCAGTAGGGCCGCGGCAGGCTCCGACATTGTCACGGTAAGATGTGGAAGTGCGGCAGCTGCCGCATTTGCTGGAAGTAGCTCCGCCATCGCCATGGGAGGCTTCACTGTCGTTGCCACGATCATCTTCTCCAAAGTGGCATGCCTGTCAAGGAAGATGGCCACCATCTTCTTGTTGTTGTCGTTGATACTCATGGTCATCTTGTTGGCGTTAGCTTTTATCATAGCTAACGACTCGGCGGCAGGTCTGATGGTTTGATCTGTCGCCATAACCATGGTAGCAGAAGTCGTGTAAAGGGATCGACTACTCTGATACCAAATGTTATGATCTTTAGATCATGGGGTAAACATCTATCGGAGGGAAGTCAGACGACGACGACTTGACATAGAACGGCACTAGGTGAAGGAGGGCACCGATTGAGGGGGGGGGGGGGAGGAATAGATCTAGAATAGCCGGTCAAGAGAACAACCACAGCTTGACTTTAGGGACTAGGAACTTCTCTATTCATCTTTGCTTAATACCAACGATTATAATATGCCTATTTATATAGAGGGCTCTTCTAACAATGATGGATAAAATCAAGGAATAAGTCCAGTTTACCCCCTCCAACTATTAGAAAAGTTTGGTTTATCCCCTGAACTTCAAAACCGATTATTTAACCCCCTAAATTTGCGAAATCCGGACACTAAACCCCTCACGCGGTTTGAAGTGGTGGTTTTGCACACGTGGCTACATTTGTCGATCTCCTTCTCGAGCATTTCGTCGAACATCTTGAGTGCGTCCCCAGCCATGCCCCGCTTGCACAGGCAGCGCGCGGGGGAGGTTGGCGCAAGGAGAGCTGGCGGCGGCATCTCATTCTCCTGCAGCGCCTGCTCGTGCTACTCCAGACCGGTGTTTATCACCCCGAGAAGTCGCGTGTCGTGCGCAACCTCCACCGAATTCTTGCCGAGCGTGGACTCGTGCAGCTCCAACGCCTTTTGGCACAACGATAGAGCCTGATTGAAGTTGAGCACGTGCGCTCCGCGAGGTCTGACGCGCGCCAGCTCCTAGCTACTCGGCAGGATGGACTCCTTGAGGTTGAGGCAGTGCGCGGTCGTGAAGGCTCCTCCCGCCTCCCTAGCCTGTCTTCACGTTGGCTAGCCGTAGCCGCACGCGCCACGGGCCTCACGTCGAACGCCGAGTCGCTACCTTCTTCTCCAAAGGCGCGTCTTTAGAAGCGCGAAGCGCGAAAGGAGGCGGAGGAGCAGGAGAGGAAGAGAGGCGTCGTGGAAGCGAGAGGTCGGCGAGGAGGAGCGGCGAGGTAGAGGGCCATGGCGGCGAGACGACGTTCGAGTCGGATGTCGCCGAGCTTGGGTGGCCTCAGGATGCGAGGAGCGGAGGCGAGGAGAAGACGGGAGGGTCGGTGGATGCGGAGGCCTCGAAGTGCTTGCCGAGCTTGAGGCAGGCGAGGGCAAGGCGCTTGTTGGAGGGCGACAGGGTGGCCTTGAGGTGGGAGAAGGCAGCAACGAGGTCGTTGGTGGTGGTTCGCTCGAACGCCTCCTCGCCTCGCGCAGGCGACAGGCAGAGGAGGAGGCGCCGCGGGAGAAGTGGCGGCGGGGTTGGGGCGCAGGGTGGCTATGGCGCGGGTGCCGAGGCGGCGGTGCCGCCGGAGGAAGGTGGTGCCAGCAGAGGCTTCGGCCGAAGGAGCTCCATAGAGAAGAAGGGAGAGGTGAAGAAGAAATGGGAGGTGAGGAGATGACTGGGACACATATATGCTGACTGGTACAAATGAGAGGCCACATGTGCAAAACCGCCCATTCAAACTGGTGTGAGGGGTTTAGTGTCCAAATTTCGCAAATTTAGAGGGGTTAAATAACCGGTTTTGAAGTTCAGAAGGTAAACCAGACTTTTATGATAGTTAGAGGGAGTAAACTGGATTTATTCCTAAAATCAATTTAAATGATGACCTTCCTAAATAATAGATAATCTTTCCAATTACCTAATCTTTATACAAGGAAACTAATAAACTATTTAAGGAAATAAATATTCATAACAAAGGAAACTATTCGTGGATGAACAGTACATGTGTAAACAGTACACACATGAACAGTAACCACGCCCTTAACATTACACCTCGCTCAGTGAAATAGCTCGTCTTCGAGCTACAATATAGGGCGACAAACTCCTCCGATAGGATAGGCAAAATCTGTTGGAGCATCATCTTCAATGTCATCTTCATCGACTCCATCAGGTTGTCTTGTAGGGATAGCTAGGCAGCAGAAGCCATAGTGTTTGCTCTGATACCAAATGTCATGATTTTAGATCATTACAGGGTAAACACCGCTGGGAGGACGACCGGGCGGCGACGGCTTGAAGGGGGAGAGACTTTAGAGGAGGAAGATACACATAGACAGAGATGAACTATTATTTCTTTGTTCTTCTTGTTTGATTGATAATGGATATATGTTATCCCTTTTATAGGGATGATCCGACTTGACCTCTAAAAAATAATCTCTAAGAAAATATATCTCTAACAATCCGATCTAATAATAACTTTCCTAACTAATAGATAATCTTTCTGATTAGCTAATTCTTATACAAGGAAACTAATAAACTATCTAGGGAAATATATATTCTTATTGGGGAAGGTAATCGTTTTCTAATCCTGATGCTACAGTACCATGGTACTGTTCACATGCGTGAACAATAGCCCGTCTCATGACAAGTGTGGACCATGGCATGCAACAAATTCAACATTAGCATACAATTTATGCATTTTTGTGGCTTTTGTAGTCTCTAAAGGCAAATTGATGTAGGGCTTTGTGATGAATATGCAACCTTCAGAGGCAGAGGTGGGTTTTGATCTTCGCCTTCCTCCAACCGAAGACACTGAACAGATCATAAGAAGAATCAAAGAAGAATGGGCGCCAGCTCATAAAAACTTGACGTACCAGGTGAAATTAGTTGCAGTGTTATGTGGATAACAGAAATAAATCAAATTCTGTATGGGCCAACATAATCCTACGTTTCTGAAAATCATTATTATTGTACAGCTGACGATTAAAGGACCATCAAGGGATGTGGCAGGACGTCCCATAGTTACACCAACCAATGCGTCAAACCCATGGTGGTCTGTATTTGAACAGGCTATCATCTCTGCAGGTGGAAAGCTAGCTAAGCCTGAGATTTTATCTTCAACAACAGATTCACGCTTTGTAAGGCAGTTGGGTATTCCAGCCCTGGGATTTTCTCCAATGACAAATACTCCAATATTACTTCATGACAATAATGAGGTAATTGATCTTGGCCTGCTGTGTTTTCCTTGTACATAATGCAATGCTCAAGCTAAGTGTAATCTCAAAATTGCAGTTTCTGGAGGACAAAGTATTCCTGAGGGGCATCAAAGTGTACGAACATCTTTTTAGAGCACTAAGCACCTTCGAAGGCTGATTCATTAAAAAAAACTGCCGTTGCATAAAGTGTACCAATGTTGTATTCTCTTCTCATTTCACTATACATGGAGTTACAGGAAGAAGCCACAAACATCAAGCTCCAGCTATCTCAGAATTGGTCGAGGCTCAAGCATACCAGAATAAATATGTTGGAAATAATGTAAATCTGCTGAGGGTGTTACTTTAATGGTTATCTAAGCAGATTAATTTGTACATTCATACTGTAACAAGATGAGACAAAGTTCACGGATGGATTGATATTTGTCGATTTGTTGGGTTCCACTTGTTTCATCTGTTTGCTGAGGGAAGCCAGAACCGCCGTACAATTCTTCTATTGTATTTATACTTTGCAATGTCTTAACAAGGCAGAAAAATATACATCGAGTGAACCACTTGGGATTTCAAGTGAAGAGCAAACGTAAAATTATTCGTGGACCCTTTGGCGATGAGAACGCGGAGTTCCTTTGTACGGCGAGAAATGGCAACGGTTGCAAGCCTGCGACTATTCGAGGCAATCGATCTAACCAGAAATGTCATGATAAAAGCAATGCAGAAATGGTACCTCTATATCGTCAGTTGACACAACCAATTCCAATAGCTCACTGTTGAATACAAATGGAGAAAATTTTGCATGTGAGTTGGAATTATCGCTCTTTCAGATTGGCATGTTGCATGTGAGTTGGAATCATCGTTCTTTCAGATTAGCATGTCATTAGCGCGTCAGACCAACAGGACACTTTCGGTTCAAAACGAGACAAGGCTTGTGCTTTTGAGACGAATTAACAAACAACTCCAACGCAACATAGGAGAACGTGCAGTGACAAACAAAATGACGCTAATCATGTGAGTAATCTTCCTCCCTTTTTTTCTTCTGAAGAACAGTAACCTTGCTCATGGCAGGAAGTTTCTCGGCTTCTTCGTGCCCATCCACAGCATGTCTCCTGTGCCAAATGCAATCCAGCTGCACGCTGACGTCGGACTGAAAGATAGGCATGTAAAGATTAATTATTCGCGCTGTCTATTCCCTCCCTTTGACGAACGACATTAAACAAAAGAAGGCGAGAAAATAAAAGAGAAGGGATCGTTCATCATTGCCCCACTGGTGTTGCACACTTACATCATATCAGGGGTTCATTTCTGCAAGCTAGGCTGTTAAAACGCGTGAGTGTGGGCCACGAGCAGACGCAACCGGACAGGTGCTGATTTGATTTGCCCGCTAGTGCGTGCTTTATTACGTTGAGAGCGTTTTCCTTCGCTTGTTGCGCACATACACCGACACACATCTGTCAAAGTGTCTCCCTATAAAACATGTACAATAGTGTGACGTTGACTGTCTGTAAATCTTATCACGTAGGATATAAGATGATGTGGATGAGAGATGGAGAATATATGTCTCTTATGCAGTAGTTGACTGTAACACGAGAGATAAAATATATTGTACATAGATGAGCTATCTATAGAGATATGTAAAAACTAACTAATTGTAGGAGCTATTTTTAACGTTGTTTACAGATGATATAAAAAGATACTATAGATATAAGTTATCTATACAATTGTACGTGTCCTCGAGTGGTCATGCATGTTTACATGTAGCGAGAGAGGATGGGAAAAGAGAGGTACTAGTACGTGAGTTGGTGTACAATTAAGGATATGTATGTGAATATGGTGGTCGAAACCACTTGCCTTTTGACCCCTGGGTCCTGGCTGACATGCGTTCAGATTCACGTGTAGTTTTTTTTTTTGAAACCCAGATTCATGTATAGCATGCCTTTAGTTTTTAGACGTACGCAGCCAGGGCATCGGGGTAATTAAACAACAAGGCGTAGATGGATGTTGCCTAGACAATTAGTCGTGAATTACCGATTGGTCAAACAGTTAGTACCAGCTATGCTGTCCCAAACATGCAGAAACAGAAACATTTACTTTTAGCAACTGTAAACAAAGAAACCAGTGGAGCATATATATCAACAGTGTATTATATGAGGGGTAACCATCGTCGGCAGGTACGTACGTCAGGCAATTCAGTTTAGTTCAGTTTATAGAACCCCAACATCTTGTAGTACTGTATACTTCTCCTGTTTATTGGCCGATGGCCATTCTCGATCCATAGCCTAGCTACACACAATCACAATCACAATCACAATCACAATCACAATCACAATCACGCGGTTTCGGAGGCCAACCCAACCACCTCTTTCTTCCTTGCCTGCAACTTGCGAAGCCAGTGCAGCTCCAGCTAGCCTGGCTGTGTTACGCGCAACCAAAATCACACAACTTCGTACGGGTTTGTTGCCGTGCTGACGCCGTACGCCGCCACGGCCGCGCGCTACATCCAGCCGATCTCCTGTCGCCGCCTGATCGCGTACCGTCCCCACGCGCCCTCCCAAATCCGCGAAGCTGCCGCGCCAAATAAACAACGCCTCCGGCGCATGTTACTCCCTACTTCCCTAGCTAGTCCCTGCAGTTGTCGCGCGCGCGCGTGAATTCTCACTACTGTGCATGGGCCGAACTGAACCATAGTCTCGCGCGTTTCGTCGTGGGAAAAAGTTGGCGCGTCCGCACGTACATGTGGCCGGCTAGCTGGTGATATCTACGTATGTCATGATCGAACGAGCAGTCAACTCGCCGGCAGGTTTACTTACAGCTGGGAATGACTAAATTACACATGCTGCAGAGTTGGTTTTCGGTTTCAGTCGCGAGATCGACCTCCTTAGTTTCCAATGTCTGTCCAGACTCCAGAGTGTGTGTTCGTACTAGATAAATAATTAAGCTCTGAATTTAACTCCGAAGCACATGTCAGTGATTGACCAAAATGTGAAGTCACAAAAGTCTATCCTCCTCTTTTCTCTCCTTTTCCTTTTGCTTTTTTTTACTTTTTCACGTTTTGTAATACATGGACAACCATTTTAATACAATAATTATAAGATAGAGATTTCTCTACCTTTCCTGTCAAAAAAATAATATCAAAAGTCTATCCAGTTTCCAGTGTGAAGTATAATAAGCTTACTGCTTAGTGCTTACAACTCAAGCCGTTTACCATGTCCGAGACTGTACAGTATCTACTAATAGTATGATAAACGTTAGCCGTCAGGAGCATCTGTTACAAGTGACAGGTAGGTGCAGTTGACACTTGACACACTTTGAACTCGGTTAGCCAGTTAAGTGTTACAGCTGTACAAGTCTACTAGAACAAGCCACATTCTAATTAAGCTAGTATTTTATACTACACACTTGGGTAAGCGTCAAGGATACAATGTATACGTTACAAACATTGCACAGGATGCTTCCTTTGTTTTCTTATATATCCCCTCTGCATTATTGGCAATTGTACGACTGAAGATTATATATACTATTTGTCACAGTATCGGTGTGATGTGAACAAAATAGCTATTCAACTGCTAAACAATTGAATGAACAAACACATAGGCCACCCACATTGGCACAGTTCTGACATGTATCCTATAAATAAAGCCATCAAAGTATCAAGCACACCATACTGAGCACAGCACACAGACACAATACTTGCATTTGAAAGTTGAAACCATCACCATCGCATTCGCATCAAAGGAACCAAGAAGCTAAGTGCCATTTCCCAAGAAGCTTAGAGCTAGCCATGGTGAAGACGGCAACGAGCAATGACGCCGCGGCAGCGAAGCAGCTGAGCGGGGGCGGCCACAGGGGCAAGAAGACGTACAAGGGTGTGCGGATGCGGAGCTGGGGCTCGTGGGTGTCGGAGATCCGGGCGCCGAACCAGAAGACGCGGATATGGCTCGGCTCCTACTCCACCGCCGAGGCCGCGGCGCGCGCCTACGACGCCGCGCTGCTCTGCCTCAAGGGCTCCGCCGCCGCCGACCTCAACTTCCCCGTGCGCCTCCCGTTCGACCTCCCCGCCGCCGCCGCCATGTCGCCCAAGTCCATCCAGCGCGTCGCAGCCGCGGCCGCCGCCAATGCCAGCGCTACCATCTTCACCGGTGTCGACAGTGCCAGCGACGCCACCACCCCAGCCTGCAGCTCCAGCAATGCCTCGGCGGTGAGCTCCCCGGATACGGTAAGCAGCGAGGCCGCCCACGAGGGCTACTTCGACGGCGGTGACGTGGACTACAGCTCGCTTGCGGACATCGAGGCGTTCTTCCAGTCGCCCAAGTGCATGGAGTACGCCATGATGGACCCCTGCAGCACGTTCTTTGCGCCGGCGCCAATGGCGATGGAAGACGAGTGCAGCTGGGAGGAGGAAGGCGACATTGGGCTCTGGAGCTTCTCCTCTCTGGACTGAAGTGGAGTCAGAGAAGACGAAGCAATGGAGCAACTGACTAATAGTTAATCAAGTGATCAGAACTGGCCACTCATGGTATGATAAGTATAGTTAATTTCATATATATGATAATTTGATTCAATGTACACATATGTAATAATAAGCTAATTAAGCATTGTGGGGGAGCTCTCATGGAGCTACATGTTTTAAGGCAGCTTCCATGGAGTTAACCTCCTTACAATTGCTTGTTTCACGTTTAAAAGCTGTAATCCAATTATAAGAAGTGTACAAGATAACTATGGTATCTGGAAATTACTTCCTTCTTTTCTTTGTTTGGACTTTTTGGTTTGGGCTATATATAATCTTAGAGCACCACATGGGCTCCACAAAAAAGGCCCAAAACTAAGAAGATTACTGAAAACACTTTCATATTAATCCAATTTGATCATGAAAAATAAAAGTCTTTGATCTAATAAAAAGAAGAAAAAAAAGCTTAGGTTGTGACATCATCTGACAGGTAGATGTATATACAACCTAAACACTTTCGTTTTGGCAATGCATCACGAAATCTTAAGTTAATCTGCCTCAGTATGTTGCAAACAAAAACACTACTCTTTTTCTTTGTGGGGAAATTTTGTTGCTATTTTGCCTTGAAGTTCTCATAAATACACTCTTTTTTTTTGCGGGGAAATTTGGTTGCTATTTGCCTTGAAGTTCTCATAAATACACTCCTTGTTGAGAATAATAGCATTTTTCGAATTACTTTAATCCAGAAATATAGTAGATAAAACATGATGAATATTCTAGCCACTTTCATAAAGCAAGTAAGCAAGAACACTATAGACATACTAATATCCAGATGAACAGAAACTAGCATATCTATCACAGTGTTCAAGGTAACAACTAGTAATATTACTAACCAAGAAGTACATATGAAATAGACATACCCGGATCCAGTGGAAGGAGCAGCAGTAGTAGAAGAAGCGGCAGCTGGAGTCTTTGTGAGATCGTCGTTTGTCATGGCGTAGTGGTAAGTAGTCGTGCAGTGGACGTCGCGGTAGTAGTCGTAGGCGTAGCAGAGAGTCGAATGGAGAGGAAGCAGTGAGCAGTCGCGCGAACGCTCCCCAAAAACCTTATTCGCCCTTGCTCGTGCAAGCCTTCAAGGACGAGGTTCGGAGGCTGCTCTCCCGTGCGATCAGACACGCGCCTTGCCGGGATGGAGATCGCCGGAGACAGCAACAAAGAACTGTGGTGTCTTTCGTGGAGAGGATTGGAGTACATCACTCTGTTCCAGATAATGACTATATATAACAACGGACGAAAGCACCACCATCACTCACTAGTAACAAGGTATTCACGCTAGTCAAGAGGCGTAAACGGTCACCATTATTCACTAGTAACAGCAGCAAATTCACGCCTAGTCAAGAGGCGAAGCGGTCGCCATTACTCACTATGCGACAGCGAACCGCATCGCGGCCATTATTTGAATCGGTGCTTTGTTCTTTCAATTTGCAAAAATGAAGAGACGTAAGCGATCGCAATTATTGCCAACCGTTTATTGCGAGTCGGTGCGTTTCGATTTTCGAATAGATAAAGAAAACGCGCGCGCACTCCGACACGCATGTGTGCGCGCGCGCGCGCACACGCGCCTGCACACGCACACGCGCGCACGCACACGCACACGCACGCGCGCGCATCGCACCGCCGCGGCACGGCGCGACGCGACGCGCGACGGCACGACGGCACGGCGCTCGGCTCGGCTCGGCTCGGCGAGGCGAGGCGAGGCGAGCGAGCTGGCGTGTATTGGCTCTCTCCAATTCCACAAGAGGACTCCCGTTCCACCTTATAAATTGGTGTAACTCCTTTAACTCTCCATGTGGGACTAAAAAGGTTTAGCACATGCACATGGGCCTTTGGGATTTTCCAGGATTTAATTAGAATTAAAGTTTGGGCCTAGCCCATTGTAACATCCCAAATTTTGGCTTGTGTTTCAAATGTAAGAAATTGAGGGTAAATTAAAACTTTTCCTTCATCCTTTTACTCTTGAAACTTTTCTGAAATTCGTGTAAAGGAATTTTGGGAAATTCAAAATCAAAAGCCTCATTTATCAAGCCAACAACCTCCTTGGTGAAATCTGGTTTCAAACCCTTGGAAATAATTTTTCTTGGTTCTAGGGTTGCTTGGTAACACCTCTGAATTATTTCATAATTTTTGGAAATTAATTGAAATATTTTAGAGGCAAGTCAAACCTTGGTCAAACCTCTGAAATCACCTTCTAGAATTTCTTGAGAAAATTAAAGTGCTCCAAAATCTCTGGAAATTTTATGGAAGGTTGATCCCATTGTCAGCAAGCTCCAGTTAAAATTTCATAAAATTTGGAGTTGATTTGATGCCTCAATTAAATCCCCAAAGTTTCAGGTTTAAAAATCAAACCCTAAGCGGTTTGCCTTTGTTCATTGGACTCGAGTCGGGCTCGGGCTCGAGTCACTTGACTCGACCGAGCCAACTAATCGCAACCGGCGCGGTCGGCGGCCGAAAGTAGCGTCGTCGGCCGTTGGATCTCCATCGAGCGGCTCTCATTCGTGTAGGCATTCGGACAACTCGGTTGCCATGTGATTCTCACCGTTGGATTACGATCCAACCGTCCACGAGCACCTGCGGTTCGCCGGTCTTTACAATTAGCGATCGCATCGTGGCCGTTCAAATCTCATCCGGCGGCCAGCATCTATTGGGGTTGGGCTCAACCCACTAAAACACGTTGGACTCGAGCCGCTTTGTGCCGCTGACTGGTGGGCCCGCTCGCGTCGCTGGTCATCTTCCTCCTTCCGCCGCGCGCGTGCGTGCCTGTACGCCATGGCAGTGAGAGGGAGGGGGTGCCTTGTCACCTCCTTGAGCCCTTTAAACGGCTCCCTCTGCAGCGCATTAAATGCACGTCAGTGCACCGCCCTCAGAGTCGTCGAGCTTACCTGCTCCCGTCGCTCCGAGCGACCGCACGCTGCTGTGGACCGAAGACCATCCCGGAGCGTGTGCGCGCTGCTCTCTTCGTCCCCTCGGCTACTTAAGCCCCTCAAGACCTTCAGTAGCTTTCTTTACACCCCCTTGAGCTCCAGCGTGCACTCTCTTTGCTTGCTTGAGCCCAAATCTCCAGAACCCTTTCGGCCGCCATTGTTGAGCTGGGAGCTCCTCGGTGCAAACCGTGCTCCAGTGGCGTTTCTTCCTCTCTTTTCGTTTCAGTGTGTGCCTCTCCTCCGGAACAAAACCCTAACTTAATTGTAGTTGCTTTTCAGAGCAGCTCAATTTTGGGAATTGTTCTTTCGTACGTGAGCACCCCTTCTCCCTCCTCGCCGTAAGGAGCTTCTTTCTAATTCCTTGCTCTTGTGGCATCTCTCGAGCTATTGGGAAGATGTTGTGATGACCAGTCTCCCCATTTTGCTCAGGCCGTCGTCTCCACTTTTTCTTCTTCGGTCTCGGCGCGCTCTTCGTCGCGGAGTCGCTCGACCCCTCGGCACCTTCCCTACCCTCGGTACCCTTCTAGTAGCCCCTAGAAGCTTTGGCACTCTCGAAATGGTTCGTTGCGAGCTTTGGTCATTATGCAATTCGGCCGTTTTGGTCGCGCCGCTCATCGTCGGCTAGCGCCGTTCTGGGACACCACCGAGCGGTGTGGATGGTCCTGTGTGCGTTATGCTATTGCGGTTCCATTTTGGCACCTAGTTTCGCCGCCGTGCCTTGGGTTGCCGCGACAAGCGAGAACACCTCGGTTCGTTGTCGGACGAAAGCGGCGATGCCGTAATATCGTTCGGACACGATAATGAGCGTTCATTAATGCTAATTATTGTTAATCATGGGTTAGTAATCATTAGTTGTCCTAAACCCACCTCCTCGGTCAGCGACACGTGGCCCGCCATCTTCAAACCCACCCACATGCGCGTGTGTTTAAACCCGGCATGTGACTTAGCGTCAGCGACCGGTGGGCCCTATTGTCGGTAGTCCTGTTCAAATCGTGAACGGCTCAAGCAACCTCGGTACGTTCGATCTTGGATCTATGGCGGGATCGTGGAGCAATTGGATGTCCGAGGCTCCTCAATCCCAGCCCTTCATCGCTTGATCGACGGCCCGGGATGGCGGGCATCCGCTTCGGTCCGATTGCCATCTCGACCGATTGTTGGATCTTGATCCAACGGTGAGCCTCCGTGGGTCTTTGTCGCGGGTGTCTTTGTGCGCGCGTGCGCGTGGGCCGTTCGATCCAGATCGACGGTCCATAATCAACCACGTCTTTTCTTTCGGTTAAGGGATATAATTTCCTCTGTAGCTTTATCTTTCCACCGAAAATGTTGTTAAAACTTTAGAAATTCATATCTTTTCATTATAGGTCCTTTTGGGTGATTTTAGTAGTGTTAATTTTCTTTTAGGCTAGAGATTAATCTAGAAATGTTTTCCTACATTAAGAACCGAAATGTTGTGAATCGATTTTAGCCTTTTCAGCCCCTTTTAAATATTCCAAAAATGCTATAAAAACTTAGAAAATCTATAACTTGTTCTCTGTAAGTCCAAATAGAGCGAACTAAATTTTGGTAATTTCCTTTAGGGATGAACTTTAGTGAAGGACCAGTTTGCTAGTGGTCTTTACTCTTGATATAAAGGATGTCCTAGTTTTAGAACTTAGAAAAATCATAACTAATTCGTTGTAACTTCAAATGACCTGAAAATTTATATGGATTATCACTATACCAGTAGGTAGCTACCATAAAAATTTCAGCTTCAAAACCTTTCTAGAAAATATTTTTGCTACAGTGCTAATTATGGCCGAAAATAGGTTTTTAGGGAATATCTTTTGCACCACAAATCCAAATTAGGTTTTTCCAGTTCCTATGTCTAGGTATAACCGTATTCTACCTTGTGTATAAATTTCGTCGCATTTGGATAATTTTTGCTTGCTCTTTTGTTTAAGTGTTGCTCGTCTTATTGGTTGTTTTCGCTCTTTCGCTTAGGATTCGATATTTGCGGTAACCCCGAGAACGACCCTCGCAACAAGTTGAGCAACAACAAGCGAGCAAGCAGTTTGATCATTTCCATTGATCCCATTACTTTTAAAGTCTAATATTTTGTTTAACTTCTATGTATGCATTGCTACTTTGTTGTTAAATTGATTAGTTAGACCTCTAGTTGCATAATCTGTAGGTAAATGGTTATCCTCTACTACGAGCCTAGGTTATTTCTTTGTGGTTAGAGTTCGATGGATGAACTCTTATCACTTAGTAGACTACGAATGAATATTGCTTAGCCATGCCTAGTTATCGGTCGTATTGGGCGATCATCGACTTAGTCGGTGATCTTGATCACACAACTACTTATACTACTCCATTATGTCCAACCCTTGTGTTTTATTGATTTACAAATCAAAACGAAAACAAAACTATATCTTGACTTGGGCACAATGGTATGTTGATGTGATCTGTTGGGTGTGTGGAATGGTGCCTAAGTCCCCAGGACCGAGTTACTTGTGTCACTAAGCCAAGCGCTTATTGCGTGCTAACCACACGAGGGGGATATGGAACCTCTCTTGACTAAGTACTTTGGGAGGTGTTAATTATGAGCTGGTTGGTGGGTGTGTTCTTGAGTGTGGTGTTTGGAGGGGAGCATTAGCACCGGTTAGGGCATCTAATGTGTCCTTCTCCCGTGGGTTCTGGCTCTTAATTAGCATCGTCCATTGGAAAGCGTCTTGTTAGACTTAGCCATGCACGCATACCAAAGGAAGTGTGCTAACCGTGGGTGGTGGAAAGGCGGTCTATCGTGTGGGTACATTGGTACACCTGCGAGGTTAAAACTATTCGAATAGCCTCGTCTAGGTTATGGACATGCTTGGTAAGGTCGTGCAAGAACTAGACTACAACCTTTTAAAAAAAACTGAAACTTGACGGGGTGGTATGAAGGGTACTTCATGCTATTGTTGTGGTGACTAGGGTTAGTCACTTCTAGGTTGGTGTTGTTCTCTATCTATGTTATTATTGTCTCTCTTTTATTTGAACAATAAAAGTTAATTGCAAACTTGCTTTGAATCTATTACCTTATTGAAAATGAAAACTTGCTTTATCTTTGAAAATAAGTCCAAAGCCTCATCCACTTAAATAAAGCTTGCATGTAGTTAATTATAGTTCTGTTATCTCACACGTCGGTCTTGCGAGTACAAAAACAAGTTTTGTACTCATCGCTTGCTTAATATTAATTGTTGCAGAGGAAGAAGGTGAGCCCCAAGGGCCTCACTTTGTGAGTGTGTTGTTGCGCTTGTTTGGGACGATTAGCTTGGCGGTCCGGTTGGTTGCCTTGTGGGTAAAGGCACACCGATTGGCTTTTGTTCATCGCCATCTTATGGCCATTTTGCTTCCATTGTGTATCTGCTCATCTTTATGAATTTTGGCGGTCGGCCTCTCTTTTGTAATAACTCTCTTTATATTATCTATGTCTTTCGATTGTTGCTTTTGCTTGGCTCTATGTGTATGAATGGAATTGATGCATGATTTTGTAGCGGGTGTGTATCTGCATTTCGGGAAGTATACATATCTCGAGGCTTGGTTCATTTGATTTGTCTTGTTAGGACCAAGTGGATGGTTAAGCAGTACAAGCCGAATAAACCGGGTCCTTGATCCCAAGGGCACATGTCAAATTCCTTGATCCACAGTATTGTTTTAATATATCGGTGTTTCGATGGAGACCGGTTAAGGTTGAACATCCATCTAGAATGAAGCTACACTTATCCACAATCGCACAATGGACTAAGCCTTGAATTGGCGGTTTGTGTGAATAAGTTTCACTTAAGTCCTTAATCGATACTAGGTCGCCAGCATCCCGCGGGTTGGAGCATATAAGTCATACTCTGGCCTATTCATGAGCTTCCTAGAGATTACCCTATCTCATAGGCTGTGACTAGCAATCGGGCTCATATAGGTGTGTTCTTTCAAGATCGCTCTCAGACAAAGACATCTTTGCTTAAATAAGCCACGAACACATTAAGATAAAATCAACCTACCATACTGATTTAGGAGAGAATTGCATCTCCAATGGAGTGGGTCTATAAAGGTACTCTCCTCCCGATTAACCAAAAGCTTGTTTCGCCAATCCTACTTCACGGATCTCCGATCATATAGGATGGGTTACCACTATGGTATAACTCACGTGGGTCTCAAACCCATCTCCTTGATGCATTGTCTATCACATTCGTGATAAACCCTTTGTGAAGGATCGCGATTCTTAGTTGTTTGGATATAATCCAAAGCTATTACTCGGAGTTTCCCATTTTCTGACGGACTTGATCTTCTCTTCACATGTCTTGATGATTTCATATTATCCTTAGAACTGTTCACCTTGACGATCACATCGATTGTCACGATTCATCGAATAGCGTGCACGGTTTATCAACCACCGCGAGTCCATCAAGAGCTCACGAAGCCATTCGGCTTCAACAGATGGCGATATCTAATGCCGTGAGTTCGCTTCCATTGTTGACCTCGTTAAGATGGTCCGCTCGCAAGACTTCCATGAAACAGCGCCACCTCCAAGTGTGAAGACATATCCACTTGTGGCCTTAATCTCATCAAAGATCGGATATCGGTTTGAATCACTATAACCCTCTAGTACCCTAGGTACCGGGATAGTGAATGCCATAACTCATATTACCCTTTAGATAGCGCATTACCCTCTCAAGAGCATGCCAATGATCATCTCGGATTAGAAACAAACCGGCTTAGTTTGCTCACGAAACGAGATGTCGAGCCGGTACCGCTAGCTAAATACATAAGTGAACCAATTATCGAGAATATCTCAATTGGTCTCTGGCTATTCTCCGATTCTTCCTAAGCAACACGCTAGGATCATAAGGTGTTGGAGAAGGTTTGCGATCGCTATAACCAAAACGACTGAACCTTTTCCACATAATGAGATTGCAACAATGTAATCCCACCATCATCACCTCTCAATGACTTGATGTTCAAGATAACATCGCCTACTCCCAAATCTTTCATCTCAAAATTCGAGACAAGAAATCCTTGACCTCCTTAATCACATTAAGGTTGGTCCCAAAGATCGATATGTCATCAACATACGGACATAGAATGACTCCTCGCCCCACCATGGCGATAATACACACATCTGTCAGCTTCATTTACAATAAAGTCTGCAGATGTTAAGGTTCTGTCGAATTTTTCATGCCACCGCTTAGGTGCTTGTTTAAGACCATACAAAGATTTCAACAACTTGCACACCTTTCCTTCTTGACCATTTACTACAAATCCATCCGGTTGTTCCATGTAAATTTCCTCGTCCAACTCTCCATTTAGAAAAGCCGTCTTAACATCCATCGATGAATGAGAAGACCGTGTGAGGCAACCAGAGATAGTAGTACTCGAATAGTGGTCAATCTAGCCACAGTGAATAAGTATCAAAGAAATCTTCGCCTTCCTTTTGGGTATAACCCTTGGCCACAAGCCGTGCCTTATACTTCTCGATAGTACCATCGGGCCTAAGCTTCTTTTGAACACCCACTTACATCCTACTGGGTTTACAACCATAAGGACGCTCGGTGATCTCCCAAGTTCCATTAGAGATAATGGAATCCATTTCACTGGATCGCTTCCTTCCAAGATTCCGCATCCGGAGAAGCATATGCTTGTAAATGGTACTTGGAGTATCATCCACAAGGTACACAATGAAATCGAACCAAAAGACTTTGCGATCCTTTGTCTTTTACTCTTCCTCGAGTTTCATTGTCTTCCTCCTCGGGTATTTGATCAGGGTTTGCTCAAAATATTCCATTGGAATGGCAGTTCGGGAGTTGTATCGTGGGCTCGACTCGATAAACTAGGCATATCTTTCATCGGAAAAATATCCTCAAAGAAAGTAGCATCTCTGGACTCCATAATTGTACCGACATGCACGTCGGTACTCAGATTTCACCACTAAAAATCTATATCCAACGCTATGGTGAGCATAGCCTAAAAAGACGCAATCCACGGTTTTGGTCCAAGCTTACGCTTTTGGAGATTGGCACGTTGACTTTCGCCAAACAACCCCAAGTGCGCAAGTATGAAAGTGATAGTCTTTTCTTCTCCCATTGTTCAAATGGAGTTATCTCTTTATTCTTTGTGGGAACCCTATTTAGGACATGACATGAAGTCAATATAGCCTCCCCACCATGCCTTGGAAAGACCCGATGTGTCTAACATGGCGTTAACCAAATCGATTAGAGTACGGTTCTTTCTTTGGCAATCCCATTTGACTGGGTGAATAGGAGGCGTCCTCTCATGGATTATACCATGTTCCTCACAGAATAAATTGAACTCATTAGAAAAGTACTCGCCACGATCGGACCTAACTCTTTTGATTTTCTTTTCAAGTTGGTTCTCACGCCTTATAGATTTTAAAGTAGTGAAAAGCTTCATCTTTAGTTTTTAAAAGATACACATAGCGTAACCTAGTGGAATCATCAATCAAAGTCATGAAATATCTCTTACCACCTTTTGTCAACACACCATTCATCTCACACAGATCTGAATGTATGAGTTCTAATGGTGCCAAGTTTCTTACCTCCGCGCCTTGTGAGGCTTACGAGGTCGCTTTGATTGCACACAAACTTGACATTTAGAACCTTTGGCAAGGGTGAATTTGGGATTAACTCTAAAGCCGCTAACTGCGTCATGCAACCAAAATTTATGTGACAAAGTCGTGAATGCCAAATAGTAGTCTCATTACCACGAAAATATGATTCACAACATTATTACACAAATCTGAAAGAGATAGGCGGAACAAGCCTCCGCACACATAGCCTTTACCAACAAATTGTCCACATTTGGACATTACAAATTTATTGGACTCAAATACCGTCTAAAGCCATCTCTACACGAAGAGATCCGCTCACGAGATTCTTATTGATGGATGGCACATGATGCACGTTCTTGATTGCACAATCTTTCCGAAGTAAACTTGGATCGACCGTGCCAACACCATGAACAGTGGCATGTGACCCGTTCCCATTAGAACGGTGAATCCCGAGTGACGGTAAGAAGAAAACAATGAAATATCAGCACACACATGTATATTAGCACGGTGTCTATCCACCAATCGGTAGATTGACATACGGAAAAAAAGAGGTAAATTACCATACCACAAGTTCCGTCTCGAGAGTACCAACAACAATATTGGCGGACTTGGAATTCGCCTTGCGATTCTTCACACCCTTGCGTTGATTGCAATCCTTGGCCCAATGACCAGATTCGCCACACACAAAGCAAAGACCATCCTTTGTGTTCTTCTTCTTCTTTTAAAGCTTGTTGTTTGTGCAATCTTGTTTTGCCTTTGAACTTTTGAGCTTGGCCATTCTTTTACGCACCACATTGGCACTAGAATGTCCCTCATTTCCTCTAGTGTGTGTATCTTTTGCCCTTGCCTTTTCTTCAACATCAAGAGACCCAATGAGATTTTCAAGAAAACTCTTGTCTCTTGTGTTTGAGAGAAGTAGCAAAATTCCTCCACGAAGGAGGAAGCTTGGCAATAATGCCTCCCGCGACAAACTTGTCCTTAACACACACTTGAAATGCTCAAGTTCTTTGGCCATGGATTGTATCTCATGAGCTGCTCAACTACTGAACGGCCATCAACCATTCTATAGTCATGGTATTGCTCCATGAGATACGATTCCGCTCGCATCCGAAACCCCAAACTTGGCCTCGAGTGCATCCCACATATCTTTCCCATTTGTAATCACCATGTATGCATCAACTAACTTCTCACCAAGAACGCGATCACGGCACCTTTAAAAGGTTATCGCAGCCTCGAACGCTTGCTCCTGTTCAGGAGTAAGTGTTCCTTCAGGCTTGCCTTTTGCCACATGAAAAACGTTCATGGCAGTTAGCCAAAGCACCATCTTGGTGCGCCACCTCTTATAATTCGCACCATCGAATTGAGAGGGCTTAAGCGCAGCAGCAAAGCGATTGTTGAAAAATGCCTATTACCATAAGGTTTTGGATTGTTGAGAATAATAGCATTTTTGAATTACTTTAATCGAAATATAGTAGATAAAACATGATGAATATTCTAGCCACTTTCATAAAGCAAGTAAGCAAGAACACTATAGACATACTAATATCCAGATGAACAGAAACTAGCATATCTATCACAGTGTTCAAGGTAACAACTAGTAATATTACTAACCAAGAAGTACATATGAAATAGACATACCCGGATCCAGTGGAAGGAGCAGCAGTAGTAGAAGAAGCGGCGGTGAGTCTTTGTGAGATCGCCGTTTGTCATGGCGTAGTGGTAAGTAGTCGTGCGATGGGCGTCGCGGTAGTAGTCGATGCGGTTGTAGGCGAGCAGAGTCGAATGGAGAGGAAGCGGTGAGCGATCGCGCGAACGCTCCCCAAAACCTTATTCGCCCTTGCTCGTGCAAGCCTTCAGGACGAGGGTTCCGGAGGCTGCTCTCCGGTGCGATCGTACACGCGCCTTGCCGGGATGGAGATCGCGGAGAAACAACAAAGAAGCGTGGTGTCTTTCGTGGAGAGGATTGGAGTACATCACTGCTTCGGATAATGACTATATATAACAACCGGACGAAATGACCACCATCACTCACTAGTAACAAGCGGTTATTCACGCCTAGTCAAGAGACCCGAGAAGCGATCGCAATTATTGCCAACCGTTTATTGCGAGTCGGTGCGTTCGATTTTCGAATAGATAAAGAAAAGCGCGCGCGCACCGACACGCTGTGTATGCTGCGCTGCGCTGCGCACGCGCACGCGCTGCGCACGCGCTGCGCACACGCGCGACGCACGACGCGCACGCGGCGCGGCGCGGCGACGCACGCGGCACGGCGCGGCGCGGCGCGGCTCGGCTCGGCTCGGCTCGGCTCGGCTCGGCTCGGCTCGGCACGGCTCGGCGAGGCGAGGCGGCGAGCGCTGCGCGCGTGTATTGGCTCTCTCCAATTCCACAAGAGGACTCCCACGTTCCACCTTATAAATTGGTGTAACTCCCCTTTAACTCTCCATGTGGGACTAAAAAGGTTTAGCACATGCACATGGGCCTTTGGGATTTTCCAGGATTTAATTAGAATTAAAGTTTGGGCCTAGCCCATATTAAATCCAACACTCCTTTTTTTTGCGGGGACCCTTGTTACAAATTAACTTATAATAGTCTCCAAGAAAACTGGAGTTGCAAGCAATCAAGACTACCGGTGCTTAGTCCATTGCTGTTACAGCCAAGTTTTGCGAGCTTACTGTAAACAGACGACCATAGTGATAGTGACATGGCCAAACATGTCTACCATTCATTGGTAATTGTATTTGATCTTCAGTACAAATTTGAAGTTGTCAACTCGCTAGCCAGTTGGGTATAGTCTGCTTTGCAAGTTTGCATAAGGCATCAAGACATACAGTGCTCTGAACAGTTCAGCAAAGAACAGATGCTATAGACCAATTGCACAACAATTGCCCTTTCCATCAGCAAGCTGTCGAACTTCCAGCTCAAGATTACCACCATTCCAGATGTGAACTTCAATCTGCGAACTGTCGAACTTCTTGCCGTGCATAGATACATGTATATGCACAACCTGATGTGCTTCGATAATCATTAAAATTACCGTCTTAATTAGCTTACTGAAAACCTGTGCTGCATTTCTGCTAATTAATCCAATTTGATCAATAAAAAGAGAATGAATATGGTACATATGTATATAACTTATCAGAAATAGTGGGGTGGGGGGATTCAGTCAAATTTGTAAGATTAGGATGTTATTGAAGATTTGTGCGCACCCACCCTCCATCTCCATCTTTTCGCCAGCTGGTTCGTCGCCGATTGTCCCCGTGCCAATTGCAATCCCAAATGCGGCGGGGCCTTGCCAACGTTGGTGACGCATTGCAGGTCTAGATCGGCAATTTAGAGTTTGGATTTAAGTGGTTGCTGAATCGATGAACCAATCGAATCATAAATACATGCTATTCCTATCATCCACTGACCACTATCATCCTACAAATGAAAATGATGAGAAGTGGCAAAAAAATTCCAGCGGAGAATTTTTTAGAAAAAACTAAAAGTTATATGTACCATAGCCATCCCTTTTCTTCTGAGGAAGAAAGATTTGTACTCTTGTACAACCCTGTGCCAAGCAAGCCTCGGCTAGTAGACAGCGCTGCTTGTGGATACATCAGGTTCCTAATTTCCTGAGTTATTGTCTACAAGCTGAATAACTTATTGTAATCCGGAAAGTAAAATCTACCGCCCATTGCATTCACAACCCATATCTTCACCGTTGACTGTGGGTCGAGATCCGTGTTGGGCATTGTGTATTAGAGTGTATAAAGTTTGTGTTAATGATGTAATTGTTGTATTTTGGAGGAGGATGGCCCACTAGTCTACACCAGTGAAAAATCTATCGTCGAAATTTTGTCGGAACATTTTTATACCGGGCAAAAAAATTGGGTTTATTTAATTTTCATCCAAATTCAAATTTTAGATAAATTTCGTCTTTACATCTGAAAATTTCAATTCAAAAATTTCGTCTGAAATTTCACCAAAATTTCCGGTAACCGGCGAAAACCGGTTATATCGCTAGCCTCCAATAAAATTTTCTTACCAATAGTGTTTTCCCTAGTCTGACATTAATGTAATCTCCCCATTTTGATTTTTGAATTTTGAATGCTGCCGTGTGTTGGATTGAGTATATTGTACACATACACTGGAATATACACAGAAATACCTCTATTTTGCATACCAAAAAAATGATCCAAAATTCCATATACATTACATACACATGCAGATACTAACACTTTTGCATACAAAAAATATTCAAAAATACCAAATACATTGTAACATAGTATAGTACGAGTAGAGAGAGAAAGAGAGAGAGAGCCACGTACTCTAGTGTCCGGTGGTGAGGACGAAGTACACGCGGCCGCCGCTGGAGTACTCGAGGTGGCAGAGTACATGAGGCAGCCAGTGCTCCGGCGGAGTACACTGGCGTCGAACGAATGGCTCCTACGGTGGTGTACTCCTGCTGGCGGTGGAGTACTTGAGGCTGTGGCGGAGGAGAACTCCAGACTGCTATTGGTTAATGAATCAAAGCTCCACTAGTCTAAAAAAAGGAAATTCCTTGTGTGCCACTAAGAGTTGTCTTGATTGTAACAACCCAAATTTTGAAGAAATTAAAATTTATGTATTTTGTGGATTTTCTGGAATTTTCAGAAGTTTTTCCTTAATCTTTTAAAGCTAATCAAATTTATGGGCAAAATATATTACCACAAAATAGCTGGAAATATTTTATTTAAGTCCTAAATGCTCCAGAGAATTTCTGTGAATTTTCTCAGAATTTTTGGACTTAAATTGCTATATTCTAAAGCCAAATTGAATTATCAGTATTTAATTAAATCAGAAATCAAAAGAAATCACAAAAGCGTTGTGCGGGCGAAACCCACTCGCCCGGACCATTTTCCGCGCGCCCGCATCAGCCCATGCGCCGCTCCTCTCCTCTCACTGACATCAGGTCCCACCAGTCAGTCTCTCTCTGTTTCGCACCACTTGAACCCCTGTCAGCCGTTGGATCTAAATCCAACGGCCAGAACTCAATAAAACATTCGGACTACTCGAACAACCCAACGACCGGTGACCGTTAGATCTGGATCGAACGGCTCCCATAAGATCTAACACTTAAACACACCCCGCCATCTATTTCAACCATTGGATCAAAATCCAACGGCTGCACCCAAGCTTAACTTACCGATTCGCCCCGTCGTCGTCCACCGTTGGATTAAAATCGGACGCATCTGGGTCATCTTCCTCCTTTCCTTTCTTCTCCCTCCTCTTTCCTTCTTTTTCCCCGCAAAGCCGCCATTGACACCGATTCGGAACCTTCCAAAACCGAGCAAATCTGGCCGCATCCCCGTGATCGTCGTGCGCATTAAAATCCTTGATCTCCTCCGCCCCCGACACGGCCCTTTCTTTCCTTTCTTTCGCCGCGAATCCCCGAATCTCCTCCGCGACGTCGCCGGTACCTTCTTGAGCTCCACGGGAGCTCGCCACGACGCACCCTATAAATAGGTGCTACGGGACCGCATTGACCTCCACACCTCACCGCCGCCACTCACGAAACCCCTCTGTCACCGTAGCGCCCCGATTTTGAAGATCCCCGCCGGCGAAGCATCTCGGCTCATCTCCGTTTACGGCGCCGCCGTAGCCCTTCGTCCCTGCCAACGGCACCATCATCACCCCCTCACTCGTGCGAAGCTGTAGCCGCCACTCGCTTCCCCGGAGGATCACCGGAACCACCCTCTCGTCAACGACCGAAGATCACCGCCGCCAGTTCTCGCCGCCGACGACCTTCCGGCCCCGCTCCGCCGCTGTTTTGGTAACCCCTGGGTTCGCGCTACCTCCCTCTTCATTTCGCACACACCCGTAGGACTCGCCGCGGCGTATAACGCCGGCGAGCCACTCGCCGGGGCACTGCCGGCCTCGTGCCTACGTGGCAGGGCCACACGCAGGCCACCGTGGTGCCACCTCGCCGCCACATGGGCGCCACGTCGTCAGTCTCGCACGCGTGGCGCCGCGTCAGCACAAACCCCCGAGCCCGAGCCTCGGTGGACTCAGTTCATGTGGACCAAGTCACTTACCAGTGGGGTCCACATGTCAGAAAAATTAATTCATTTCTTTTAATTCCCGGAAATTCCTCGCTGGCGTCAGCTTGCGCAATAAAGAGTTTTTCCTTTAGAAAAATAATTCAAAGAATTGATTAAATTCCAGATTTTGTATTAAACTTCTAAAATTCATAACTTTTGCATATGAACTCCAAATTGGGTGGTTCAAGTTGCAAAATTTGTGTAAATTCATAATCTAGCTAACTAAACCAAAATATTTCAATTTGGAGTTAATTTGATTTGTCTTTTTGAATTTATTTGAATTTGAGTTGAATTTGTCGTATTTTTGCATATAGACTTCGACGACTCCGGAGAGTTAGATCCTTCCGACAATTTAGAATTTCAAGACTTCAACGAAGGCAAGTTACACTATTGATCATATTGCTCCCAGTATTTTAAATTATTTAATTCCTGTTTTAAATTACTATTGCATGCATATGTTTATATAATGGTTTAAATGTCCTGTTTATATATAGTTACTCCAATCTCCATTGTATGGCCAATTTGATTTTTGAATATGAATACCATGACACCCTTAGGCAAAGTTATATTAAAATTTGACATATGCTTAGCCATGCTTAGACCACTTTTATTTGGGAAGGTTTAGCCAAATCCTTTACAATTTGATTTTAAATTGTTTCGGTGGTATTGTTTTACCACGGAAGGCTTTTTATGAGTTTTTCACTCTAAATAAAATAAAATGGGTTTGGACTTGGGCGTGATGGAAGTATGGTGGGTGCAGGTTCATGCACGGGCCTAATCTGGTTAGGATTACGGCCCATGGGTTTATTTAAATGGAAAGTCGCCCAAGTCAGTTAAGGACCGGTCTTTGAGCGTATTTTGCTACGCCTTACCGTACCACCACATGTCTGGAATGGGACAGATTTGGCTAAATAATCTGTGGTGTCTTAGTGATATTTATGCAATATTGTATGTGTGGGTGTTGGTTAGACATTAGTCCCACCGGGCGCAAGAGGGGCTTCAGGAGGATGGATAGTCCAATGGTAGTGAAACCTTAGCGGGCATAAATACATTAAGATACTGCTTTGTAACGGCCTCATGATAATTGCTTAGTCACACGCCTTCGGAAGCGTGCATTGGCCGACATCAAAAGCATATTATCTCGTGTGGGTAAAGCTGTACAAACTCTGCAGAGTAGAAACTATTCGAATAGCGCGTCATGGTCATGGACATGCTAGCAAAGCCACTCTAAGTTAGACTTGTTTTGGTTTATAAAATGATTTCCACGGATGTCTTTAGGATGGATAATCCTATGGTAAAAATTGGGCGGTTAGCCAAAGTGTCAGGAGGGTATCCTTCACTATTCATTTATTGGAGGTTATCCACGATTCATTGTCATCTTAATCACTGATTTCAACTATGTTATTAAAATTGGCCTTAGAAAACTATTAATGGTATTTAATCGAAAATGTCGTTTATGCAAAACAACCCCGCCATTATCCTTTGTTTACCCTATGCATGCATTAATCTTCAATATTGGGTGTAACTTGCAAGCACGGTAGTTGTGCTTACTCTTGCTGAATAATCTTTATTCAGGAGAAGACATCTATCAAGACGGTGAGGACCTGGACGAATAGGCTACGTCCCCAGACGATTGCCTGTGGCAAGTCGTGTGGCCTACCACTACTACTTTTTTCCGCTGTGTTATTTCTTTCCATTTGGCCTCAGGCCCAGTTGTAATAAAACTCTGAGATAATATTAATAAAGAGTGTGATATGATTTTGCTATCACTTTTGATGACTGTGTACACTGGAAATCCTGGACTAGTGTATAAACACAGAGAATTCGGGATCCTTCGTTCCCGGGTTCGACGATCCCGGATTTGCCACTGAAAAAGTTTGATTCCCTATATGCCACTGAGTTTCTTCCTTGTTCTGCTCCATCCCACTTCCGTCAGCCAGCATTGAGTTTGTTGTTAACTTGGACAAGAAAAGACGTATTTGCCCTTCTTCTCCCTCCCGTCCCCCCTTCATCCTCCTCTCTTCCTTTTCTCTTCCTACCCTAGTTGCTACTGGCTGCCCCAATCTCCCCAATGGCCTCATCCCCTCCTCCCGTTGGCACCATCGCATCCCCACCTCCCACCGGCCTCCTCTCCTCCAGTCGGAAGGAGAGGTTCGAATGGCAGCGGTGGTCCAGGAGGAGGTCGAAAGCAGCAGCTTGAGCAAGGGAAGAGGGGCGATTAGCGGCGGTGGTCTAGGATGATGATGGTGGTAGCAACTCCAAAGGAGGAGGGAGACGCGATGCCGCCGGGCCAGACGGATGGAAACGACGGCCAGGGCAGGAGGCTAGGACGGGGCAGGGGAGGTTGAAGGGGAGGAAAACAACAAGTGGTCGAGCTCGGCGTACGTCTCCTCGCCCCCACTGGAGCCAGTGAAACGGAGACACTCGGCGTAGGGAAGCCGTCGCCGCCATTGTCCTCTGACAATACAGGGACCTTTTGCTTCCTCAGCTTCAGTAGTTAGCTTCGCTTCCTTCCTGTAGCCGAGCTCGCCACCATTATGAGTTAATATAGTATTTTGGTAGTTAATGACAATCATTTTGTGGATTAAAATTTTTCATGAGTTAGTGAAATAGGTTGAGTCTCATGATGATGATGACTTTGTATGGTTCAATGTGGCTAAAAGTCACCATTGTCAGGTGTGGTCTGACCGACCATGCTGGTGGTCTGACCAGCATGCACAGTGGTATGACCGCCCTGACAGAGGGAACATGGCATTAGCACTTGGAATCATTTGATCACATTATGTGGACTCCTTTGATTAATATTTGTGTCTTTTTTAGAGTGACAATGCCAAGAACTCGTAGAGCTTCTTTCTCTCATGCTCGTAGTAAAAGGCACATAGTAGATGAAAATGAGGAAGAAGAGGTTGAAGTTGAAGTAGAAAATAGTAATGGCAACAATGATGACAGTGAAGATCATAATGAGTAGTCTGAAAATGAAGAGGATGAGGATGAAAATGATGATGATGACATGCCTAATCAAACTCATTTCTTTGGTCTAGATATGACAAGGATCAAAAGTGAAAAGTACATCATTCTGATGCATGTCAATCAATTCAGATTCCCCAGAAAATACAAATGAGAGCATGTTTCACACTATGTTCCAACAAAAGGTATATCATCATTATTATAAGAAGTTTGTGAATCATAGATATGTGACTTTGAGCTACTTTGGTCAAAATCCTATCTACAATAGGCTCTACAATCTTCTTCAAAATATGGACTCAGAGACTATAGTGATTTTGAGGTGTAATTCCCATTCGAAAGCCATGAGGCAAATTTATATCACCGTCTATGTGTCTTCGGAATTTGACCATCTTATTTGGATGACAAATGATCTTCAAATTGAAGCTTCAAGAAAAGAGTTCCAAGATGTTTTGGGCATTAATGAGTCGAGTGGTGTTAGAGTACATCATGAAGAACAATTATCTCTCACTCAAGTGGATGAATTCTATGATCAAGCTCATCAGTTTGTGCGTGAAAGAGTAAGTGGACTTCTTCCTTTCCCAAGTATCGTAAATATAATCATGAGAGCATCCTTCTTTCCAAGGAATGGCAACAATGATGAGATTTATGGCCACGTTTGGAATGTGATCAAGTATATTATGGATGGTACTAGATTTGATGTCATGGACTTGATCATTTGAGAGATTAATATTTCCAAGGGAGATAAGGGAAAGAGCATTTATTTTGCTCCCTACATCATGACGCTCATCTGAAGCAAGATTGAGTTTGATTTGGAGTGCGATTTGGAGCATAAGGAATATAGATCTAGAGATGCTCGTTCACCTCAAGTGCCTCCTCCTCCACAACCTCAAGAGCTAGAATTGCCACATCAAGGGCAGCAAGAACAACAAGAGCAAGATCCTGTATTAGCAGCCTTATATCAACTCCAAACAAGCTTCAACAATATGGATGCAAGGTTCACACATATTCACATCATCCAAGTTAAGATAAGGAACATGGTTGAAGACTTGAACGATCAATTTGATGTCATGGATACGAGGATCACTCATCTTGAGTAGCAGTAGGCTCCTCTTCTTTATTAGTGGTTTGGGCTTGGTCATCATCCTCCCTCCTCTTGGTTCATCCCTCACCCCTCCTCTAGTGCCCGGCCTCCTCCTTCCTAAAGTTTCTCGAGCCTTCTCTTTTGGTATTTGATGCTAAAGAGGGAGAGGAATGAAGGAAAGGAAGAAAGGGATTGATCTAGATCTTCTTATGTAGGCCAATAAACCTCGCTTGTGAGGATAAGCTTTGTGTTCATTTCTTGTAATATCTTTTTGTAAGCTTATTGATCCTCGACGTTGGCTCTTAGATATATTTTGGATATATTTGGTTATTATTATGACTTATGTTATCTCATTGTGTTTTATCCCAAATATGTTTTTTTGTAGATCCTTAACTTGTTGCATGCATATTTAAATTCTTGACGATTATATTTTTATGTCATGATTTCTTGGATCCAAGGTATAAAGGAAACTCTGCCAAAATTCATAAAATCCATATATGTGCATGAATTTCTTTCAAACCTCATATGCATATGTTTAGGGGGAGTTTAGTCTATATATTGTGGTTTTGCTAGCAATTAATTCAAACTCTTTTTTGAATCCTCTCAAATGAGTTAATTGCTACCAAAGCTCATCCTAGAGTATACAATTTGTTTTGTACATGGTGTATACTCGAAAATAAACTTATAAACTCCTTATGTGTTGAGGGTTGTCGTCAATTACCAAAACAGGGAAATTGAAGAATCTAGACCTGTCATTATGAGACCTGTAATTAATATTTTTTCATTAGTTAGTGAAATAGGTTGAGTCCCATAATAATGAAGACTTTGAATGGCTCAATGTGGTTGAAAGTCATCAAATCAAGTGGTCAGCGTCATGTGTTGATGCTCAAGTCAAGAACCCAATTTTGGAGAGGAGATGTACCATCAACCAAAAGATCCAAGCAGATGTGTAAGGTAAAGGTATAACTAGCATAGGCTAAGGATATGTTTCTTAGTCATTTTACCAGCCTCAGTGTTTGGTTTGGAGACCGGATATGTAGTGTAGGTTACCATACTATTAAGAGGGGTCTTAACTAGTAGCTTGAGTATGTCATGTGTTGATAGCTCATTTTACTTGCTCTAGCTCTATGTGACATGTTGCCAGTATTTGCGAATATATTTTGCAAATAGTTAAAACTCATGCATAATTCTTGTAGCATATGACTTTAGTTTGCGAATGTGCTTTGCAAACGGTTCGAGTTCATGTTCCTAGACCTTGTGGCATGGTTCTAAAATCGGTAAATATGTTTTGCAACTTGTTATGGATCTTGTGTTTATTCCTTGTTTGCATCGCACGACAATTTACGAATATGTTTTGCGAATGTGTTGAAGTGCATGCATCCAATTCCTCTGGATTTTTTAGGAGGGTGGTCTGACCGCCATGTGTTGGCCGGTCTGACCGGTCCCTACAGTCTAATCAGGTTGTGTTGCCAGTTTGACCATCAGGCAGTCTGACTGGGCATGTGTTGCCAGTCTGACCGGTCCTCGATTTGATTGCCCTAGTCAACGTTTTTCAGAAGGTTTTTATCTCGAATTGTCTTGAGCTCCTTTGTGGAACGGTCTGACTGACCCTCCGGGCGGTCTGACCAGCAATAGCGGTCTGATCGGTCCCTGTGTGGGCGGTATGACCGGCTGAACTTGCAACAGCTAGTTTTGTAACCGTTATAGTGGAGGCCGGTCTGACAGGCCATATGTTCGAGGTTAGGCTGGGCTCCCTTGTTTTTCAAGCATCTTCCCTCAAACGTCTAGTTTCTGTGTGGGAGTATAAATACCCATTGTGGCCAGTTGAGTAGAGGTGTTGGTTCTATTTTCATCTTCCTTGAGCCAAGATCAAACCCTCTATCCTCTTGTGTGCATGTGTTGCACTTAGGTAGCTTGGAGATGCAAATCCTTGTGCATGTGTTGCACTTGGTGGTGGATTGTGTATCCATCGAGCTTCGGCACTTGGTTAGTTCAAGTGAGTGTCTCTGACTTGTTACTTTTGATGTTTGTTGACACCTAGACGGCTTGGAGGAGTTGTGCGGGTGATCTTCTCAACAAAGGTTGTGAGAAGACCCCGAGTGTTGTGAGTGGTTCGGTGCTCACCATCGCTGGAGTGAAGGAAGAACAACCCTAGTGGATTCGAGGTGTTGGCTTAATTCGTGGAGCCAGTCCAATTCATTTAGGCTTACCTCAACGTGGATTAGGGGAGACCTACAAGTCTCCGAACACCACAGGAAAATGTTATTATGCTATCTTGTGTTTAGTTTGCTCCTTGTACTCATTTATATTCTTGCAATTTACTTTGATAGAATTAAATTGTTTGCTTGACACATTAGGATTGCAAACCTTGTATTAGACTTAGATTGTTGGTGCACTTAGTTGAGACTAGTTGATTTAGGCTTTATAAAATGGATATGACATTGTGGTACTTGGGGTTGAGGCCACGCAGCATGCATGTTCAGCACCAAGGTTTGATCGAGACCGGCTGATCAACATCATGATGGCTTTCCGCAGGAGTCTTCAGATGATGACAATAGACGGTGATCAACATGTCGCCTTGGAAGATGTTGTAGAATTCCGCCTCAATGTAGATGGCACGGGTCAGCTTATTCTCACAGAAAAGATTCTTGAGACTTGGCCAAACTAAGAAGGCGGTGTCCTTCAGTTGCATCACAATGCCAAGGATCTCTGGGGAGATGGTGGTGTAGAGCCAAGAGACGATGCTGAAATCGTCATGCACCCAGGTCGGGTGGTCGTGCTCGGGTTCAGACCCATCAACATGATGAGTGAGCCCAAACTTCCTGAGAACAACGTTGAAGAACGTGCGCCAGTTCAAGTGGTTAGACTCCTGGAGGTCTAGGATCACCGACACATGAGTGCTGTCGGTGTTTTAGAACCGATCTTATGTAAAGATTGTTTGATTCGGGGGGTCTCCACATTGATCACGCAGACGGAAAAGACACGGGGATTTTTATACAGGTTCAGGCCTTCTCCGGAGAGAATAACAACCCTACTCTTGTGTGTATTGTATTGGATATGCTGGTTATAGTCAAGATAAAGTCTAATACTTGTGCTCCTGATTGTTTCTAGCCGATTGTCTATGTCAATCGGCTGTCCCCTATTCTCTCTGACTGAATCCCTTTTATAGTGCGTGAAGAGGTAGTCGTTCCAAGTCAAGAGACGCCTCATTATTCCGTATAATAGATGTAATAATGATAGTAATCACCGGAGTAGTAACCTCCCCACGTCGCCTGGCAGTTACTTGTCAGAGATAATAACGCGTTACGTGCAATTACTCTAGAGAATAACAACGTATATTGACTGCTTAGATCCCATAATCAATTGAGCCTACAGGCAAGTGGACCCAATTAATTACGGGGTGGTCATAACTAAGCTGGTCGTAGGAAAACTTACGACCTGGGGATAGTCGTAGAAAAGCTTACGACTAGGCACTGGTCATAAAATGACTTACGACTAGAGGTGATTGTAGAAGAACTTACGATCACGGGATAGTCGTAGAAGGACTTACGACTATGGGGGTGATCATAGAAGAACTTACGACCACTTGGTTGGCTTCTCCCTTAAGACTATAAGGGGTATACTTAATAGTCGTATGACGTCATATTTACCTATAATATTAATTATAGATAAATAGTAAAATAAGAATTATTAGATCCTCGTCATCTAGCCCACCAGCTGCAAGTGAAAATAACTTACTTGGGAAAGGAGTCGTAGATGTTCTTACGACCACGAGGTGGTTGTAAAGTGAAGGTCGAAGGAAAAACTTTTCAACGTGTATTTCATTTGACCAGAAATATACTTGGTCAAAAAGGTTATTGAAAATCTTATGACTACGAAGTAGTCGTAGTATGATAATCGGAAATAAAACCTTTTCGACTGGTAGTATGATAATCGAAAGTAAAATCTTTTCGACAAGCTTTATTAAGATCAGTGAAATCTACGCACATATGTCATTTGCTGTTTGACTTCCTAACCATTACAGGGTTGGCCAACCAATATGGGTGATTGACTTCTCTTATAAAGCCTGCTTTAAGTAGCTTGTCCAATTCTGACCTAATAGCATCTGGTCGATCAAGGGCAAATCTCCGCAACTTTTGTTTTTCGGGTACTTTGTCAGGCCGTAAAGCTAGCCTATGCTTGATCAGTTCTCTGGGGACTCCGGGCATGTCGGATGCTTGCCATGCGAAGACATCTGCGTTTGCTCGGAGGAAAGTGATGATGGCGTCTTCCTAATTGGGGTCGAAAGTATCGCCGATGCAAACAGTCTTCAAGGGCTCCTCCGCGTCCAGAGGAACCTCCTTGACTTGGTCGTTCGGCTTTGGTGCAACATTAGGTTTCGTCTTGCTAGTCGAAGGCTGACTTTCTTCTCGAGCTGGTATCTGTCCAACCATCTCGAGGGATCGACGGTCGCAGGCATGCACCATCTTCTTGTCATAATAAACTGTGATCACTCCTTTGGAACCTGGCATCTTAAGACATAGATACCTATAGTGAGTAGCTATTAAGAACTTTGCCAAAGTTGGTCGTCTGATTATAGCGTTATAAGTCGTATCAAAATCGACCACATCAAAGGAGATCTTCTCTGTCCTGAAATTACTTAGTGAACCAAATTTTAAAGGAAGAGAAACTTTGCCAATAGGTTTGGCCGAAGACCCCGGTACGATTCCATGAAAAGAGTATCGTACCGGTCTTACCTTAGTCCTGGGTACCTACATCTCGTCCAGGGCACTCGTAAATAGAATGTTTAACGAGCTACCACCATCAACTAACACTCGATTTAATCGACAATTGTTGATGGTGGGTTAGACCACGATTGGAAAATGACCTGGTCGAGTCGAAGGGATTGGGCAGTCACCCTTCTCAAAAGAGATGGTGACTTCCGACCACTTCGACATCTTATTGATAAGAGGAGAGTCAATGGAGTTTACCTTGCGTTCGACAGCCTTAAGCTGTCTCCTTGACTCGTATGCGGATGATCCCCCATAGATGTGGTCGATGGTGTATTACAGATCTTGAAACGGTATCTCCTCATCGTCGTCTGATTCCTTTCGACCACTCGTTTGGCCTACCTATTCAAAAGTAGGAAGCAACCCTTTGCCGGAATAATAGTCCTTGAGTTTTCATAGGAAAATCCAGCAGTTGCGAAGGTCATGTCCTTCCTTTTTATGGAAAGGACACCACCTAGGTTTGTCATTTTTCCAATTGGGGCGCTTACCTTTGCCTCGGTTGGAGTTTTGTTTGGAACTACATGGCTCATTGTCGCTTACGGCCAAGACCTCCTTAGAACTAGTGGCTTGAGTTTTTTGATCCTTCGCCTTGTTCTTGGATTTTTTGGCCTTTTTGTCCTTCTTCTTACCACTTTCGTCTGCCTCTTGAGGAATGTTGTCCTCCCAATCAATGGTGTTGTTCCACTCGACCGCTTCAGTAGCAGTCGCGTATCGATCGGACATCTCGAAGAGTTTGGCGACAGTGGCAGGAGGATTCAAAGAGATGTCCTCCGTTATCCATCTACTGCGGACTCCCTGCTTGAAGGTTTTGATAATAGATGAGTCAAAAACCTTCAGAATTGAATTACGAACCTAACTAAAGCGCCTGATGAATTAACGCAGAGTTTCATGGTCATTCTGTCTCATCCGGTGCAGGTCGTCCTCCTTTTCAGGGCGGTTGTAAGTGCCCTGGAAGTTCACCAATAGAAGGTCGCAGAGGTGTTGCCACGAGTAGATCGACTCGAGTGACTGGTTTAGTAGCCACGATTGAGCAGACCCTTTGAGCACGGTTGGAAGGTAATTTGCTATTATATGCTCTCCTCCTCTTGCTGCTCGAACAGCTGTTGTGTAGATCTGAAGGAATTCAATGGGATTTTGAGATCCATCGAATTTCTCCATGTTCACTGGTCGAAACCGTGGTGACCAGCGAACTGCTCGGAGGTCTAACAAGAACGCCCGACATTCAGTAATAGCTTCTTGACGCATTCTTTGCAGGAAAGAAGGGTTGACATCTCCAGGTGATCGTACTCGATGATACCCGGTCACAGTTGGACTTGACCTATAGTAGGCCTCAGTCTTACGAGAGAAATACTCTTTGTATTCCGTTTGTTACTGCAAACTTCTGCCCCAGAGTGGTGAGTGATCACCTCTTCTAGGATCTTGTTCATCGTCAGACGTTCGAGGAGCCTTTCTCTAATCAGGAGAGCGACGTGATTTGCGGTTGCGCTGATCTCCATACAGTGAGTTGGTCGAACGACTAGCAGATGATGGAATCATACTGCTACGACTTCCAGAATGATGTCGGCGTGGATGCTCAAGTCTTGCCATTGTGCCCCGAAGCCTTCGTGCGATCTCTTCAGCGAAGAGGTCATAGCCCGGCGCTCAAGCGAGCTCTTGAGTTGGATTCTCGAGCAAGTCGTTAATGTGCTGGAGTTCCTAAGCTTCCTCCAACTGGTACTGAGCACGCCCAGAAAGATTTTTCTGGGCCGCTATTCTCCTCCGTCGAGTTGTCTTAGGATCACCCATGCCATATCCTTGAGTTTGTTTCAGTGGAGTGCGAGTATGTTGAGGATTTCCCACACGCTCATCAGGGTGTTCACCCTGTTTATCATCGGCGGTGCTCTTGCCATTGCCACGAGAGGACGTAGTGTGTGCTCGTCGGGGAGCATCGTCAGTCCTGTCTCTGGGAGAATTACCATTATCAGAGGGAAGGACGAAGACCTCCCGTTGAGGACCTCACTTGCGCTCGAGGTCTCCTCGCTTGAGGAGTAGTTGAGAGACACCATCTGGCAACTTGGAGTAAACCCCTCCAGGAAGAGGAACTCCGGGTCATAATCGTCTCCGTCTGCAGGAAAAGCACGTTTGATCTCCTCCTCTACGGGGTTAATCGGAGAGAAAGGACCACCAGGTGCCGGTGAAGCTCCGGAATTATGGCTTCCAGAACTTGCCTCACCAGGTCGGACTGCCTTAGAGGGACTTGAACACTTGGAGGGAAAACTCTCGTCATGTTGTGAGTCTGCCTTGAGATAGTACTGTTTGTGGTTGGATTGACCCTTGCCAATGAGGAAACTGGTCCCTCGGCTGGACGTATTGTTGTGGGGGATAAGGATCCCTCCTCAACTCCATTGGTGGCATGGTCTCCGGGATCTAATAGAAGATCTCTAGAGGCAGCAATATCATCGGATGATTTGATACTCGGCTCGTAATCGAAACCGGCATCCATGTCGACATCTGCGTAATCGGCCAAGTTGAACCAGTTCTCCTCGTTCCACTCTCCTACCATGGAAGCATCAAAGAGAAAGGAAAAACTGCTGACAAGGAATTACTAGAAGATCTCCACGGTCGGCGCCAACTGTCGGTGTTTTAGAACCGATTTTACGTAAAGATTGTTTGATTTGGGGGTCTCCACAATTGATCACGTAGACGAAAAAGATACGGAGATTTTTATACAGGTTCAGACCTTCTCCGGATAGAATAATAACCCTACTCCTGTGTGTATTGTATTGGATAAACTACTTACAATCAAGGTAAAGTCTAATACTTGTGCTCCTAATTGTCTCTGGCCGATTGTCTATATCAATCGGTCGTCCCCTATTCTCTCTGACTGAATCCCTTTTATAGTGCGCGGAGAGGTAGTCGTTCCAAGTGAAGAGGTGCCTCATTATTCCGTATAATGGACGTAATAATGCTAGTAATCACCGGAGTAGTAACCTCTCCACGTCGCCTGGCAGTTACTTGTCAGAGATAATGGCGCGTTACGTGCAGTTACTCCAGAGAATAACAACATATATTGACTACTTAGATCCCATAATCAATTGAGCCTACAGACAAGTAGACCCAATTAATTACGGGGTGGTCGTAACTGAGTTGGTCGTAGAAAAACTTACGATTAGGGGATAGTCGTAGAAAAGTTTACGACTGGGTATTGATTGTAGAAGGACTTACGACTAGAGGTAATTGTAAAAGAACTTACGATCACGAGATAGTCGTAAAAGCACTACTACAAAACATGTCATACTAGACAGTTCATCACAGACAGTTCTTTTGGAGCCGTCTGTGTTGTTATATCACACACAATTCCTTTTGAAACCGTCTGTGATACGTCATTATCACAGACGGTTCGTATTAAGAACCGTTTGTGAAGTATCACAGGCGGTTCATGATACGAACCGTCAGTGATAAGTACCTCATCACAGACGGTTGGTATTAACAACCGTCTGTGATAGCTATTTTCACAAACGGTTTGAAAACCGTCTGTGATGACCGTCTGTTATCACAGACGAATAAATACAGATGGTTCACAAAACCGTCTGTGATGACGGTTTAGAACCGTCTGTGATGACGTTTTGTGTAGTAGTGAAGGACTTACGACTATGGGGGTGGTCGTAGAAGAACTTACGACCACCTGATTGGCTTCTCCCTTAAGACTATAAGAGGTATACTTAATAGCCGTATGATGTCATATTTACCCATAATATTAATTACAGATAAATAGTAAAATGAGGATTATTAGATCATCATCAAGTGCGGATGTTTGGCAATGTGGACGACGAACAAGGACATGACAGCCACAGGCGAGGAAGAAGGTGCCAACGAAGGGGAAGAGGCAGAAGCTGGCGCAGGGGTAGATAGAATTGTGTTGCACGCAATTAAAACGGTATTGCGCAAAACACGACAATCGCGGCAGCAACGAGGTACTCCGGATCACGTCACCAGCGCGCAGCGCCTAGGCGGAGCTAGTCGTGGCGCAGCGCGGCGATGTTTGCACGGGTCGATCTTGCGATCTTGCCGGACGGGAAGCAAAAGAGGTTGGAAAGGCACGAGACTACGAGGAGCTATGAATAAAAGTAGATACGATTGTGTTTGATCGATTGGTTGATTATTACAATCGGCCGTGACCCTCTTCTATTTCAAGGGCAACAGATCTTAGCCGTAGGAGATCAGGACTCCTAAACCGAACAAATCTACAAATATGATTCGATTATGATTTCCAAACCTTCTATAACTGACAAATCTTTCCTATCCAGTCACGTAAATTCCCTTAAAGAACTCCTGGAAGGAAGTTTTGGATGCTCGGCGGGAAGTCTTGAAGAAGTCTTTGCGTGAGGCCCTAGGAGGTCCTTGTGGAAGGTCCACGCGAGAAGCTTTGAAGAGATCGTGGACGGCATAGATTTCCTGATGGTGATCGTGAACGGCGCAGACCTCCTGGGAGTGATCCTGGATGGTGTAGATCTCCTGGGAGTGGTCCTTGACAGTTGTGATTGCTCCTGGGAGGTCTTGAGAAATCCACGTGGCAGCTCCTGGAAAGGACTCGAGAGGTCCACGTGGCAGCTCCTGGAGAGGTCTGGAGAGGTCCACGTGGCGGCTCCTGGAGAGGTCTCGAGAGGTCCACGTGTCAGCTCCTGGAGAGGTCTCGAGAGGTCCACGTGGCGGCTCCTGGAGAGGTCTCGAGAGGTCCACGTGTCAGCTCCTGGAGAGGTCTTGAGGTGGTCCTCAAGGGTGCTCCTGGGGAGATCCTGGGTGGTCTTAGTTAGGCCACGTGGACACTCCGTAGGAGGTCCTGGACAGCTCCAATGAAGCCACGTGGCCGCCCCTGGGGAGGTCCTGGACGCCCCTTGAGGCGATCCTGAGCGGCTACGATTGAGCCACATGGCCGCTCCTCGGGAGGTCTTGGACGCTCTTGACGAAAACGCGCGAGCGCCTCTGAGGAGGTCCTGAGTGGGTATGATAGAGCCACGTGGCCGCTTCTGAGGAAGTCCTTGTAGATGTCGCTCAGGACCTCTTGTTTTGTGAAGACCACCCTCCAGAGGTGGTCATTTTGCAAGGACCACCCTCAGGACCTCCCAGGAGGTCTTTGTGGAGATGGGCATTTTGCAAGGACCACCTTCTAGGACCTTTCAGGAGGTTTTTGGCGGCCAGGACCTCCCAGGAGGTCTTTGAAGATGTCGTTCATTATAGATGCCAAATCTTGTCATCAATAGAGGATGGCAGAGGAGAGGGCTGGCTGGTGCTCATGGCGGCGGAAGTTTAGAGAAGGTGAGCTCGGTGGACCGAAGGACTTGCGTCTGATACCATGTAAAAGAATAGGCTTCACCGCACACATATATCCCTTCCATTAGATGAGTATATAATGATTACAAGAGGTGCAATAGAGTGCACGTACGTAACCAACTCAGACTAGTGCCTAGAGAATAGGTTAGAGGGAGAGATAGTGTGCTAGATATATGCCTATACATGAGGGTCTACAACAAACGCATGCACATGCAAGACGTGAGTGACGTGTGCGCTGACAAAATCCATTGTACCGCCCTACTATTCCTCCTCCGATTCAGACGCCGGTGTTGCACCGACCGCCACCACTCCGGAGGACGACACAGTGACGCGGGAGTGTAGACATGATCTTAGGGATAACCTCTAACTTAGACATCAACCCTAGCTCAATCTCATGAACACCTACATAAACATTAAAAACGGAAACGTTAGGGCTTACCCGAACCAGAAGAGGCCATGAGGGAGGTGATGAGTCGGTGTAGATGTGTCGGGGTTGATGAAGATGCCGTAGGTGAAGAAGTTCGTTGGTGACGACGGGACTGAGGAGGTCGGGTCTTCGTCCACCTTAGCGCCCGTGATAGATCGAATTTGTGTGGGGTGTTGATAGCCAAGAACCACAGAGAAAAGGCCTGCCGATCCCCACTATTTTTATGTGGCGCTAGGTGACCGGGACCCAAACCAAATAGGTTGGCCGTGCCTCCGATCAAGGCGCGTGCAGAGACGAAGTCTCCCGGGAATCTTGGAATTTCGGTTAGCCGAGATCACCCCAACATTCTCCCCTTTGATCGTAAGGCTAACATCATAAGCCCATTCTCAATAAAATAGCATACCAAGATAATGCGTCGCATGACTAATGAAGTGTCATACAACCTCAGTACCTATAGTGTACTATCTTATCTTAAAATGGATACACATTATACTTAATGTGAGTTGGTTTACTTTAAGGTCTTTTTATCCAGAATCAGAGGCTCTCCAATAAACCCATACCGGCAACATGATCACAAAAAATATTAGGTGGTAAGCCTTTAGTAAGCGGATCCGCAAGCATTGACTTAGTACTAATATGCTTGATACTGATGGTTTGATCCTGGATTCTATCTTTCACAACATGATACTTAATGTCAATGTGTTTGGCAGCACCACTTGACTTGTTGTTACTTGCATAAAAGACTGCGGGTTCGTTATCGCAGTATAAGGTAAGTGGTTTCGAGATACTGTCTACCACTCTAAGTCCCGGGATAAAATTCTTAAGCAATACAGCCTGCCCGGTGGCCTCATAACATGCCACAACCTTAGCTTGCATCGTTGAAGATGCCGTAAGGGTTTGTTTGGAGCTTTTCCACGAGATAGCTCCCTGAGCGAGTGTGAAGATATAACCTGACGTGGATTTCTTAGTATCAACACATCCCGCAAAATCTGAATCTGAATAACCAACAACTTCAAGGTTATCAGAATTCTTATATGTGAGCATGAAATGCTTAGTAGCTTGCATATAGCGCAAGACTTTCTTAACGGCCTTCCAGTGGTCCGGTCCAGGATTTGACTGATATCTGCCAAGCATCCCGGTTACAAAAGCTAAATCAGGGCGTGTACATACTTGAGCATACATAATGCTTCCGACAGCTGAAGCATAAGGAACCGACTTCATCTGATCAGTTTCATATTGGTTCCTTGGACATTGAAATGTCCAAAACTTATCGCCCTTAACAATAGGAGCAGGCGAGCCAGAGCACTTATGCATATTGTATTTCTTCAGTACTCTGTCAACGTATGCCTTCTGAGATAAACCTAATATTCCTTTGGACCTATCTCGGTGAATCTCAATGCCAAGAACGTAAGAGGCATCACCAAGATCCTTCATATCAAAATTAGATGAAAGAAATCTCTTGGTCTCAAACAGCATATCCTTATTACTGTTGGCCAATAAGATATCATCCACATAAAGCACTAAGATGGTGAATTTACTCCCCTTAAACTTAATATATATGCAGTTATCAACTTCATTCTCTTTAAAACCAAAATTTCTTATTATTTTATCGAATTTGAGGTACCACTGCCTCGACGCTTGTTTTAAGCCATAAATTGATTTCTTGAGTCGACATCCCATATGCTCCTTGCCTTTCACAACAAAACCTTCCGGTTGAGCCATGTAAACATTTTCTTGCAAGTCGCCATTAAGAAATACCGTTTTAACATCCATCTGATGCAGATCTAAATCATAATGAGCTACGAGTGCCATTACGATTCTGAAGAATCCTTAGTTGAGACAGGAGAAAAAGTGTCATTATAGTCAATCCCCTCTCTTTGTGAGAAGCCTTTTGCTACAAGCCTTGCTTTGAACCTTTCGATATTTCCCTTAGAGTCATGCTTGGTTTTGTAGACCCATTTACAACCCATCGCTTTGACTCACAGAATTTCTACTAGGTCCCATACATCATTAGTGCTCATAGACTTTAGTTCATCCTTCGTGGCATCAAGCCACTTAGGAGAATGTTCACTCATCACGGCCTCCTTATAAGAGATGGGATCGTCTACCTTCCCTATATCATTAATATCCTCATTCATGTATACAACATAATCATTTGGAATGGCAGATCTTCTCTCCCGCTGTGACCTTCTAATAGGTTCATTAGCTATGACAGGAGACTGCTGAGGCTCATCATTAGGTACAACATTAGGAATTTCAGGGACCTCAACAAGCAGTACAACAATGATTTTCATGGAGGTGCAACCATCTGAGGCACAGGAATAAAGGTCTCTGGGATAAGCGGTGAAGGAACATAAACCCGCTTCTCCTCAAGATCTATTTTCCTAGGCTCCAGCTCCTCTTTATTTTTTAAGAACACAGCGTGCCTTGTTTCCACAAACTTAGTTGTCCTATCAGGACAGTAAAAACGATACCCTTTGGATCTATCAGGGTACCCAATAAAATGACAACTTACTGTTTTAGGGTCTAATTTCCCAATATGTGGATTAAATATCTTAGCTTCAACACGACAACCCCACACTCGTAAATATTTCATACTCGGTTTCCTCCCAGTCCATAATTCATAAGGTGTCTTAGGCACTGATTTACTGGGAACCCGATTAAGAATATGTGCAGCTGTCTTTAGTGCTTCCATCCACAAACTAATTGGTAAACTAGAGTGGCTGAGCATGCTCCGTACCATATCCATAAGTGTACGGTTGCGTCTCTCAGCTACTCCATTCTGCTGAGGTTCACCTGGCATAGAATACTGGGCAACAATGCCATTTTCTTGAAGAAACTTAGCGAAAGGGCCAGGAATTTGTCCATAAGAGGCATATCTTCCATAATATTCTCCCCCACGGTCCGATCTTACCACTTTAATTCTTAGGTTGTGCTGATTTTCAATTTCAGCCTTAAATATCTTAAATTTATCAAGTAACTCAGATCGGTCTTTAATGGGAAAGATATAACCATAACGGGAGAAATCATCAGTGAATGTGATAAAAGAATCAAAACCATCCACTGATATCACAGGAAAAGAACCACAAATATCAGTATGAATTAATTCTAAAAGTCCTGTGCTGCGAGTAGCTCCCTTCTTTATTTGTTTCACATATTTTCCTTTAATGCAATCAATGCAGTGGTCTGAGTCAGAGAAATCTAATGGGTGGAGAATCTCTTCCTTAATGAGACGCTCCATTCTCCCCTTCGAAATGTGGCCTAAACGATAGTGCCACAATTTCGAAGAAGTCTCATTATTCTTTGTACCCTTAGCATCACACACATTCAATGATACAGGAGATTCATTAAGGGAAAGCATATAGAGTTTGTCTCGTCTAAAAGCAAGACCAATATCATTAGAATTAAACGTAATAATACATTTATTATCACCAAAAATACACTTAAAACCTTCATCGTCCAACAAAGAAACTGAAATCAAATTCCTCCTAATAGAAGGAACATAAACTACATTATTGAGACGAAGCGAGAAGCCGTTGTCTAAGACTAATGTAATTGATCCTATTGATTCCACTTCGGCTTCCTTTCCATCCGCGACTCTAAGGCTTCGCTCCCTTTCTTAGGGTTCTCGCGTAAGGAATCCTGTAAAGAATTAGTAACGCACAGCTTGCACTGAGTCAATCCACCAGAATTAATGGAAAATTAGCATACAGAGTTTCATCAACAAAAGTTATTGTATCATTACCCTTCTTTGCGAGCCACTTTAGGAATCCGACACAGTCCTTCTGAAAGTGCCCTGGCTATTTGCAGAAATGACATTCACCCCCTTTAGGTGCTCCAGCAGGAGCCACATGAGGCTTAGGTGCATTGTGCACTTTAGGCCCCGACTTATCTGCATTAGGGGAGAACGCCAGCTTCTTCTTAGATTTGAAGTCCCTTGGAACTTCCTTTGTTGGAGCCACCAACTTGAAGTGCAAGATCCTCTTTTTCGCCCTTATTCTTTCCTCCTCCTGAACACACATGGCGATTAGATCGCTCATGTTCCACTTTTCTTTCTGAGTATTATAATTGATCTTAAAAGTTGTATATTCAGAAGGAAGAGAAGTTATGATGAAATGGACTAGGAAACCATCAGATATTTCCATGTCCATGCCTTTAAGTTTTCCGGCCATATCAGTCATCATCATAATGTGTTCTCTAATACTGCCGGATCCATCATACTTAGTTGTCAAGAGCCTCTGGATTAGAGTACTGGCATAAACTTTTGTGGAGCCCTTAAATTTTTCCTCAACTGATGCCAGATACTCAATAGCTTTTTCAGAATCGGGGATTGCTCCCCTTATCCCAACTGAAATGGAGGTCTTCATAATCATAAGTGATAGACGGTTGGACCGCTCCCATTTCTCAGCATTAGTTTCATAAATTTTCCTTTTGTCATCATAATTTTCTTCACCCTCGGAAGGGGGAATGGGAGCTGGCACCCTTAAAGCATAATCGAGATCTAAAACCCCAAGGATAACATGGATCCTTTCCTTCCAGGTGGAAAAATTACTCCCCGTAAGCTGTTCAATGTTGTTGATTGTGGCAGCGACATTTGATGCATTTATTGCTGAATATCAAAATACAGGGCATAAATCAGAAACAATCATAAGAAATATGTTGCATGCAATTAATCCTACGTTGGTCTGATTAATAACACACAAAAGCTATAGTTCTAATTCACATCACCGTTGGGCAAAAAATGAAAAAGAACTAAACAATTAATATGGCTACACACATGATTATAATCAACATTGGTCAGAATATAATCATATGCATATACATAATGCCATAATGATAAAACATGAAATTCTCTAATTAAAATATCTCGTTGGTTCAATTTTAATCAGAGACTAAGCATAATATTGGGCAATAATACATTATTCATGACATATCATAATTTGGGCAACAAAACAATAATTAAAATACAGTGCATTAAGACTTAATCATAAAAGAAAAGCACTGAAAATAAAATAAAATAAAATAAAAATCACTGTTTCAGACGCCCAAAAGAAAAACGGCCCAAAATTATTTGCGCAGCCCATCATGCCCATGCGGCCCACACGCGCGCGGCCCAAAAGCTCCCGCCGGCTCGGAATTCACAGCGCCGTCCGATCTAATCGGACGGCCGAAAAACGTTCGGCCCAAAACACTCTGTCGGCCCGGTGAAAAACGACCGCTGGATCCGATCGGACGGACGACGTGAGTCGCGGGCACGTTAAAAAAGCCGAAGAAAACCTAACCCTAACCATTCTCTCCTCCTCCTCGCGAAAAACACAGAGCGACGCAGCGGCGCGCACGCGACGCGGCATCGGTGACGGTGCGCACTTGGAGCCCCGCCGGCGACCTCACAAAAGAGAGAGAGCGGAGAGCCATCTTGAAGGTGGCGCGGCATGAGGTGGCTTGAAGCGGCGCCGTTGCAGCCCCTCTCGCCGGCGCGTGCGTGCGACCGAGGTTGCGCGCACCGCCGTCGAGTGGAGCCGCGATGGCGCCCGTGAGCGGAGCAGCCACATCGGTCTCCAAAAACACGTAAGTTTTCTGCCGCACCATTCTTAGGGTTTCGATTTTGGGGGATCTAAATTGGGGAAAGGTCTTCGGGAGGTTCCGATTTGGGTTTAGTTGGCTCGGGATCTCTTAGGGTTCCTCAAAAAACGAAATCATCTCCTTCTAAAATGCTAAACCGAGCCCTTAAAACTTAGATCCAGTCTTTAGTCATTAGATCCGAGCATAAGAACACCAACCCGGCCAAGAACAAGTTCGGTTTTAGGGTTCTAGATGAACTAGGTTGCTCTGATACCAAATGTAGGCATGATCTTAGGGATAACCTCTAACTTAGACATCAACCCTAGCTCAATCTCATGAACACCTACATAAACATTAAAAGCGGAAACGTTAGGGCTTACCCGAACCAGAAGAGGCCATGAGGGAGGTGATGAGTCGGTGTAGATGCGTCGGGGTTGATGAAGATGCCGTAAGTGAAGAAGTTCGTCGGTGACGACGGTACTGAGGAGGTCGGGTCTTCGTCCACCTTAGCGCCCGTGATAGATCGAATTTGTGCGGGGTGTTGATAGCCAAGAATGTCGGGACCCAGAATTAAGATTCTGGAACCCTCTGTGTATACTGCACTAGTCCAGGATCACGCTAGTGCACACAGGGTTAACATAGGTAAATATCGATCCACACAAACGATAAATAAAGTAAACGATTAATTTGAATAACAAATAAGGGTTTTGACCTTATGGTCGAGTTTACACTTATTAAGCCACGCAGGCTACGTAAAATAAAGCAAAGAACGGAACGGAAAACTCCAGCGTAGATCCCACCAATTCACCACAGGCAACCGACTGGGATCCAGATAGGGATGGCAATCTTGCCCGATAACCCGATTACCCGCGGGTAAAAACCCTAATAGAGGTGGGTATATTCCTCATTTTGTGCCCATGGGCATATTCGTGCGAAGAAAACTCTACCCGATGGGTAATCGGGCGTGGGCATGGGGGAGCCTCACCCGTGCCCGCTTCACCCGATAACCCGCCAAAGAAACTGACATGTAGACCCATATAAAAATCTCATCCTTCCCCTCTTCCACTCCAGACTTAGCCCCCTGTCCCCACCCGACGCTGCACTCACACCCCCACACCCCAAAAACTCCAGAGCAATCCTCTCCTCCCAGATCTGCTCCATGCCTCCACATCCCCACCTATGCTCCATCCTCCATTCCTCCTCGTCAGCAGCCGGCTTGAGTCAATCCTCCCCGGTTGTCTGCCTCCCGGTCCCTCCCCACCCCTCCTCTGTCGCCGCCGCGACGCCCCCAAACACCATGGCTACCGCAGCCTCCTCCCTCTCCCTCCTCTTCACGCACCCCCACTCCCCCCACTCCTCCAGCCGCAGGCGCTTCTCCTGGTCCCACCTCCGCCTCGCGTCGCGCGCTGTGCCGCCACGATGGTCACGAAGCACCGCCGCCCTGCGAAGGAGAACATCTGGGAGGAGGCAGCCTGTGTCCGCGGCCCCGCGCGCAACATCTCGGCGTGGTACATGCTGTTCCCCCCGACGCCTGACGGCGACTCCGACGAGCGCTACTCGCTCTACGAGGTCGTCTACTGCTCCAGCTCCGGCGGCCTCCTCGATCCATTGCACCTTAACTCAATTCAGATCTGGAATGGAGACGCAATGCTGTGGCTTAGATTTTTGATATTCTTTTGTGAATTGATTGTGATGGTGCAGATGGAGATTTCTTGTGTGAATGGATTGTGATGTTTTCTGTAGTGTGGCGGGCACACGGGCATGCCCGCGGGTGACGGGTACCCGCGGGCGACGGGCATGGGCGAGGTTGTCTGCCCGTCGCTCTTCGCGGGTATGCCCGTGGGGGAGTTTTTAACTGGCGGGCATGGGTATGGGCGAGCACAACCCGTGCCCGCCGCACCCGATTGCCATCCCTAGATCCAGACCTTAACGAACGATCAGCCTTCAGCGAACTCCTCCTCAAAAGCAGGCGTGGACTCCTCCTCTTCTGTAGGTTTGGGCGCAAGTTTTACAACAAGCGTGAGTACACAACCGTACTCGCAAATCATACCACAGAATGCAATGTATAGATGCAGGCTTATTCCAAAGAAAAGGCTTCTGTGGTTCTTTTGCATAAATGCAACATTTGCAATTGAATACGAGTAATAGATTGAAAACATAATTCAAAACAAATAGACAATATTAATTTAACAGTTGTTTCCACAAAGACACACAGCTAAACAGTTTATTTCACATAGCCATATGATTGAGATCACACAGCTCCCATTCCCACATTTTATGAAAACTACCCCTCGTGTGAAAGCACCGAGCATGTCCATGACATGACGCGCTATTCGAATAGTTTGTTTAACACTCTGCAGAGGTTGTACACTTTACCCACACGATATAACCGGTGTAGCTAGCACCAATCATAACAAAACAGTTGGAAACTTCATCTCCAACATTGACATTCCCAAGTGTGCTTACAAACCGTTATACATATCACATAGCCCATGCATAACACACACCGCTGGGCGGGGACGACGAATCCTCCCGTGATGCAACCACCAAGTAGTCACACCTCCACCCTATCATAAAGCCTAACCTACCACCGAACATCAATGCCGAGAATCCATAACTTACTAAGTTAGGCCCGTCCCATACCGTGCATGTGGTCGCATAAGAAGGCTCATTCAATGGCGCACAAAGTTAAGTCCTTAATTGACCAAGGCAAGACTTCCATGTTCTAACTAGGCCATACAGATTATCATACCCATCACATAGTCCACCATGTCACACAGCTTCCACCACTTGCCTCAGTCTAAATCCTTTACCACCCAGTTGGTTTTAGTGCAACACATGCCATCACGAAGTAATAACACATAGCATACAGTTTTACACAAAGTTCCATAGTCACTTAGTCATAATTAATATTTGCAACCTACATGTGATGATGACTCGTGGCATGGCTAAGCAATTGTACTCGCATCTAACCAACCCACGTTGGTGCTATAATAATACCAACTAGTAACCAATCTAGGGTGTCAAGGAATTATGACATACAAGGCCAAGGTGTGATAATAATTTGGATAATAACTATGCCCAAAGCATTTAAATAAATAATTAAAGTAGAATGCAATAATTTAACACAAAGTAATTTAAAAACTGGGTTCAAGATGATCAAAGGTATGACTTGCCTTAGAAAAGGTCTATGTACTGGTCTTGATCTTGGGGTGCTCCTTCTTCCACAAAATTCCCCGACGAATCGACGTCTACTCGCAAACGAAACAAAAACAAACAAAACAAATAAATAACAGAGGTAAAACTAACTCCAAAAATTAAATAAAAATCTCAGATAAATAGAGCTTGAATTTAGACAAATTTAGAAATTTGAATGGGCTCAATCGGAGTTAGGATGCAAAAGTTATGGGCTTTGGAAGATTGGAAATCTAAAAGAAACCCTAATTTGGATTTTCTGGAATTTCCGAATTATTTCTCTAAAGAAAAATTAGATTATTGCGCAATGTTTGGCCAGCCTCGTGATTTCGGAAAAGATAAATAAAGAATTCATCGACATGTGGGACCCACATGTCACCTCACGATCCACGGTGAGACTAAGTCCACCGAACCGCTCACGGATTAGGTTTGGATCGCCACGCGTATGCCCACGTGGATGCCGACGGGCTCACGCGCCGCCACGAGGGCGCCAGCCGAGGTGGCTAGCGAGGTGGCGGTGGCGTGGCGGCAAAGAAGAGCGCGCGCTCGGTCCCGACGGTCTCGACGAACGCGCGCTTGCCGGCGGCGACGTGGCACCGGAGGTAGAGGTGAGATGGGGATCACAACGGTGGTCTCACGCGTGCTTGGGGACAACCTGGATGACCCGCGGCGACGATCGGCGGAGGTTGGGTCACCGCGCGACGGATCCGGGACTCCGGTGGACTTGCGGCGAAATCGAGGTCACCGAGGTAGCCCTCGACAGCGAACTCTGAGGAGGCGACGGCGAGGCTTGAGCGGCTTTGACGGCGATTTAACGAGCTCAACGGAGTTGCGGCGGCACCAAGGTCTCTTCGCGATTTCCGCGCTAGGGTTCCAAGCTAGGTGTGGCGGCCGGGAAGGGATGCGAGGCGAGGGTGCCTCTCCTTTATACACGGCCGCGGAGGAGTCCGTGACGGAGACGGCGAGGATGAAAACGTGCGGCGGCGGAGATAAGGAAAGAGGAGAGTCCGAGTCGGGGACGATGAACAGTAACCCAAAGTGGGTCCCACACGTCAGCGACGGCGGCTCGGGCGCGGGCGCGTGTGAAACGGCGCGCTGCGAACGGACTCAAGATCGACCGCCCAGACCGATCGAACGGCCCACAACACAGGAGCGTTCGGACCCTCCGGTACCTCAGCCGCATCTGACCGTCGAATCTTGATCGGACGGTGGAGGCTGGGCTGAGCGCGCGGAGAGAGAGAAATAGAGAGGCTGACATGCGGGGCCCGCATGTCGCTTGAGGCAGCAGCGCGCGAGTGGAGTTGGGCCGACGGCGCGGGCTGGGTTAGGAACAGGAGTGGGCCGAAGGTTTGGGAATTCGGCCCGAGAGGATTTCTGAGATTTTAAATAGTTTTTCTATTTTATAAATTACCAGAAATTCAAATAAGCAATAGAAAATAGCAAATGAACTCAGAAAAATTCTAGAAAATTCTAGAAAATATATCTGAGCACATAGAACCCAAATAAAATAGTTTTTCCTATTGTTCATGTTGGCATTATTCACATTAAATATTTTTGCTTATAAAGTCTAATATTAAGCTTTTTGAATTAAATTCAAATAAATCCAAATGGTGAATTTTCTCCTACTAACTATTTAAAAGATTTTTAAAGCTCAGAAAATTGGGATGTTACAAAGAACCACAGAGAAAAGGCCAGCCGATCCCCACTGTTTTTATGTGGCGCTAGGTGACCGGGACCAAAACCAAACAGGTTGGCCGTGCCTCCGATCAAGGCGCGTGCGGAGACGAAGTCTCCCGGGAATCTCGGAATTGTACCGCCCTACTATTCCTCCTCCGGTTCAGACGCCGGTGTTGCACCGACCGCCACCACTCCGGAGGACGACACGGTGACGCGGGAGATGTTATACTCCTAGGCGGCGATGCATCAGCTGGTCAGCATCGACCTGGATGCGGTGCGGCCCACGCGGCGCAACGTGCGCGTCTCGAGTGAGCCGCGGAGCTAGCGTGGCAGCGAGGCTGCGGCGGGAGCGCGTGAGCCAGCGCATGCGCGCCCTGCAGCGGCTCGTGTCCGGCGGCACGAGGCTGGACACGGCGTCCATGCTGGACGAGGCCATCCGCTACGTCAAGTTCCTCAAGAGCCACGTCCAGTCGCTGGAGCAAGCCGCGGCCGCGGTGCACGGCCGCGCCGGTGGCCGCGTCGACGTAGCTGGCGGAGAGTACCACCACTCCTGCGGTCCTGCCCGTATCTTGCTTAATTAGATGAGAGACGCATGTACGTGCACGTTGTCACTTGTAAGGTGCGAGTGTACGTGATCATAAATCCTTGTGACAGTATGAGGTAAATCTGTCATGAGTAGCGCATGTGTTCTATTCTTAGGATTCTCTCGATATCGAGTGCAACTTAGACAAATTCATTATACTGCATAGACAAATTCATTATACTGCATTTGATCACTTGCTTCCGGACTGCATTACTATGTGTACGTCTAAGTAATAAGCAGAAGCAATCAGCAATGCATGCACTTAATTTAATTACCTTTTCAACTTTTACAACCTATCTACCAGTACGTACTACTGCGAATATATGTGGTTGGACTTAGATCTTAGTACTTCGTAGCATAGGATACTCTCCAGAAATATATGGATGGATTTATAAAATAATATAATGTATGCTACCAGTAACGTTGAATGTAGTAAGACTGCTCCTAATGCACAGTATCTTAGTGCAGTTTCTTAGTGTATGAGAAGTATTAGGATACTATCTTTCTAATGCATAATTTATGCACAGACGATCATGCACTCCCCGGGGAGCCTACAAACCTTGTGATGGGTTGATAATGAACAGATGTCCACTGGGCCTCCACGTGCCATGGATTGACATTGTGACACATACGTACCGCGACCGGGTATACCATGCACTACTACAGAACAGACCTTTGGTCGAACTGCCAAATGGGCAATAGTCTCGGAGAAAATTGCGTCCGGGACCAAAAATATCTTTAGTCCCGGTTGGTAACACCAACCGACTAAAAGTCCCCGCCCAACGGCTCGTAGCGAGCTTTTGCAGAGGGACTTTTAGTCGGTTGGTGTTACCAACCGACTAAATGTCAACCTTTAGTCCCGCTGGTACTACAATCCGGGACTAAATCTTTAGTCCCGGATTGTAGTACCAACCTGGACTAGGTTGACATTTAGTCCCGGTTGGTAACACCAACCGACTAAATGTCCTTCTATTTAAACTCTGCTTGGCGTTCGTCACAGAGCCGGAACGCCGTGGTCGCCGCCGACACGCCGCCGCCGCCGTTGCCACCACCGCCGAGCCGCTCATTCACTCAACCGTATTCACCGGCGTGTTCGCGTAAGCTCCGATGCTAACCCCGCCGTCCATTTGACATCTACCGCACCGCCGCCCATTTTTCTTTTATTTTCGATTTTTGAATAGTACAGTAGATTTGTGATTTTTGTATAATTAAATCTAGAGCTCCAAAAATTCTGAAAGTTTTTGTGTATGCTCTCTGACATGTATACTATCTATGAAAAATATGAAATGTGAAATTTGAATAATTTTTATATGTTATAAAATTGCCAATTAATTCATAAATGGAACTTTCATGATTTTTGTAGGCCACAATAAATTTCCAAAAATCATGAAATTTGTTTTTCCACTAAGTTACACTGTGAACAGTCCATATAAAAATTTTGAGGCTATTTGGACAAAGTTGAATTTATACCTATTTTATGCTTATTTATTTAATTATTATTCCATGAATTTTGTAGGCTAAATTAATGATCCAAAAATTCTGAAAATTGTTTTGCCATGACACATGATGGTGTTCCATGGCATGTTACTCAATTAGTTCATTAGAGAAATAGATAATTTTGGTGTATTTTTTAATTTCATTTGTTTACAAAAATGAGAAATTTAATTATGTGATATGTCATATAATGCACGATGACACGCCATTGGATGTACAATGCCGATCGCTCCAAAGAGTTCATTGATGGTGTGCATTATTTCTTAAGAGTGGCCGAGGCAAACAAGCGGATGGTTTCATGTGTTGTCCATGTGCCCCTGTGTAAGAATTTGAAGGAATATTCTAGCTCAAGGAGTCTTCACTCACACTTGTTGAAGTCGGGTTTCATGCCAAACTATATTTGTTGGACCAAGCACGGAGAAACCGGGTTATAATGGAAGAAGGTGAAGAAGAACAATTGGACCCCGACGACATTATTGTTCAATACGGTGACTTCGATGATACCGCAATGGGCGAAATCAAGAAGAGGCAAGGCGTAAGACACACTCGCCAAGATGATGCTCTTGGTGATGTCATTCGTGATGCACAAAGAGATTGCGAAAGTGAAAAGGAGAAGGCTAAGTTTGACCGCATGCTAGACGATCACAAGAAATTACTATACCCGCCCGCCAAGATGGGCAAAAAGTTGGGTACAACATCGAGTTGCTACAATGGAAGGCATGTAATGGTGTATCCGACAAGGCATTTGGGCAATTATCAAGATCCAAAAAGATGCTTCCAAGCCTAACGAATTGCCCGCCACTACGCACGAAGCAAAACAAAGTCGTCGCCTTTGGGATTAGAAATCCGTAAGATACATGCATGTCGAATGATCGCATCCCGTATCATGGCAAGGACTACGAGAATTTGGATGAATGCCCCGTATGCAAAGCGCCGCGATATAAGATCAGCGAGATGACCTGGCGATGTTGAGGGCGTAAGAACGCCCCAGAAGAAAATCCTCGCCAAGGTTATGTGGTATGCTCCTATAATACCACGCCAAACGTCTGCTCGTAAACAAGGACCATGCAAAGTTGTTGCGATGGCACAAAGAAGACCGTAAGGTAGACAACATGTTGAGACACCCGCCGATGGGTCCCAAAGTGGAGAGCAATAGACAGAGAATTTCTGAGTTTGCAGATGACGCAAGAAACCTAAGGTTCGCTTTTAAGTACGGATGGTATGAATCCTTTGGGGACCGAGCACTAGTCATAGCACTTGGCCCGTTACTCTATGTATCTACAACCTTCCTCCATGGTTATGCATGAAGCGGAAGTTCATTATGATGCCGTGCTCATCCAAGGCCCGAGGCAACCCGCAACGACATCGATGTCTACCGAGGCCATTAGTTGAGGAACTCCCGCTTATGGAGCAAACCAGTGTACGTGTGTGGGATGAGTACAAACAGAACACTTCGACCGCGAGCATTGTTGTTCGAATAATCAATGATTGGCCCGCTCTAAGTAATCTTTCAGACAGATAAACAAGGGATACAATGCATGCACACACTCGCTTTGATGACATTGACAAGATATATTTGAAAAAATGTCGAAGGTCGTGTACCTTGGCCATCGTCGCTTTCTTCCTATGAATCACCAACTAAGAAAGAAAGGCAAGCATTTTAAAGGTAAGGCGCACCACCAACCAAGCCTCGCAACCGAACTGGGAGGATGTACTTGATATGGTCAAGGATGTGCAAGTAGTCTTTGAAAGGGACAAGGCAAATAACCTGCTCCAAAAGATGCTAAGGGACACGCACCCATGTGGAAGAAGAAGTCCATATTTTGGGAGCTACCCTATTGGCAAGTCCTAGAGGTCCGCAACGCGATCGACGTGATGCACCGACAAAGAATCTTTGTGTGAACTCGCTAGGATTCATGGATGTGTATGGAAAGTCTAAGGATTCACTCGAAGCACGCACAGACTTGCAAAGACATGAAAGAACGAGACAACTCGCATCCAGAGAAGACAGACGATGGACGCCATTACTTAAGACTCGCTAGCTTCACTCTTAGCAAAGAAGAGAAGGAAAGCATGTTTGAATGCCTAAACAAAGATCAAGGTCCCATCCGATTCTCCTCCAATATAAAGCGATAATAAAAATGCCGAGAAGAAATTCCTACACTTAAAGTCCCATGATCGCCACGTGCTTATGACGCAATTGCTTCCGGTTGCTTTAAGAGGAATTCTACCTCCACATGTACGTCCGCCACCGTGAAGCTATGTGCATTCCTCAATGCAATTTCTCGTAAGGCAATCAATCCAATGGAACTAGCTACTCTACTGTAATGATGTGGTTCAATGTCTTGTCACTTTGAGTTGGTGTTCCTCCATCCTTCTTTAATATCATGACACACCTCCTAGTTCACCCGGTCAAGGAGATTAATATTCTCGGTCCGTGTTCCTACACAACATGTTCCCTTTGAGAGGTTCATGGAGTCCCAAGAAATATGTTCACCATGCGTGCTCGGCCGAAGGAAGCATCGCCAAGGGCTACGGGACAGAGGAGGTCATTGAGTTCGTGTTGACTTCATTCCCGACCTTGACCCGATTGGTGTTCCTGAATCGCGACACGAGGGGAGACTTAGTGGAAAGGGAACACTAGGGAATAAAACATATATCGATGCACGGGGACGATTATTTCAATAAAGCGCACTACACGCTTCTTCAAAACTCCTCCGTGGTGGAGCCGTATGTCGAGGTACACAAGGAATTCCTACGATCCCGCTTGTGGAAGAATGAAGCTTGGATTAGGCGTCATCACATGGAAACTTTCAGCGGTTGGTTGCGAAAAGAATGTCGAGTGATGACAATATTGATGAGCAATCAGATTTGTTGGTTAGGCAACCGTCGTGGCACATCCTCACGCACAAAGGGTACGAGATAAATGGAAATACATTTTACAATCGTGAGCCCAAGATAAAAGGAGCACGAACCAAAAAAGTGGTGTCCGCAGAGATGCCATGCACCCAAATGGAAAGAGGCAAACATATTATGGCCGCATAGAGGAGATTTGGGAACTAGACTACGCACCTAATTTTAAAGTCCCTTTGTTCCAAAGCCAATGGGTGAAGATGACCGAGGCGGGTAACAATGACAAGGAGTATGGAATGACAACAGTGGACCTCAACAATATTGGGTACAAAGACGAACCATTCGTCCCTGTTTGATGTGAATCGGTGTTCTATGTGAAAGACATGTCTACAAAACCCAAGAGAGGGAAAATGACGACAAATCAACCAATGAGCTAAAACGCCACATAGTTCTTTCAGGGAAAAGAAACATCGTGGGAATTGAGGACAAGTCGACATGTCGAAGATTATGAAAGGGATGATCGAATCCCGCCTTGATGTGACCAAAGACCCAAGCATCCCGCTAAATGCCGAGGACACTCCATGGTTACTGCATGATCATAACCAAGGGTCATACGTCAAGAAGAAGTTCACCATCGTGCCCGCTTGATATATAGTGATGTTTAATAAATAGTGTGTATTAGAGATTTTATGTAATAATTGTAACTTCGATGTTTCTATCATATTTTTCTTGTTTTTATCGTTTCAAATGAAATTCCTATTCGATAAAAGGACACATGTACCTCGTGAAGCATGTCTTCTCCATCGTGTAAAATGACTTGAAATTTTTTAGCAAGTATTTATGCCTTCAAATGAAATTCCCAGCTTGTGGTTTGAGCCCTTCATTTTGTTTATAGTTGGCTCTTCACTTCCCAGCTTGTGGTCACTATAAAAGTCGTTTGAAATGTCAATAAGATCTCTGTGCTTTCCTGGGACATGATCGCAAATGTTCTCAGCAACATTGGTATGATCTGCAAACATAAGGGGGTAAACTCATATAATGTCGAAATGGTAAAGTGCAACTACTATGCAAAGGAAAAATGGAAATTTCTCCTTAGTGGGGTATTGCTACATAAGGATTAAATTGCTTTTGGGGTTTTAAAAACGGTTAGTCAGAATTTACTGCACTTTAAAACAGGCCTAAAACAAGATGATCAAAGTAGCACAAAGGCTAATCAAGAAGACAAGAAGAGTAAAACCGCAAAAGTCGCGAATAAAGTACTAGTAGCAGTAGTAGTTCCAATCTCACCTATAGTTCCAATGAAATTCCTATTTGATGGTGGATTTCTCTCGCGCATTTGGACAATGAATGATGGAAAACCAAAAGATTAACGTTAAAATGATGCAAAAACAAATTTCCTATCGAAACTAATAGTTTTATTTTTAAAAACTATTATTTTTTAAAAATTTATGCCTAATATTTAATTTATTATGCATTTAACAAGAATTAGCATATTTATACAAATAAACTTAATACAAAACCCAGCCGGGACTAAAGGTTCTCTGGAAAATAGTGGCGGAATCGAATAGTGGGACCTTTAGTCCGGTTGCTATAACACACCGGGACTAAAGGTTCTCTGTATGTAATTGAATAGTGGGGACCTTTAGTCCCTGTTGCAACACAGCCGGGACTAAAGGTTCTCTCGAAAATATGTCCTCACAAGAAATTCACCTTTAGTCCCGGCCGTGGCACCACCCGACTAAAGGTTCTCCGAAAATATGTCCTCGCGCAAAATTCACCTTTAGTCCCGGCCGTGGAACCACCCGGGACTAAAGGTTCAGCCTTTAGTCCCGGTCCGTATATACCACCGGGACTAAAGGTCTTTAGTCCCGTTGGTAAACCGCCCGACTAAAGGTCCCCCGGTACTTAAGCAACAGCTGTCTTCCATTCTTCCTCCACTTCCCATCGCGCCTCTCCCTCGCCGCCTCCTCGCGCGCTCTCTCCTCCTCGTCTCCTCGCTGCCGCTCGCCGACCTCGCGCCACGCGCGGCGTGCTCCCGCCGTCTTCTCCGCCGCGACCCGCCTCTCTCTCGCGCCGCGCCGTCTCCCCGCGCCGCCGCGCCTCGCCGCCGGCATCCCGACTCAAGGTAAAATAATGCATAGCTTCAATCGAAATTTTGTCACCGTTAAGTTACTAGGACTCGTCATTCGAAATTTTGTGAAATCGCCATGTCAAAATAATGCGAGCTTCAATCAAATATCCGTAATGGACTAATGGTAGAGCCGCAGTGATATCAATCTTGTTCCTTCTCGCCGCTCGAACGCCGTCCCAACTTAACTTGGATCACGCTCCATGTTAATTTGGGACGGCAAGCTATATACTCGCTGCTCCTAACAAGATTGAAAATTGGCGCACCATGTTCCTCGCCCCGTTCCTCGACCCGCCGACCGAACGCGTGACTTAGGTATGTACTAAAAACCATGCATGTTTCTCGGTGGTAGGGTACGCAAATTATCGATGGGCCATATGGCATACTAATAAAAATTTATGGAATGACTATACATTTCAATAATATGTTAGCACATATTTAAAATTTATTTATCAATGTTAGTGTTTGTTATCTTTATCACTCCATAAAATAAGTTGTTTTCACATATAATTGTGTAAAGTAGTCAATTAATTAGAAAGAAAGGCCAACTAATTATATACTAACGTTGAGTACTCATAATGCATGGTTTACTCGGTGCTAACATTTGATCAACTAATAATAACTTAACAATCATTCTTTTACCCTATCTTTAAATACACCACTAACACAAATTTTCTAGATCCACCATCACGAGTATTTCCAGCTAGACACCAAAAGTCCACCTTGCAAGAAAGGTTCAGAGAGTTCAAATTATCCCAAAGCTTACGCTAATATGCAAAAACAAAAGATCGCCTTGAGCGATCACCGCGGGTCCAGAGAGTAGTAGACCAATTCGCGCACTCCGTAAATCGCCACCGCCTCCACTCATGAGGGAGCCGTGAGGCCCACCATCAGGCCCATAACGTCGCCTTATTTCGCCGTGAGGCCGTTGTCGAACTCAAGGTGGGTTCCTAAACCCGACGATACACTGTCGTGAAAACACCGAAATCACATTTACTACAGCTGTGGATATGTGCTTCCTTTCGTAAGAACAATTTTATATTATCAATGATAAGTTTTATATTACGCCGATATATTTGCGTAAATGGCCAATTCGAATGACAACATGGACGATGCCATCATGGATATTATCAACAATGGCGCCTTACAAGGTGCCCAAGTCGAAGGTGATGACAACAATCAAGAAGTAGATGACGGAGTCGATTTTTGCCGATTATGAAGATGAGGTCTATCTACAATCTCTTATGTATCTACAATCTCTTATGTATCTACAATCTCTTATGTATCTACAATCTTTGTGTTTCTACATTCGTAGCCCTCTGGATCGACGACAACAACGGGAAGAGTAGAAATGTACGAGGCCCAAGAAGCCGTTGGAGGGTCGGTTCATTCTCTCGAATTCGAGGAGGATACAGCAAAGTACTTGGACCACATGCACAGAAATTTGTCACCATGTGGGTGCCTTGTAGGGACAGATCCCGATCAATGCTCGTGAATGGAAGCAAAAGAAAGAGGCTCCTCATATTAGTTTTGTCTCGATCGTGACAAGGCACTAGTTTGGCAAGATGTCCTTCAACATTTCGCGCTCGATATGTAAGATGAAGCTTTGAAGGAGAGAGTTAGGAACTGGCTATGAAGAAGATGGCCACACAATTCCAAAGTGTTGGAAGAAGAAATTGTACAACACATTTATCAAGAAGAACTCGACGCCAGATTTCAACACTAAGGCCTACGCAAGTTGAGGCCGTTTTGGGATGAGTTTGTGCAGTTCAAGACATCGGAAGAGGGTGAGGCACGGGTGAGAAGGAACCAACAGAATGCCCGACAAAGCAATACCACCATCACTTGGGATCAGTGGCTACAGGAGTGCCATTCCTAAGTGGGAAAGAATGGAACAGAGATTCTTACCAAGGGATCGAACAGAATCAATCAACCGCCCGAGCGCTAAGTATTGGTTTTTCGGTCATGGGGAAGCTCGACCTAGAGACCGGAAAGATAGTGTATGGCGCAAAACTCCAAAGAGCAGCAGAAAGATTTGCTTATGCTCGAGGCTTGGCTGAGAGTGGCAGGTGGCAGCCGAACAGAGATAAGGATGAGCTGACATACGCCCTGGAGAGTACTGAACACGGTGGGCGAACAAGAGGCTATGGGAGGTGTCGGGAGCATGCCTTCCTAAAGACAAAGCCACCTATAGAAGCCGCAGAGAAAGAAGGACGAGGAGGCAGAGCGGATGCGCAGGATGGAGGAAATGGTTCTTGAGTCACGGGAAGTGGCTCGTGAAGCAGTACAGCGAGAAAAAGCACTTGAAGCCAAAATGAATGAGGAAATCAAAAGGCAAGTGCAGATAGCAGTAAGTTCCATCCAAAGGCAACCGCATCGAGCCGGAGTCAACATCGCCCCTCATCGCTGAAAAGCGATTGCGCTTCCACGAGGTGCCGGTGATTCAAGATGACGCAGGCTGCGCTTCCCGTGGATGACATCACCGATCCTCTCACGACATGTGAGCTGCACATTCCAGAGGGGAATGCCACCGCCATGGTGGCTATCGGTGTTGTATCTCAGACGACCCTACGAAGACACCAAGATGCCATGGGGCATTAATACCTCCGGATATGCTAGCGATCGGTGGATAGAGTTGTGAAAGGTTATAGCAATGTGCGCCTTGACATTGAAGGAGGTGATGGGGAGAAGACTTTAGGAGAAGCGGAGAAGACATTCATATGTTGGCGCAAGCGCTATATCATTATTCCTCGGGCGTCACCTCCTCCTCCTCAACAACCTAACCCTAGGTGCGGATGAAAGTGAACGAAACATTTTTCACTAATTATGTATTGGCTTAAATAACGGTTTACTCATACCACGTTGTTTTCACAGCAGAACCTCCCCCAACCTAAGTCCAATTATCCATTCACCACCTGGTCACAGTGTTGCGGGCGATGACAATGAAGTGGAAGACACGGCTGCATCCCCACCGGCCCCATCTCCTCCACGACGGATCCAATGCCGCCACCGCCCCATCGCCTCCACGGCGGGCTCCAACGCCGACACGGTCACCCCATCGCCTCCACGGCGGGCTCCAACGCCGCCATCGCCCCATCGCCTCCACGGCGGGCTCCAACGCCGACACCGCCCGCCCATCGCCTCCACGGCGGGCTCCAACGCCGACACCGCCCCATCGACGCCTCCACGGCGGGCTCCAACGCCGCCACCGCCCCATCGCCTCCACGGCGGGCTCCAACGCCGACACCGCCGCCCTCGCCAAAGAAGAGGCCCACCCCACAAACGGCGCGGCCCCACCGCCAAGAAGAAAGCCTCGTGGAGAACACCAGCTATTTCTAAGACGCACGAAACTTTCCTATGAGAAGACCGCCGAGGAAATAGATGCTTGATGAAAACAGATGTGACGCTTCTTCGCAAAGTCAAGGCTAAAAGTGAAGCGGCGAAACTCGAGAAGCCGTGACTTCTTCGCACGCCCGTAAGTTCTAAGGCAAAGGGTGGACGCCACCGTAAAAGTTACGCCATGCTCGTAAGGATTCGCCACTATCGACTATGACCGCACTCTCACCAAGTCAATTGAGGAGGCGAAGAAGAAAGAGAAGAGAGCACGGAAGGGTGTTGCACACTCGGGAACAATCACAAAGCAATCGCTGCCCCACTAGTTATTGGGAATGAATATGGTTCAAACACGAACGTGCTAGAACAGATATCCGAAACGTGCATTTGGATCAACTTGAGGAATTTTTCGCGAAACTGGTCTAAGCATTTCCCAAATGCTCTGCAGAGCACACATCGAAAGTGCTCCGAAGTTGATCATTGGAAGAAGGAATATGTATATGGCAAGAGTCTATACAACCCCGAGAAGCTCATGGAACTTCAGACACAAATGTACTTGTTAAACAAGTGGTACATGGCGCATGTCGCAGAAAAGCGGATGACTTTATTTGCGCTCAAAATTATAAACCATCATTACTTCCGTGGCGATGACATTATAATGGTTCGCTTTAATGAGTTACACCAGCTATGCCACATGGACGCTCTAGACAAATCTCTCATCACCGCTTTTGTCTCAGACGTGATTCTTTCTTTTAATAATCTCACTCTAGCATATGTATATGTATAAGTAATTATCCTCACACTAGCTAGCATGTCTATACATATGCAGAGACATGATGAGAGACCTCACACGTAGAAATGACAAGAACATTGGTTTCGTTGATCCATATATCGTATTCAAGGACCCAAACACTCCCACGATCAATGGAGACCTCAAATGGAGAGGAATTTTCTGAGGTTCTTGATCAACCAAAAGAACAAAAGATTTATACTCTTCCCTACAACTTTGGGTGAGTGTTGTTATCGTGTGCACATTTTACTTTACTTACTCAATCCAACATAAAGATATATATGTTGACTCTATAAACAAATGCAACTTTCATCGATAATCGATTGTCTTCGATCTCTCCGATAGTCATTTGCTAATCTATGACTCGTTGAGAAAACCGCAGAACATTACCAAGATATGATAGACATTATCCAGGTAACTTCGATCTTTAAATATTTATTCCTGCTCTTTAACTCGCAATAGTTAATTAACGATCCAATTATTGGGCGTGGTTTGGGCTTGGTTCGTTCAACTACACCGTCCGGATCCAAAGCGCCACTTCCCGATCCACACCGATCGGATGTAAGTTGTACTAGCTCCCGCGTCTTTACCTTATCATGCTTCACCACGCGCGGATGACGAGAGTAATCTTTTATATCGCATGCTGGGTTCTACTACACCACCGTGCAACAATTTGTGTGGATACTACGCTTATGCGAGTTCCTCATGGTGTATGCAAAAGAACCCATCTACAGATGCAGAAAGTACGTAATAAGTATATATAATAAATCCATTTTATTTATTTGTTGCTATTAAATAAATCTTATGTATATTAATACTTCTTTCGCTTAATGCAAATTGAAGGAGATATGGTTGAAGGAACAGTGTTGGATATGGACCGCCTCAAAGGAATTCAAGAGACAATCGCAGATTTCTTAATGAGCATGTCCTCAAGCCCGCACCGAGTTCTACTTTAACCTGATGAACCATTGAAGCCAAACCAGACGAACATTTGTATGACATTTAAGTGGAGGACAACATTTGTGTTGTAAATACCAAGGATGCATGAATAATTTTGTAAATTTTTGTGCATATATATATATTATACATATATATAGCTCCATAATATATATAGTTTCATACTTTATTTGTGTGTAATAATGTTCCAAACTAAATTATATGTGTGCAGATACATATATTAGCAAATAAGAATACGCATTTGAAAACCTAATGTAATTGTAAAACCAAAATCAATAATGAATTGAAATGGAAACAAAAAGAAAAAAAACACCTTTAGTCCCGGTTGGTAATACCAACCGATTAAAAGGGCCAGCCCGTGGCTCGATCAAGCGGGATTTTAGTCCCGGTTGGTATTACCAACCGGGACTAAAGTCGCCTTTAGTCCCGGCTTGGGACCCGGACTAAAGGTGAGACATTTAGTCCCGATTTCCTAGTCCCGCTCTATAACCGGGACTAGAGGCCCTTTAGGCCCGGGACCAAAAGTCTGTTCTGTAGTAGTGATGGGACCTTGCATCCCTCGTCATATCACCTAATCACTGTTGTTCAGGCAACATTCTTCTACGTAACCCTAGTAAAAACACATTCTGTCTATTTGAGGTGTGTGGTTTCTAAGGTGTATCTCACTGATCGACGGACGCACCTATGGTTTTACACCAACAGAATAGAATCGAACAGACTGGAACGCTCACGCGTGCGTGATGGACGGTAGATGCAGCGTCCGTAGGGTATTTCCTGAGCAATTGCACGGCTAAATATTATAATATATCATATTTTTATATAACTCTATTGACTTTTGAAAATATAGTTTTCTTTGTTATATAGTTGTAATATATGTACATGATTAATCTGTAACGTTTTAAATTTTCCCAAGTGGTGTAGACCTTCCTTTTTTGTAACATCCCAAAATCAGTATTTTGGAAATGCGTAATAAAAATGCATTAGATAAAATACTTTGGCTATTTTGCATATGAAAATCTATTCATGTTTGGAATTTGACTTTTGATTAAAAACAAAACATGAAATACAAAGAAACATGAACTCTAAGGAAATTATATAAAACAAAAATAATACTATAACAGAATTATTTTGGGCATAATCTCCCAGGAATAATTCACCAAAATACTTATGTGAAAACTTGTTAAGAAAAATAAATACAAAAGCATTAGAACAGAAACTTGTATGAATTTTAGAGCAATTCACAGAAGAAATAAACATCTAAAAATTTACAGGAGAAACTACATTAGGTCAGAAAACCCCACAAAAATTTTCATAAAATTTGGACTTCATTTGTTAGGTGTAAAAAATCGGCCAATAATTCAACCAAAATTACAAAACCTAAACCTAACTCTCTCTCTCCACCTAAACCTATACCTAGCCTCCACTATAAAAGATAGGGGTGCAGGATTTGCACCTCAACCAACTCAAGCCTAGGAAACTCTAATTTGTGATTTGAGAAAGACAGAGTAGGCTAGGGTTTGAGAGAGATGGATTTATTGAGTACTCAAGTGTTGAGCTTTTGTTTTTCATGGTGGAGTGTCTTTAAACCAACAATCCCTTGAATCAATCCAAGCAAGGTTTGTCCCAAGATGAGTTCTATTTTGTTCTTACTCTCTCATTGATGCTTTTAGGATTTTTGTGTTCTTTGGGTTTTGATTGGTTTTTTTTTTGTTGTGATCTAGGTTGTTAGGACTTATGGGAATTGATCTAAGGTTATCTTGACAATCTTTCTCCCACGAGTAAGTTTTGGATCAAAATTTAATTTTCTCCGATTTTGTGTCCTCTTGATCTCATCCAAGAAATTTGTGGAACTTAGCTTCGATCGTTGATTGGAATATATAGGTTCTTGACCTTTTTGATGAGTTATGTTTAAAATCTTAAGAGATCTAGATCTCGGAATCAAAAGTTAAATCGCTTGAAGATTAGTTTGGGCTGTTGTTCTTGCAGCCAATGGTCAGATCACTCATCCAAGTGATTAGATCGGCCACCGGCCTGACCGGCGACCGTAGGTCTTTGACCTCGGGGATTTTCGGTTTCAACGCAAGACGTCCGATGTGTTCTTGTGTTTTGAATCTTCATAGCTTTCATAACTATTAGAGTGGTAAAGAAGTTGAATACCGACCCGGTGAAGAAGAGTAGGTGCTCCTATTCACCCCTAGTCACCTTTTCACTCCGACAAAGGGAAAGAGAGGAGGAGATCCCTTAGATCCTGATCTAATGTTGGAAAAAAAATTAACGAACTTTTAGGAAAAGAACACGTCACATTATGCAAAAAATAAATTCAAGGGAAAGAGCCTCAGCTGAGCCCCCTCCTCGGCCGCCACACATCACCACCCCTTGCATCCAACGTCCCCAGGGGAGGGCCTCAGCCAGAGAATTCTTCCTTTCCCATTAGGCATGCCCCTGATATTTCTGAGACCTTATGATCGATCATGCATCACAGCGTGGATGACCCTTCGAAGTGCTTGACTACTTGGCAGGTCAAGGTGGTCTAATCTCCCTTTTACACCTGAATCATCGTTTATATACTGTGCGTCTGCGTGCTCGTATGGCCATATGGTCACATATCAGTATCACCATGCATTGCCGGCCGGTGGCAAAAGCCTCCCCTTTTCGCGTTGCTGATCACGCGAAAACGAGCACTGGAAATCGGAAGCCGCACCGTGCGTAGCTCGCACGTAACGACCACCACCCGATCCCTTCTCTTCCAACGATAGATACAGCAAGAGACAAACCAAGCGAACAGTAGAGCACGTGCGAGCTGCATGCTGATTGATTACACTGTTACACACAGAGAAGTACCTTGGAAGCATAGGCTTTCCCTAATCATATGATCCTCTCCTGCTTGCCTCTGGACTGTCCTGTCAGCTCGCTGGTGTCTACACACGTGAAAACACCTGGACACACACACGAGCACACTGGAAAAACTCCAAGGAGAAGATGAACACACAAACGTTTTGGTGCTGTCCAAACTTCACAGCTTTTCTGTATTCTTCTCTCTTATTTGTACTCACAAGTAACAAGTAACTGAAGCACTAATCACCCCATGACTCCCTAATGCAGAATTAACTAGCATGCATAACTAGCATGCACAACGTGCTACTAGTAACTCTCTACGGGCTGAAAATGCCATGATCAACGGCATTCAATGCACGGCATGACTGCTGCTTCAGCCAGCAATGGACGCCATTAAAGCCGCTAATGCAAACAGAAAAAACTGAAACAATCAATGTGTTGCATGGCAGTCAGTTACCATGCAAACAAAAATAAACAGATGCAATCAAGGATTAATCAACAAACACCCCCTAATTCTTGATGTGTTTTCTTGATCTCGATAATGCCAATCCTTGTACGCAGCTCCTGGTACTTACGTCAGAACGTTGCGGCCATGTCGCTATTGTTGTAGCCGACAAACCGTGGCTCCTCCAACTTCTTCACGTAATGACGCCATAGCTCCGTGATACCGGCAATGTCTCGAGTATATGCTTGATCGCACCGCGCCGCTCGTGTCGCACCGCACCATGGCGGCACCGTGCCGGCCGTGTTGTGCCACCGCCATCGAGACGCGCGCCATGCGCGCGCGCTCCGCAGCGGCCCCGCCACCTGACGCCGGGCGCACGCGCCCGTGAGCGCCTACAGGCCGCCGCACCAATCGTGCCGCCGTGAGGCCTTTCGCGCTGCTCGTTGCACCGCTCATCGCGCCTTTCGCGTCACACTCGTGCCACCCGTCACACCGCTGGCCACCGGCTTGATTGCCCACCGCACGCCGCCGCTCCACGGCGCCTCCGCGTGAGCCTCCAGCCGCCGCGCGCGCCGCCCGGCGCCGCCGAGCATCGCGCTGCGCGCGCCGGCAAACACGCGCTGAGCCGCGATCGCCCTCGCACATGCCGCCTGGTATCACGCGCGCGCCGCCGCCGCGCCACTCGCTGGCGCCTTTGGCTGCTCGACTGCGCGCTACCGCGTGCCGCCACATACTGCCGGGTCCCACGCCCGATGCGCGTGCGGTTTGTGCAATGTTGAGGGTAATTAAGCACATAGAGCCGGTTGCGAGTGCGGTTTACCCGCGCAAGTATGCGACGCTGCCGGTCGCGGATCGTGAGCACGCCATCTTGGATGAGCGCCTTGTAGCCGCTTCGCCGAGCTGCCGAGGCTCACTATGTTGCTGCACAGATGTGGGATGTAGTACACCCCCGTCAACGCAAGGTGCTCCCCGTTCAGGTAAGTGAACAGGACGGTACCACACCTGCGTATATCCACCACAGAGCCATCACCGAACTTGACAGAGCCGGTGACGCTCTAGTCCATCTCCGTGAAACTTGCCTTACACCCGGACATATGATTGCTGACACCAGTGTCCAGGTACCAAGCGTCGTCATGGGCGTCATCCTCGCACCCTAGATGCACCTGCGCGTGCACCTTATTGAGTACCACGTTAGTACCTGTGCCCACAGAAGCCTTGGTGAGCGCGCACACCTGCGCCATGAGAAGCGTAGGTTCATCGTCGCCGTCTTGCGTCAGGTGGGCCTGCTCGATACGCTTCGGCTTGCGGTAGTCCCTGGAGTAATGTCCGTACTTGTCGCAGTTGTAGCACTGAACCCGTGACATGTCACGGCGCACACCGGACGAGTCACCGTCCTTGCCGTCATGCCCGCCTTCGCCGCGCCCATGACCACGTGGCTTGCCATGATAACGGTTATCACCGTCGAAGGAGCTATCACCTTGCTCCCTCTTCTTGGTGCGTGCGATGAGCCACTCCTCGAACTCTTTGCGAAGGATTGTCGTTGGCTCCTCTTCGGATAAGAGCAGCTGCGTACTGGTACTACTGGTGTCGTCGCGCCTATATCACTGTTCCATCGCTCGAAGCCGGTCGGTGAGCTCCTCAACTGACAACGTGCTTAAGTCCAGCAACGTTTCAATTGCGATTGCCACCTGGGTGTACCTAGATGGCACAACGCGAAGGAATTTCTTCACTACCTTCTCTTCTTCCACTGTGTCGCCGAGGACTCGAAGGTGGTTGACGAGGCCCGTAATTCTCACGGAGAATTCATCCACCGTTTCTCCCTCCTTGAACTGGATGTCTTCGAACTCCTTGCGCAGCTGTTGCGCGTTAGCCTCGCGGACGCGATCCACGCCCATCCTCATCATCTTTATGGCATCCCATGCCTCCTTGGTGTGTTCTTCACACCAACGTGGGACAACATGTCCGGCGCCATACCGGAGGATGGCGCTAGGGCCATCATGTCCTCCTCTCGCCGGCATTGCCGGATCAATTGCCGCCCACGCCCTTGCGCCTCAGGTTCACCTCATCACGAGCCCGGTCGGTGTAGTTCATCGTCGCCAACGTGGGGTAGACGACCGATCCCGTCGCCTCCTTACGACGCGCCTCGCACCACCCGCCGCGCCCTCCCCTTCGTGCCCTGCTCCGTCCGCGCTCTCGGGGCGGAGTACGTGAGCCGGACTGGGATCGCGAGGCCATGGTAGTCAGGCTCTGATACCAATTGTCAGCTCGCCGGTGTCTACACACGTGAAAACACCTGGACACACACGAGCACACTGGAAAACTCCAAGGAGAAGATGAACACACAAACATTTTGGTGCTGTCCAAACTTCACAGCTTTTTGTATTCTTTCTCTCTTATTTATACTAAACAAAAGACTCAATAGCTTACATGCAAACTAATAGCTCATAGAGACTACTAATGCAAATAAACTAACACACACAGTACATGCTACTAGTAACTGAACGTGCCCACTAATCACCCCCATGACTCCTAATGCAAACATCAATACTCCATGCGTTGCCACTGCCTCACAACTGCAGCATCAATCGGCCACAACGTGCAGCATTAGTGCTAAAGAAAACTGAAACAATCAATGTGTTAACATTACAAGAAACGCACAGAATTATTCAACATGTCCCAATTGCCAGCGCAGATTGAAATACTAGCTTCTTTTCTCTTTCTGAATCCTAACCTGGAAAGCCAAACTGCCAAAGATTCAGTAATGGATTCCACTGTGCTCTACAGTGTTATCATTGAGTACGAACTACGAACCATGTGTCGTGTGAATGTCTGTGTTTGGTCGCTAGCTAGTGACCGCAAGTACATGCATGCCTGTAAGTGTTCGAAAGTGCCCGGAACTGCCCATGATGTTGACATGGCCGTGAGCTCGTACATAGGTTAGAATCTGTACCTGTTCTTCTGAGGAAGTATGTATGTTGTACAATCCTAGTTGGCATAATAGACTAACCTTGAAAGCATCAAATGCATGGGATCTTGGGACCAATTAATGGGATAGATATGATTAACACGCTCATGTAAAAAACTAAAAAGAGGTGTACAATGCCAGGAAAATGCCCACGCGCTGTGACCATGCCCACTTGTGCCCAAAGCCATTTTCTAACAAAATTTGGTCGCAGAAGTACTACAAGGTCACAAAGATAATGACCATGCTTAAATTAATAATGAATATTTGTAGAATGGATTTGACAACGCCTACTCATCGAGACGATTTTTTTTCCCTAAATAATCTAGTTTTTATTTCAAAACACAGAAATAATACTATCTTTTAAATTTTACAGAAATAATCATCTGTCGCTGATCAACCGTTGGACGACTAGCCCAAATAGCTCAACCGTTGAGCGACTTGGTCCAAGTAGCTCAACGGTTGGTCCTAGTGTACAGGTTGCTCAGCTAGCAGGACATGCATTGTACACCGTTAGGCGATACGTGTTCAAGTCGCTCAACGGTTGGGTGACTTAGGCTAGTCGCTCAACGGTTAAGCGATAGATAATCATTTCTGTAAAATAAAAAAGATAGTATTATTTCTGTATTTCGAAATAAAAACTAAGTTATTTAGAGAGAAAAAAATCCCATAGAGACTTAGGTAGATATATAGCCCCCACATTTCTCACGAGTTTCCGTAGTCCACCGTTTGGTGCTACGTATTATTCTCTCTCTTTTTAAAAGAAAAAACAGGTTAATTCATAAGACACACTGAAAATGCACGGTGCACGCAGATTGAGTCTTGTTTAAGTTTAATATGTTCCTTGTATAGATAGATTACATAATTTCCGACGTAAAGATCCTGTTATGTATAGAAACAAATCCGTGTCATACGTATGCCCGCGACCAGAAAAATCTGTGCAACGTCACGTAAGCCCCGGAACTAAGGAACAAATGCATGCACCCGAGAAAAAGCAACAACAAGAAACCTTTTTCTTACGGGAAAATTTGGTTGGTACCATTAGAAAAGTGTATCATATCGGTTTTGCCATCGGAAATTGAATATATCGTTTTATTAGTCAAATTTTGTGTTCATTTCATTTTTACCACTACCGCCGAGATCGGTTAATTTGACTGTTACAATGGATCATTTGATCACTATTTCCTTGTTAGGTTTTCCAAAACAACATCCAAGACCCTTGTCCTCTTGAGGCCCCACCATCAGTCCCTTATTTCTCTCTTTGCCTCTCTTCATCGCCCGCACGCGGCTACGGCACCACCAAGCCCGTGGACACTTACAACAGCCGGAGCTCCTCCCGGCGTGTGCATGAAGAAGCATAGGGTGGGGTCAGTGCCGACGGCAAGGACGGCAGCCATAGAGGGCAAAGGTAAAATAGATGCAAAATTTGAGTGACAAAATGATATAGTCCAATTTCCAATGAGAGAATCGATATTACACACCTTTACGGAGGTACCAACGAAATTTTCCTTTTCTTACCTACCAATACTACTACTACTTTGCGTGCGAAGAACACGGATTCGATCGCGCGTGAGGCGGAAGGAGTAGCTGGTTCCGCCTTTGAGCTGGTCCTTACCCAACACTAATACAGTAGTGGTTAGTACCTTACACGTACTAATCCATCATCCATGGTTTACAACGACTAATGACCGTTTACTAATGCCACTACAACGCGCCATCAAGCCTCCTATATATACACACCTTGTGCTAACTCTTCTTTTGCTCTTGTTCGTCGTTGCTTGGCTTTGCTTTAGCTTGTTGACCTCGATCGATCGGCATGGACGGCCGGGATGACTTCTTCAGCGACTTCATGGTGCTGCGGCCGGACAAGGGCGGCCTCCGCAGCCTCGTCCACCTCCTGTGCTCCCGCAACGTCGCCGACAACGACGCCGTCGACTGTCCCATCGGCACGGAGGTTGCCCAGCGGTGGCGCCGGTGGGTCATCTTCGTCTCCCTCGTCGCGCAGATGCTGCTGCTGTGGGTCAAGAGGCCCATGGCCGCGCTCGGGAGGGCCATCGAGTACTGGATGAACCTCCTCACGGACAATGGCGGCGGCGTGCTCATGCTTGTCAAGAATGCTATGCAAGGTACTACTGCTGAATTGAGATTTAGCATTAGCGTGCATGGTTTTATGGTAGAATTAATGCTACATCAATACGTATAGCATGATCAAATTTTGTTAGCGTGCTAATCAATCTATTGAAAGGTGAAATCAACAAAACGTTCGCGCAGTTTTGCATTTGGTTTCCAGCTTAGAAATTCTGGAGATGTAGCTTGTCTTGTATACCAAGGTTGGACACTAGTCATTTTGTTGGGAAAACTTATAGTGCTCCTATTTGTAAAGGAAAAGATAAAAACATTCTAACCAACGCCATCCTCTTTAATTTTTGGAGACTTAGCGCCAAATAATGTTTATCGCTTAGTTTCAAAAGAAGTATGGATGCGCTATCCAACAAATTAAAAGGATTTGCTAGAGTACTCGAGTATTTTTGGGTTTATGAGTACTTAAAATTTTTATCTATACTATGTTTGGTGATATCTCACTATGGGATGAGTCAAAGTGATCTCATGCATTGAATCTAGATCTAAGAGTTCAAAAGTTGAGTACTTATTAACAACAAAATGCTCAGATACTCCCTAGACACCACCAATTAAAATGCCGACGGACCGAAATTAGATGGTCATTTGTTCTTATCTTATTTATAAAGGCCTTTTTAAAAACTTTTAGATGGTCATTTGTTCTAACAAAGCTTGAATGATTGATTTGAGCTCTTCAATACTATATGAAACCAATGTGTAATTAACATGGTCGCTTCAAAAACATGAACAAGAATTATGATTATCTACATTTTCAGTTCAGCAAACTCATCTTTAAATGTTTTAAAAAGGGTCCGCTATCCAATTAGCAAGCAGCTAGTCAAATTAATGTGAGAAGGACCCGATTTTTGAAGTTTATCCTTTTGGAATGTCAAGCAGTGCTGAAAGATCACCAAGCCCTTTGTTTGTTCTAGGAAACAGGGTTTATTAATTAATATAACATTATACGATTATTTATGCTTGTTACGCTACTGCTTAAGTCATAAAGAATAATTTTGAGAGAGAGTAGACATTCCGGCGTAAACGCAAGCACATAGATGGATTAGAGATACTATCTAGCTGTTCTGGTCAGGATTTAGTATTCATAATTCATACGCATTGCTGGTGAACAGGTGGAGAGCTCAATTCAATCAATCTTTCTTCTCAAGATAAGGACATTGTTAGTATCTTAAACAACATGTTAAGTTGGATGTCTTAATCTTTTAAGCAACTAAGTTGAATATTTTCATTTGCTTGATTGCTTCCTGTCGTGGGCACCAGTTACAATAATCATCCCGTAATGCACGCATTATCATTTTCAATTAGCTTGGTTTTAATTTAGAAACAGAAGTCAAGCACAAGTTCAGTGAGATGGTTAGCATGAAATGATCAGTGAGATGGTTAACATTCTCGTCTTGGTTCATCTTTGAATTGGTTCAACATAGTTGTTTCAAAGTTTGAACTTCATTTGTAGCATTTTGGAAAACTCCTAGTATTATATGTATATCCATGTGGATGTTGAAAGTCAAACAAATTCCATATTTTCCACAAGAAGCCGAAGAGTTCCCAGAAAACAGCTTTGTGGAATATGTACATGCATGTTCCAAAATTCTCACCTCAAGTACAGATGTACAATAATGCATGACTCTGTTTTCCAAACAAGTACGATCGGTAATGACATTGGTTTTTCAAAGAAGAACAGTACTGAAACAGCTACAATTCCTACCGTACGTTGCAGGCGAAGTAAGAACTCCGGACAGAAAATCTCCCGACTACCGATCGTTCATCGGACTTATTGACACGAGAATCGAACTGGACAAGAAGATCAAGACAGGGGATAGAAATTACCACGCAGCTCTCGGTATCATGGCCGCGAAACTAGCCTACGAGAACGAACTCGTCATCAAAAGCGTCGTCGAAAACCATTGGCAGGTGCAAAACTCTGCTTGTAACTAAAATTCTTGCAACCTGTTTGAAAGAGAGCATAATATTGTCCATGATGGCCAACCTCCCTCATGTCCCTAATTTCTGCAGATGAAATTCTTGGAGTTCTTCAACTGTTGGAATGGTAAGATCATAGTTGCATGACACAATTAATGCATGAGATACACGTTTGATCACCGTACAATCAATGCGTTCTTATTCTTTCCTCAGAATTCCGATGTGATTACACGACCCAGGCCTTCGTGTTCGCCGACAGGCCGGCCGACGCTGACCTCGTCGCCGTCGCCTTCCGCGGCACGCAGCCGTTCGACGCGGAGCAGTGGTGCACGGACGTGGACCTCGTGGTACGAGATCCCGGGGTGGGCAAGATCCACGGCGGCTTCATGAAGGCGCTCGGGCTGCAGAAGAACACCGGGTGGCCGGCGGAGGCCGAGCAGAAGCCGGGGAGCAAGAAGCGGTTCGCCTACTACGCCATCCGCGAGAAGCTGAGGAAGTTATTGGCCGACAACCCGCGCGCCAGCTTCGTGGTCACCGGCCACAGCCTCGGCGGCGCCCTCGCCGTGCTGTTCCCGACCATCTTAGCCTTGCATCAAGAAGACGCCCTGCTGAGCAGGCTGGAGGGCGTGTACACGTACGGGCAGCCCCGCGTCGCAGACGAGCAGGTCGGGAAGTTCATGGAGAAGTACCTGGACAAGCCGAGGAGGAAGTACTTCCGTTTCGTGTACTGCAACGACATCGTGCCGAGGGTGCCGTACGACGACTCCGCCCTCCTGTTCAAGCACTTCGGCCAATGCCTCTACTTCGACAGCTTCTACAGAGCACAGGTCAGATATACACTCGGGTTTGTTAATGATCAATGTTTCAGACATGCTTGGTACTGATCGTATTCATATGTTAACGTTGAGCATGCACGCAGGCGACGGAGGAGGAGCCGAACAAGAACTACTTTCGCCGCTGTTCGTGGTGCCCAAGTACGTGAACGCGGCGTGGAGCTCGTCCGGGGCTTCCTGATCGGCTACGCGGACGGGACGGAATACGCGGAGGGTGGGCGATGAGGATCGCCAGGGCGGTCGGGCTGGTGATCCCCGGCCTGCCGCCGCACGCGCCGCAGGACTACGTGAATGCCACCAGGCTTGGGGCCGCGTCGCTCGAGCTCGTGCTCCGTGACCCATAGAGCCCGTCAATTAGCGTCTGCGAAAAATTCATTGGAAGTGCAGGAAGAGAATTAACTTGTACGTCAAAGATTAAAGAGAAGGGCCATCAACCTAAGTACGACATCACATTAATGGCTACGTATCTTTAGTTAGTGCAGAGATCAAGAGTTATACTTCTATTATCTAAAAATGTACTAAGCAATGTTCTGCGTTAACTCACGCATTTCGATGATGGACATTCGTACCGTACGTTCATGCATTCTCCAGGTCCTTGTGTTGGCGGTGCGCCGGTGCCCTGCACATACGAGCAACCTTCGTATTTATATCTTTACTAATTGGAGGTCTCCTAGAAGCTTCTATCTTAAACCTAAGAGCATTAAAAGATAAAAATTCTCACATTAATTAATCGTAAAAGAAACAATTTCTACAAATTCTTATGTTAATCTAAAAAAAGAGAAACACAACTGCATACGGGCCTGTGCCTACACCAATTGGAGCCGACGACATCTTCCTGAACCAGTTGGATACTAATACGGACTGTGCAAACAACTACGGACTCTTCATGATGCTGGAGGGAACCTTATCTCCAAATTGGAACTAATAAAATAGTAAAACAATGGAGCGAAACGGTGTAGTAACACAATAGAACACAGAAACGTATTCGCTAGGAGTGAGAGTGCTCACCCCCGTCCGTCTAGGTTCGATCCTGTGAGATCACCCGGACACCTCACATGCATAATTAGAATAGAATACACACGTGTGTATTTAATGGAAAAAGTGAAAACGTGTGTCTATACTCTGTGAGACTTTGGTGTCCCGCAAAATTCTCAGAATGTGTTAGAGGACGTGCACACATATGATGGTGTGAGTGAGGTATGAATTGTGTGCCCGCCTTATACCCTCAAAACACATGAACATATTCGGTTTGATAACCGAGAGAAAACTGCGATATTATATGGGCGTGACTAGCAAACGGACGTACGGGTGGGAGCTCCCACCCGTACGGTCCGAAAATGAGCTAACGGTTTGCGAGCTGCTAGTTGCACCAGTTGGGCTGCGCTCTGCTGGGCCGGTCCATGGAGGTTTGGGTAGCAACGCGCCATGAGTTGGAATGCATTCACTGCATATGTATGTATGTACTTGCTACTACAATCACTATGCATCGATCACAACCAAGACTAGTAATAAGCTAGCTGCATGCTTAATTACGCACTCAATTGCATGCATATGTATCCCGATCCTCACAGCGATATCTCATCGATCGATCCATCTCAAATAATTAAAGGGTGATACTAGCATCCGGATGTCCGATTTGGAGGCTAGGATCGACACCTGAGTTCCATGGCATGGTGGGCGCTAGAAAAATTGCAACATCGTCGTGAAAAGTATGCAATATTTTTTTTATACAGATACAATATCTTTTTCTACAGATGCAACACTTGCAATATCTCTGAACAATGGTTGCAACATCATAGGACAATGGTTGAAACATCTTCGACAATAGTTGCAACATCCTAGGACAACGGTTGCAACATCTCGGACAACAGCTTGCAACATCCTATGATAACGGTTGCAACATCCCGAACAATGGTTGCAACATCCTCGGACAACGGTTGCAACATCCCGAATAACGGTTGAAACATCACAAATCAAAACAAAGCATATGGAGAAAAACACGCTCAAAAATTTGCAGCATCATCGTGAATAGCATGTAACATTTTTTTGTATAGATACAACATTGTTAGGGACTTATGCTGTCCGTATGGGTTAACCCTCACGGCCTAGGTTAATTAATCAACCAACCAAACTTAACGAAAAAAATGTTAGATTGGTGGCATAAGACGGACAATGGTTGCAACATCTTCCGGACACGGTTACAACATCTTTGGACAACGGTTGCAACATCCCCCGAACACGGTTGCAATATCCCAGAGAACGGTTGCAACATCCCGGACACGGTTGCAACATCCTCGAACAACGGCTGCAACATCTTAGGACAATAGTTGCAACATCCTCGACACGATTGCAACATCCTCAACAACGGCCGCAATATTTCGGACAATGGTTGCAACATCTTAGTACAACGGTTGCAACATCTTAGGATAATGGTTGCAACATCTCCGGACAACGGTTGCAACATCCTAAGATAATGGTTCCAACATCCCCGGACAACGGTTGCAACATCACAAATAAAAAAACAAAGCATCTGGAAAAAACGCGTTGGAAAAAATTACAACATCGCCGTGAACCGTATACAATATTTTTTTCTACAGATGCAACACTTGCAACATCCCGCATAACGGTTGCAACATCCCCAACAACGGTTGCAAAATATTGAGTCGTGTAACTTGTTTTAATAGTAGTATAGCGGCTAGATCAAGTTAGCTCTGTCGAACAGATTATCAGTATGGACTATGGAGAGTACATATATACTCCTTGTATTAGCCCTTTAGATGTATGGAAAAGAAGATTCTGTGAAGCTCGGCGGCACGACAGCCCGAACATTGATTGATGATTCTCTACTGCTCTGCTCTTCAAGCAATAATGATGAGAAAATCACATGCCATCGCGAAAAGGGCTAAGGATGAGTATATATTTACCGGGTAGAAGCTAATACATTGACTGGCTGACGCGGACGGAATGAGCGTACGATACGAAGCGTTCAATCGGACGCACGGTCCAAATCATTACCCATATTATATACACAGAGGTTGTCCCCAATCTGATCGCCACTCCCAAGTTTGAGTATAGAAGGACTTTTATCCAAACAGAAACAGTACAGATAATAAAGTAAAATTGGTTAAAATAGTTTGAAACAAATTCGACTCGGAAATAAACGTCAATTTGGAATATACACTTTCAAAATTGGAACTTAAAATTAGAATCAAATCTGAATTAAAAGTAAGATTAAGTATAAAATTAAAATTTGAAATATGTACATTAAAATTAAATTAACGTTTGGATATGTTCAGATTTTAAATTGAACTAAAATTAAATGTTGAAATACAAAATTTCAAACTTAAAAATTTAAATTGACTTTGATTTTACATAAAAATGAAAACACAACATTTTTAAAATCACTAGCCCATGCAGGCGTGCGGGTTGATGTCTAGTTTCCACTAACACCAACACGTACGTAACACCGCCCAAGCCAGAACAGAACACAGAGAGTCGCAGCACACAGCCTCTGATTAGTGCCCAAGGTCCTTGTTGCTTACTCCTGCAAGGCTCGTTGGCTTGTTAAAATTCACAGAATGTGAACGATGTCAGGTTGGCCATCGCACTACTTGGGTTGTTTGCTGGAACTCGCGTGTGCGGAGGAGCCCGCGCGCACGAAGTAAAGGGGGGGGAACAGAAGCTGCCGTCGGAATGGGAGGACGCAGCCGGCGAGGTTTTTCACGTGATGGTTGGCCCGGTTTATCTGATGTTCGAACGAAGTGGGCCGTTAAAGACTCCAGAGATGGACTCTACTAGACGGATTATCTGATGGGCCTCCGACCTGCGGAATCCTTCCGAGAGAATATTCTGCGAGTTCTCAAAATATATATACTACCTCCCGTCTTCTATACTTGACGTTCAGACATCATTACATAGCACAGTCAAGCTTTCGAAACCGAAGGGAGTATATATATGTATTTTGCGCTACCTGTCGTACGGGTGTTACAATGGGGCTGGCACGACTGTAGTTTTCACGAAAAGCGGTCAGGTTGCATGGCTGAACGGCTGAGTTGAAAAGATTTGGTGTTTGATTGTCTAACTTTTAGGTATGTCATCGTAGTTTCGAGATGATGTCGAACCCAGATTTTGCAAAATCCACCATATGTGAAAACAACATGCTATTCTCTCGGATCGTGAGATAGCACTCACGTAATACATCATCAATCAATTCATATACGATAAGAACCATACCATACATTATAATACAAACATCGAGTGACATAGACCACATCGGATCAGTTTTACATAAGGGTCGAATAAAGCCAAATGCTTACAACTCAAAACCTATAGAAACAACAATGAAGCAAAAGGAGGTAGAGCACATCTCTCCATAGGCAAGCGACTTCGGGCAGCTGTGTACGACTAGTATTGACCAAAGGCATTGGACAATACCGGTCAGACGCAAGCAACCGACGAGCCGCTATATCAAGCGAGACTTAGATTCAAATTACACTAATCTTTCGTTGCCTTGTCCATCGACTTCGGGTCCTCGAGTAGTCGAGTCTCCAAGATCTGGGTCCAAGGTTGAAGGGAGGAGCGAGAGTGAGCACAACTTCCGTGCTCGTGAGCCAACACACAAAATACAATAATATACATGCAACACTTAACAAGGGTAGCTCGGGTTCCTTTATTTGCTAAAGCGATGTTTTCAAATATCAATATTAGTGAAGTTCTATCACTTAGCATTTTAACCAAATTGTATTTTATTAAAGAGAGTAATTGTACAATATTAATAACAACAGAGGTTACCTCCACCTATGCTTATTTTGAAATGTGGCTAAGACCACCTAGGAACAAGCTGCAGTCGTGGTTACATCACCACCAGTTTTATCCCATCCATAAAGGTTTTTGAAATAGAACTAATTATAGTAAGTTTCCATGACCGCCTTTGACTGTAGGCATGACTGTTTAAACAGTTTACACTCTGCAAAGGTTGTACACTTTACCTACAAGAGATGATCAACTCGTTGCCTACATGATTCCGTGATCGTGTGGTTGAGAGATCATCACAAGAACCTTTCCAATTATCTCACTCCTTCCGTCATCTCACCCATATGGGCGGCGCCCATAAGTTATGCGGATGTTCACCACAACGACTAGCGCACTGGCAACTTCGCCTTACCTCGTGTCCCATTCGAGCGAACGTGTCCGCTGCTCGCACTACCTCGATCCCCTAGCGAGATGACTTCTGTGGCTCAATAACTTTACTAAGCCAAGTTGTACTTTGCGGACTTATGGTTGTACATGTTTTACGATGGGAGGTCATCACCGGATTAAGTCCTTAAAGTCACCCGCGCTCATACCACATACCCACCATCCTCGACTACATCCGCACTCCACCATCATACCATCCGCCTGATGTGGTGAAAGAAGTTTGGGGTTTTGAGGAGTAAAACCAGATTTATCTCAATTACTTCATCATATACCTCTCATGACTGCCCAAACCACTTCATATTTTTAAGAGATGATGACTAGAGTATTTTAATACCCCGATACTTAAGCAAGACTACCACGTCGTGCTTAAGTACAATCTATAGCTAGTAATTACCACATAGTTACTAGGGTGACATAGAAATAATGGATTCAAATGACAAAGGATGACATAATAATTATCTAATCAACAATTGGGTATTTAACTACCTTAAGATTTGACATACATTAGCTTAAAGAATTAAAGAATGCAACTTTGGTAACTTAAAGGAAAATAATTTCCATAAAATGTAGGATCAAAATGATCAAAGTATTGACTCACTGAGCTAAAGGCAAGAGAGTCTTGATAGTCTTGTGCTTGATCAAACCGGGATCTCCGCCTCTTCTGACTTACTACCTGACTAACGAACCTAAAAAAGGAACAAACAAGCAAAGGAAATAAATAAATACTAAAGAAATAACAAATGAACTCTAATTAAATAAAACTACTACCAAAAGAAAGATATTGAATTTAGGCAAATTTAGAAAAAATCAACAAAACAGAGTTATAATGGAGGAGAACTGAGCCTCCGGCGCTGATTTTCATCGCTCATCCAACTACGCGTGGTCGTAGGGAGGTTTCACCACTAGCTCAAGGAGGTTTCAACCACTAGTCGGAAGGAGGTTTCACCACTAGTCGGAAGGATACGCACCATCTAGTCGGAAGGAGGTTTCACCATCTAGTCGGAAAGAGGGTACAACCATCTAGTTGGAAGGGTACGACCATCTAGTTGGAAGAAGGTTTCGACCATCTAGTTAGAAGGGTACGACCATCTAGTCAGAAGGGGATTTTGACCATCTAGTCGGAAGGGTACGACCATCTAGTCAGAAGGAGGTTTCGATCATCTAGTCGGAAGGATACGATTACTCAACGTGGTCGCAAAAAGGATACGACCACTCAACACGGTCGAAAGAAGAACTCGACTGCTCGATGCGGTCGAAAGAAGGACTCGACTGCTTGGCGCGGTCGAAAGAAGAAAGAAGGATTTGACTACCCAACACAGTCAAAAGAAGAAGGATTCGACTGCCAACGCGGTCAAAAGAAGAAGAATGGATTCGACTGTCCAACGCGGTCGAAAGAACAAAGAAGGATTCGACTCCCCAACGCGGTCGAAAGAACAAAAAAGGATTCGACTGCCCAAAGCGGTCGAAAGAAGAAAGAAGAATTCGACTGCTCAACGAGGTCAAAAGAACACAAAAGAGAACAGGGCGTGGGAAACTCACCAGGACCGAGAGAGAGGCCAGAGGAGGTTGGCGGATGGTGAACGGTGGCGGGAAGTCGCGTCAAAGGCGAAGGAGGACGGCGATGAAGGGGGTCAGTTGGGACTAAAAGAGAAGCGAAAATGCGGCGGCTCATGTGCGACGAGGACCGAGAGGAGGTGCACGACGGCTTGAACTCAAAGCTCGGGGCTTTTGGTAAACCACAACAATAAGAGCGAGAGAAGGAGAGTTGGGTGAAAAAACAAGAGGAGAGCGAGGGCTCCTTGGTGCTCTTCTTTATAGGGCACAGGGGGGACCGGAGGGCGAGGTGGGCTTCGGCGGAGACGACATCATTTATTGCACATGTCGTCGAGGAAAAAGAGGGGCGGGATTCATGCCGGAGGCGACGGCATGACGCGGGCGCGATCTCAGCGGCATGGGCGAACAACAGGAGGGGATGGCTTGAGCCTTAAAGAGAAATGGATCGAGCCCAAAGAGAGGATTTGAATTTGAAACCGAGATCCAAGTCGAACTCAAACCCAAATTTTTGAAATGAGGCAGAAATTAGAGAATTTTACAATTACACAATAATTTAAAATATGTTTTAAAAACCAAGAAGACAAACGAAATAAAAACTAATCGACATCCGAAAACGGGATGTCTCAGATGAGAAATGTCTGAAATGCCCCTGAGGCAAGTAGTGGCTTGTTTAATGCTGTTTAATGGCAATTAACACAATTGATGGCAATTAATGACATTTAACGACAATTGACGATAATTCACAATATCGACAAAAAATTAACGCAATTGACGAGGACCACCGTAGTTAACGACAATTAACGCTACCCATGAATTCTGCAGTAAACATCGAAACTAAGCACGAAACAGTGGATTCAACCTGCTAAATTTAAATAGTATTTAAACTCAGGACTGTAATGTTGGAATTCCACTAATAGCTCAGAACAATTTCAAATGGCAACAGTAGGTCCAGCCAACAAACACAAAAATATGATGTTATGATAAAGAAAACAGTAAATGAACTCCAGATTCTATTTAGCCAACTCCAGATTCTATTTAGCGAACTGGAAAATAGGGGAGTTAGTTCCCTTCAGAAATAAAACGATCCAACACTATTCGTGGTCAGAGAAGAACAAAACTGAGAAGCAAAACGGCAGCGCTGCGAATCCCAAATTTCAGAAAACATACAAGCTCTCAAGTCTAGTAGCCTACAACAATTTTTAAACTCCCACAGATTTCATACATCAAGATAAAACTGAAACATTGAATCTTTTTTCTCTAGACTTTCGAAGATGATAGCCTTCCATGCACTTCAGCTTTTTATATTGCAGCTGGCTCTTCTTCCAGCAGCACCACATGAATTATCTACAAGCAATCCTCGGTAACTCTCGAGTCTCCAGCTCTAGCGAACCAGAATAGAAATTCATCAGGGGCAACGATGTATCCCGGCATAACAGCCACCGGTTCATCAGATGGCGAGCAATTTTCCTGCCAAAATACATGCAATTTTCACTGGTAACCGTGCGCTATTGGTGTCTGATAAAATTTAATACTGGCAAAAAAAAAAAAAAACAGTTTCAGATTGCAGACAACGCACACTTTCCTATTCTACTCATTCGTACAAGAAATTACAAAATTAGTGATGCAAGACAACCACAAGAACATATGTATGTCGTGACTACACATGATGCTGAGAAAGACCAACCTGCATTTCTTCAAGAGGGATGTATTTTACAAGGCCACTAACCACTGTTCTTGGTGCTTCCTCTCCAACATCGATCTCCTCTACGTAAAGTGAATCGGCATCTAGATGCTTTCTGCCTTTCTGACTACTGTTTTTGGATGTCCCTCTGATAAGAAAGTGAAAAGAAAAATGGGTTCAGCAGAAAATAACTCAGAACACTTCAAACATAATAAACAAGTCGCAATCTGCCATGAAATAGGTCCTGCACCATAGTTTTGCAAGGAAATATATGTAGTAGATATTTGACCCACAAATAGAAGCCCGTTTCTAGATTGGAAATTGATAGTGCTCGGGCGTCCGACACAAAGCAGTCAGTCCGGACGTTATCCACTCTCTTAGCAACTCCAACCAACCATTCCTTCCTCCCGTGAGTGCCTTCGCAAATGCTCCTCAAGTGCTCTCTGTCTCTACCTGTCGGGACTCAAAATATAATTCTAGACACTGCTGTATACTGCACTAGTTCGTGATCACGCTAGTGCACACACATGTGGCAACATCGATGAAATATCATTTTCATATACAAATATGACTAATAAATAGACAAATAACAATAATTATTAGAGTAAGGACCTTAAGGTCAAAGCTTATAATTAATGCCTCGTAAGGCGGATAATTCAATTAAGTCTTGCATGAATGTAACGAAATAACTTCATGAAGTCCATCCATATGCCCACAGCAATCAACTGGGTAGCACGACCTAGTTCTCCACAATCCTTAAAGTAGACATTGTTGACCGATTGGCATTCTCCACCTTATCTGAATGATTATAGCAAGACTGAGTACACAGTTGTACTCAATAAGTTGCACCACATAATGCAAATATAGATAATGGCTTATTCTAAAGAAAATGGCTTATGCGGTTATTTTGCATAAAAATAACATTTGCAATTGAATACAAATAATAGATTGAAAATATAATTCAAAACAAATAAACAATAATAGTTTAACAATTGTTTTCACAAAGGACATAAAGCATAATCAATTTCTCACACACAACCATATGACTTAAATCACACAATGGCCCTTCCCGTTGTTTTTATGAAAAATCTACTCCTTGTGTGAAATCCCCGAGCATGTGTATGACCGCGAACGCAGCTATTCAAATACTTTTACACTCTACAGAGGTTGTACACTGATCATAACAAAACCTTTTGGAAACTTTATCTCAAACATTGACACTCTCAATGTGTTTTACTACCAGTACCAATGCCTACGAAGGAAATTAGTCCAACGCACATTGTTGGACCTGGAAACGGCGAACCGACTATTGATGTGAGTCACCACGGAGATAGAAACATACCTCCACCCTGGCACAGAGCTTAACCTACTGCCTGAGTAGTCAATGTCGAGACTCCATAACTTACTAAGTTAGACCCGTCCCATCAGGCATATGGTTGTACGAAAGGCCTAGTTCAATGGTGCACAAAGTTAAGCCCTTAATTGACTAAGGCGAGACTCGCAAATTTCTAACTAAGTAACCACAATTCATATATCCCAAGCACGGAGCTTCATCATATCACGAGTTTTCACCACTTGCCTCGCCAAATCTTTTACACCTGTTGGTTATGCAACGCATGCCATCAACGAGTAATAGCACACAACGCACATAGTTTTACACAAAGTTCCAAAATGACTTAGTCAAGTTTATATTTGCAACTCGGATGACAATGAATGACTCGTTGCATGGTGAAGTGCACTATTCATATCTAACCAACCCACGTTGGTGCTATGAATAAATCAACTAATAATTAACCAAGCTAGGTGACAAAATATCATGATAATACAATAGCTAGGCAAGGTGGAATATAATCAATTAGGTGAATAGCTAATAAAAAATATTTAAATAAATACTTTATTTAAATGCAATAATTGAATCAACATAATTTTAGAAACTGGGTTCAATATGATCAAAGGTACAACTTGCCTTGCTATAGCAATGATGACCTTATTTTATCCTCAATATTCTACTTCTTGACTCCTTCTGGACGATTCGAACTTCAACGTCTAACGAGAGAACGAGTAAAACAAACAACATTCAAAAAGATAAATCAAATAAACTCTAAATTGAAATTGAATGGTACTGAAAGATAGATAATGAATTTAGAAACTTGAATGGGTTCAATCTGAGTTTGGACGGAGGAGAACGAGCTCGTAATTTTAGAATTCATATGAAATGATGAAAAGAAAAGGAAAGAGAAACTCACAATTGGGGTTCATAGAATATTATCGAATATTCTATTCAAAATATTAGAAAAGACTCATGTATAATAGGTGGGACCTACTGATATTTATGAATTTTTAGAATTAAAATAATTCGAGAAATAAGGTAGAGAGAGCGATATGTGGGACCATTGAGATAAAAGGATTTTTCAAGAATTAAATTAATTCCCAAAAATAGGATTAGAGGTTGACATGTGGTCCACTGTTCTATGGACTAGGTCGACAAAGAGATGCTAGTCTACAGTGGACCAAGCTCATGAACAGGGTTGACCAAAGGTTTGACTAACACACGGGACCCGTATGTAAGTGAGAGAAAGAATTAGGGTTTTGTTTGCGGATGTGTGTTGACTACCGCCTACTAAACGAAGTCATAGTCAAGAACAAGTATCCGCTCCACGGATTGATGACTTATTTGACCAACTAAGTGGAGCTCAAGTATTCTCCAAGAATGACTTGAGATTAGGCTACCATCGATCAAAGTTAGAACCAAGACATACCAAGATAGCTTTCTACTCGTTATGGTCTGCATTTAGTACACCGTCATGTCCTTTAGATTGATAAATGCACAGCATACTTCATGAACCTTATGAATTCGGTTTTCATGGAGTACTTGGACTAGTTCCTTGTCGTGTTTATCGATGACATCCTCATCTACTCAAGTCCGATGAAGAACACGAGCAAAGACTTGAGGCTTGTGTTGAGAAGCTTCATCAACATCAACTTTATGCAAAATTCAAGAAGTGCGATTTTGGCTTCATGAAGTTAGCTTTTGGGTCATGTGTTATCCAAAGGAGGTGTCGTTGTTGATCCTAGCAAAGTGCAAGATGTACTCGAATCGAGATAACCCAAGAGCATCACCGACATCCACGCTTCTCGGACATGGATACTACCGTAGGTTCATCAAGAACTTCAAAAATCAAGAGGCCAATGACCCAGCTTCTAAAGAAGGAGAAGAAGTTTGACTGTCAGAGAATGCAAGGAAAGCTTTCGGATCTTAAAAGAATTTCTCACCAAAGCTCCAAAGACTCATCTCGCCTGATGTTCACAAAAGCTTCAACACATATCGCGATGGTTCACACCACTGCTCATCACACACACACACACACACACACACACACACACACACACACACACACACACACACACACACACACACACACACACACAGGGACCAGAAATCGTGGTAGTACTGCAGCATCTATCATTGAAAAATTCGGTATTATAGATGTTTGGCCTTCACAGAAGCCACTTGTGCCCTCGCAACATCCTCGCATAGAAATTTGCCGATGAGTCCGACATATCTGGTATTGTAGAAGTTTCATTGTACATAACAAAACAAGGTAAACAACACATTAAATTACGACATCAATGATGACCGATGAACTGGTATGTTGAGGCAATCCTTCTGATTGAGTGCAGTGGGTCTGTATATCCCCATCTTTCCGTCCATGTGCCTTTGCATGTTCTCGGACCACTACTCCGCTTCCTACATCCGCCGCTGGCCGTGGTGGCTCTATTGGCGTAAATAATCAACAGGCGAGTCCATGTCTCTCGACGATTGCGGTGATAAGGAGGCACCACCCACCTTTGAGGACGCTTATTGTACACCTCGGATATGTTGGTCGTCATAATCTCGCACTCACACCATCTCGTGTCATGAGAAGGGACCATTTCTCCAATTCGTGAGTATGGCGATGAATCCACCCGAAAACTTGTGGCACCGCTAGGTTGCTCTCCTCCAGCATTCTCTTGAATGGACTCCCTTGTATGCCTCGTAGTCCGATGTTTGAGGTCTCTAGATGGACTCAAATTTCCGCTCTAGTTCTACTGCACACAATGCCCAAACGCCTTCACAACTTCCCGATCGCGAAATCGCGTGGAACAAGTTAGATGCAAGATACCTCACGCACCACCGGGCTTGCACATTGTTCCATCGTGAGGGGTTCTATCCCATGCTACATGGTGTTGAGGCCGCCAACAACCCAGCATTGTAGTCTGTGATAAGGTATACGTTGCGCCGGTCTCCCACCATTGCCCGCTTCATGTTCGCTATGAACCACAACCAATCGGATATGTTCTCGCCTCCACAATGGCAAATGCCACCTGGAGAAGCCGGTCATTCATGTAGGTCACCATCGCAGTGAGAATGGTGCCATTGTACCTCCTCCGTGGAAAATGTCATCCATCGTGAGCTCAGGATTCGATAGAACTTGAAGCTCCCAACGGCCCGGGCGAAAGCCCGCAACACCTAGTCTAGTATGAAGCGCTGGGCCTCCGTTAGCATCTTCACTCTCAAGCTTGTTTATGTAAATGTAGGGGTTTGATTCGCAATATGGCTAAGCAATCTTGGCATGAGGTTGTACGCCTCTTCGTATGTCCCATACATGGACTCGATGACCTTCGCTTAGCTCGTTTGACCTTACTCTAGCCGATCGATAACCAAACGGGATTGGTGACATACGACATCAACATCTCGTGGAGATGGACACGTCCGCCGCAAACCAGTGGATGATGAGGCTTGTCACATATGCGAAAGTCACGCCCGATGTTACCGCAAGGGCTCACTAAGCTCGCAGTATGGTCGCTGCCTTGACCGCGAAGACCGAGCTAAAGATCTTGCTCGTTGAGCACCGACTTGCTAGGCAGCCTTCCACTATGCATTTCACTATGCAATGTCTTGGGTTAGACTGTGCACTTGTACACCTGCTGATGGACAAGGCGCACTGCATAGCTTGTTGCACAACCACCTTGCTAAGGAAGCACTACCCAACTATGAGGGTGTCAGATCAAACCCCATCGACCCTTCTTGTAGCAAAGACAAGGAACACACCACGATATCATCAAGTCTCAATGCCACGTAAGGCACCTCCAAGACACACCTCCGGCTGACCATCGCCCGCGTGCGCCCTCGCCGCTACCATCCGAGCTCGGGTTGACGCCCCGCCGACTCTAACCCAGAGGTTGGTCCGGTAGATACTTGTGGTAGTCAATACGAGCTGACCACCACAATTTCGCCCCCTCATTTTGCACAAAATTATGCGCGAGTCTTCCTTGTGAGACAACACATTCTGTGCTACCGCTCTTCAAGCTCCTACCGCAGCTGCCTTCGCTTGTAGAGACCCCAGATCATCGTGTTTCCAGCAGAATGAACTCCTCCGACGTGAGCTTCGCACGTGAATATTCATCGTGTTGAGCCCCTCTACCCAGACCACCTTGTACTGGCATCCCAAAAGGTCCAACCCATCGGGTCCGGTCTGTACGAGACCATCGCCATAAAACACTACTAAGTCTTGCATGTTCGAAATTACCTAAAGCCAAAACAACCCCATCCGCAGACATGATATAAGAAACAATGACGATAAATTGCATGCAAGTGATCGATTACATATGTGTAATTAATTACCAATAATGTGATTACTCCTCCGTAATTTATTACTACCGTGCTTATCACTATTAAACCACATGTTCATTACCACTTAATTACTTATGACTAACTAATTTGCACTAAATTAGTTATACCTAACCAATTGCTAGTAAACTAACTTACGATCGACATTACCACTAAATTAATTACGTAGTAGTTAATTTCGCTAATTTAATATGCTGGATCGATAACCACTAAACTAATTACGACTAATTAATTACCACTAAACTAATTACAACCAATTAATTACGGCTATTTAATTTCAACTCATTTTGAACCACTAACTAGTTCATACCTAAAATAACAAAGCTTATGAGCGCATAACGATTAGTCACCACAAAGAATCATGCACTAATAAATTATTGATACCTGAATTACAACTATGTTATAAACGTTAGAAAACAAGTCGCATTAATTACGACTAGCCGATTAAGACCGATTAACTACGACTACGGTAATAACAACAAAAGCATCTAACAAATTATCCGCTTTCTGGGAAGCAAGAAAAATCCGAGCAACAAGCAATGAGAAGCAATCAAATAATTAGTCTCCAAAAATTATGTTACACTCTCTCGAGTTCTTAGTGACGAGCGCGAATGAGAAGCTAAACGCAATTGAGATGAGCAATGAGCGACTCACGAGTTTGTTATTTATAGCGGTTGATGAGGCATGCATTTTCTCTCGCATGCATGAATGAATGCACATGCAGAGACAATGATTAGACGGGGACCAACGGAGGTGATGGAGGAGGTGACATGTTCTTCGTGGAAAAGGAGCCATAGGGGTGCCCGCTTCGAGGCGTGTTCGAACAATGTGGAAGGAAGGTTTTTCGCTTTCTAGAGAATCGCACCGATTCTCGTGAGGAGGGGCCGAGCGCGTGAGAGGCCACGCACGGGGTCGTGGCGATCTTGGCAACACCACACGGTGGTCGTATGGGAGGGGAGGAACTGCATGGTGACCGTGCGAACCAGGCACGTGTCGCCTAGTGGACGTCCCGCACGCAAACCGCAAGCGATGCAGAAGCTATTTTTGCAAATGTGGGAGAGTTGATGAGGATTAAATTCCTAAATATTGGCTCAAGATTTAATTAAAAGCCACATAATCTCAGTGGTCATAATCCTTGAGGTTAATGACCCTATGGTCGTGGAGAATCCTAGAGATTTCTTTACGAGTACTGTCGAGGGGCCATATAATCGCCAAAGAGTCTTTGAACTAGTACTTGATCCGATTCCGTGTTTATCCTTTCTGGTGATGAATAGAACATGTGCCTTATTTGCTCCAAAATCGTGACGATGTTTCTCGGTCCTAAGTCACCGACAATAACCACTATATAGTTTCATCTCCCATTTATTCTAACCGCGATCGCTGGTACTGTTAATCGCCTCCCCACCAAACACGTTGCTTCCAAAAGGTGTCTTTTCCAGAGCAACTACCACCTCTTTGTTGGTATTTAAAGGTGGATGACGAACAGCAAAGGGAGACCCCTAGATCACAATCAACAAGATCAAAATCAATTGGAGCAAACTGAAGCACAGTAAGTAATATTCTTAGTGTAATTAGGGCTAGTCTGTCGCCTTACCTAAGGCATCCCCTATAATAGCTAGTTCATTGCAATAAAGAACAACCCTATTCTCCTTCAAGAACTTTTAGCCATTTTTCTTATTTTATTTTCGTAAGATCGATACTTTGATCGTGGACAATTGACGCCGTCCCCGGGGAAGAAGGTGTCAGTTTTGAAGATTTCTTCGCCAAAGCAATCCTCATTCGCTTTCCTTCGATCCACCGTCACTTACGTGATCATAGCAGGAACATGGCATGAGGAGAACTACTTCGACTTGACAGACTATTCTGACCTCAACATGGATGCATGCATCCGCACCATGGAATACGATGCAATATCGTTGTCGTCCTCTTCCATCGCAGTTCTCTCGCTCACGAGACCAATGAGATCGGCCAGATGAAAGAAGATTCACCGTCACCATCAGTGGCACTCCCAGAGGAATTGGTCATTCCAACCAGGTCGGAATATTCGAATGCCTCTGCAAGCCCGGTTTTTCCAAACAACAAGAACGACGATAAAAGCTCAAAGATCCGCAATCGAGGGTCAATGTACTCTCGATACAGTCATGGGCAACCAATATTCGCCAACAGGTCCTAAGTATTCTAGGGGCCAACCGATATCGGGTAACGGTGTCAATGAAGTTGCCACCGGTCGAAGGCCAGGTAAAGATGATCAAACTCAAGATACAATCGAACTCCGGATCGATCGATCGAGTCCACTACAAAGCCCACCGAGGTGGTAGTGGTAATCTTAAACCATTCCCATTATGAATGCTCCTAGCCAAAGCAGTGGAAGGCTCTCCCATAGTTACGATGGGAGCTCGTCGGGAGATAGCTGTTGGAGGCATGAGGTTAACGCAATCGGTAATACCGATGAAGATGTCGTACACGATCCTCCACAAGATAACCCGTCACCACCCATTGGTGAAATAGTGCAAACACTCACCATCAACCCAAGATGGTGGAGGCAATAGAACTGTTGATGTTAATCGCCATCTACATGTTTCTACCCCATTGTGTATAAGGGGTCGAACGGGCAAGCTAGAGGATCTGAAGGTAATTCGAGCCGTCGAACACCTTCTACCAACAAATCCTTCAAGACCCTCAGAACAATCCGTAACTCGCAACAAATTCATAACATTTAAATCACCCGAACCTTGCTCCGCAGACTCCGGTATGTTCGATTGACAGGACGTGGTTTCGTGGAAAAACTTACGTGGTCTGTCGGTACCTCCTAATAGCCCCATGCATCTCCTTATATTGGGCCCATGACGGATCCTATCGAACACGCTTGTTCTAACTCATAAGTGTGTGACTCAGAGGTTCATGAATAATCGGTTGTGACTGAAACCCTTCCGACCACGTCGTCGCTAGCGCTCCTAGCAGGACATAACAATTTCTAACATACACAAATAATACTGATGAACCTTAATGCAATATGATCTACGACTAGGTCCTTATCACTTAAGACTATCTCAGATCTCTATACGCCCAGCCTCAAATTTTTCAAGACTTACATTCGAATAACTTGGTCGTATTGTCTCGACTAATGTACCAAAGCATGGTACGCTCCAGACTTCGATGACTTATCTCAAAGCGTGGAGAAATCCTTCACCATGTGCCGTAGTTAAACCTTTGATGTTAAGGTGTTGATGGCTTTCGATCCATCTCTCCACCTTTCCTCCTTCTTCACTGAGAGCGCCACCTGGGTTCTTAATCCACCTTACCGGTGAAAGCAGGTCGCTCTCTTAGTAAATGGTCATGTAGAACCGCTTCTTCTTCCATGACTACTACGAAGACTTTGAGTACATACGGATGTACTCGCTTTTTCCATCGTGGAGGCGCAAAATGCACTCCTCGGTGACGACGTCGACTTCCGACTTTGCCATCTTGTAGAAGTACCAAGACCTTCAGATCTGTGGGATCCCCACGATGTTTCACAAAGATAGATGAAGATATTGAGGTTGGCGATCGTTAGGGGCAAGATTTACTAGTTCAATTCCATAATACTCAAGAACTTTGAGAGGAACGGATGCGCTGGGTAACCTAAACCCGACTTGATATATACCTGTAAAATGGGGATTTTCTCTCGTTGTGCGCCAAAAATGCTTTCTCCCACTGCAGATCTCCGTGAGATCAAAGTCTTGTCAAGAAGCATCCTGTTATTCTCCGCAGCCTTGAGTTTCTTCTCTGCTCAAATCGGATTGAGTTTCTTCTCACTCAAATCGAAACCACCAGCTTGGAGATCGAATCCGACATTGTTGGTTTTTTAAGTAAAAGATGAAAGGAAGTTGAAGGAAATTCTAAGAGCATAAAACCCTAAGTCGACGACCGAGAGATTTTATAGGCACACCTCTTTAATCATGAAAAGTAGTTGCCCGAAGGCCAAACAGACACAAATCCTTTCACGCTTTCAGAAACTACTCAACTATAAAGTGAATGCCAACCGCTTGCTTTTCTCTGACGATTAAACGTGGAGTTTCTGTATGGGTTTTATCGGAGAAGGTTCACACTATAGATTCACTTAAAAGTTTGAGGACTAGCTAACGAGATTAAATTCCTAAATATTGGCTTAGCATTTAATTAAAAGCTACATAATCTTAGTGGTCGTAACCTCGATATTAACGCATTCTCCGGGTCGGAGAATCCTGGTGAGGTTGCTTTATGAGTACCGCCGAGGCCCTATACCTACTACCCAAACCGCATAAGAGTCTTTGAACTGGTACTTGAACCGATTCTAGGTATATTATTTTTCGGTGATGAATGGAACACGGCCTTATTTTCTCTAAAATCGCATCGACGCTGCCGCCCTAAGTCACCGGCAAGAACCACTATATAGTTTTATCTCCCATTTATTCTAACCGCGATCGCTTGGTACTCGCTAATCGCTTCCCGACCAAACGCGCCACTTTCAAAAGGTGTCTTCTAAGAGCAACTATCACCTCTTTCGGTATTTAAAGGTGGGTGATGAACAGCAAAGGAGACCCTAGATCATGATCAACAAGATCAAAGTCAATTGGAGTAAATTGAAGCACAACAAGCAATATTCTCGTGTAATTAGAACTAGTTTATCGCCTTACCTAAAGCACCACCAGTAATAGCAGTTTATTGTAATAAAGAGCAACCATATTTTCTTCTAAAACTCTTAACTTTTTAATTATTTTATTTTATAAGATCGACAGCTCGACCGTATAAGAGCCACTCTCGCAGATACGTACCCAAAAACGGCCGGGCAAGAACTCCTAGAATGAGTGCTGTGTGACATCATTGAATACGTCATGTTGATAGCGCAAATCGGGTAATCTTGGCCATGACGTGCATCTGACCTTGAGTCATCGCCCCGCCTAGCCTCGATCGACCACCAGGAATTCGTCGCGCTCAAGCGCCAAAACCCAGTCTTCTTTTAAGACAAGACTGAGACAACAATTGAAAATCCAAAAGCAATCATCGAACACACTACCTCACTGTCTCTTACCAGGTCTGCCAGGATGGCTAGCCAAGAGGTCCAAGAAGTACCCAACGGCCGGGGAAACGCCGACGACATCAGCAGCTCCGCCAAAGCGCACTTTGTCTTTGTTCCGTTGATGTACCAGGGGCACCTGATCCCGGCAGTCGACACCGCGCTGCTGCTGGCCACCCACGGCGCGCTCGCAAGCATCGTCGTGACGCCGTCCAACACCGAGCGCATCCGCCCGACCATCGACTCGGCACGGCAGTCCGGCCTGCCGGTCCAGCTCGTGGAACTCCCGCTCGACTGCGCTGGGGTGGGTCTTGCCTGACGGAGCCGACGACGTGGACAACATCCCACCAGGTCTCGAGACCAACTACTTTCCGCGCCGTGGCGCTCCTGCGGCGCCACTGGAGAGCCACCTCGCGCGCACGCGCCGTACCCGACGTGCATCGTGTCAGACTTCTGCCACCCGTGGACCATATGGAGCTCGCGGCCAACCTCAGGGTCCCGCGGCTCAGCTTCTTCAGCATGTGTGCCTTCTGCCTCCTGTGCCAACACAACGTCGAGAGGTACAACTCCTGCTCAACAGCGTTGACGACGACAACGAGCCGGTCGTTGTGCCCGGCCCGGAGAAGAGAATCGAGGTGACGAGGCCCAAGCCCTGGATTCTTCCGGACACCCGGGTGGGAGAAGTTGGCTGACGACGTGGAGCGGGCCCGAGCCGAGGCCGATGGCGTCGTCATGAACACCTTCCTCCGGAGATGGAGCCTGGTACGTCGCCGGCTACTCGGCGGCAAGGAAGATGAAGGTGGTGGACTGTCGGGCCGGTGTCGCCTCTACCACCAGCACACCGCAACGTTGGCTTTGAGAGGGAACACCACCGCCATCGACGCTGACGAGTGCTCTCCGGTGGCTCGACGGCAGGGAGCCAGCTCCGTCGTCTACGTTAGCTTCGGCAGTATCGTGCACGCAAATCCAAAGCAGGTCGGAGCTCCGCTCGCCTCGAGGGCGTCGGGGCATCCGTTCATCTGGGTTTTCAAGAACGCCGACCAGTACGGCGAGACGATAGCAGGAGTTCCTGCAGGACCTCGAGGTGCGCGTCAGGCGCGGCCTGCTAATCAGGGTGGGCACCCAATTGCTGATCCTGTCCCACGGGACGGTGGGCAGCTTCGTGACACACTGCGGGTGGAACTCGATGCTGGAAGCGATCACGGCCGGGGTGCTGTGGTTACATGGGCCGCACTTCACCGACCAGTTCTTGAACGAGAAGATGGCCGTGGAGGTGCTGGGGATCGGCGTGAGTGCTGGTGTCCAAGGAGCCGTTGTTTACCAGGTGGAGGAGAAAGAGATCGTGGTCGGGAGGAGGTAGTAGAGAAGGCGGTTAGGAGCATCATGGACGGAGGAGAGGAGGGCGAGGAGAGGAGGAGGAGGGCACGGGCGCTCGCGGAGAAGGCTCGGGCGGCCGTACAGGTGGGCGGGTCATCGTCATGGCAACCTGCTAGATTTGATCAAGCGTTTTGAGGTGGACGCAGGCGGTGGCACGATCGCGTGAGCGTCACAACTGGAGAGAAAAGCTTGAGAGCTGCACTCAGCTGTCCGTTTGGAATACGGATTTTTTTTTAGATTTGCGAGACTGTTTTCTTTTGTTAAAATAATCAAAATTTTATCCTCATACAATTTGAGATTTACACTTCTTCTTATAATGATGAATTGGTCCAAATTTTCTATGATTTTTTCTAAACATAACGGGTTCACCATATTATCGATTTTTATTGGTATAAAATTTTATTTGCTTAATATCTCAAAGTATATGTTAGATTTTGAATCATGTGATGAAAATATGAGTTATTAAGACTTTCAATAATAATTACAGTGATCAAGAACAAAAATTGCATAAATAAATTACAGTAATTTATGTATAATGAAGTTGTAAATGAATTAAAAACAATCGAATCTTGTATAGACGACCCATTTTTTTATGAATCCTGCTGAAATTGAACTTGTGTTCTAGGAAACTTACGTGAGTAGGCAAGCAGAACTGCCTCGATCAACAGGAAGTGAGGAACTGACTTAATTTCCTGCCGACTTCCTCAGCTATAAATAATCGAGTGGTACAGTGATGCAATTAATGTTTATGGCTACAAGGTGTTTTTCTGACCAAATAGTCATTGGCTATGTGAAATCATTTAAAAATATCTTGCTGGCCATTCTCCAAAATGGGCGTAGTAGGTAACGCATGTGGCCATGAAGCCATCGTTCCCTCAGACTCGAA